>CM053770.1:165690706-165712319 GCA_028658325.1 Potorous gilbertii
ATGATAGAAGAGAGGGCAGACTGGTGATAGGGGAAATTAGAATGCTCGGTGTATTGGGGAGGGGGGAGGGGACAAATGGGGAGAAAATTTGGAACCCAAAATTTTGTGAAAATTAATGTAAAAAGTTAAATAAATTTATTTTTAAAAAATAAATAAATAAATGCTCAAATTCATTAGGAGTCTACCCAATATGGAGGATATTTACTTTGGCTGAAAGAAGACTTGGGTCTAATTCATTCGAGCAGGACCCAGCATTTCATTATTATACTGGGGTCCCTAGCATGCCAAAACCTCAACACTATGAGGCAACATCCTCAAATGAGATCATAGGGGAAGGGGGAAATGTAACTGGTTAGAGGAAAGAAGAAAAGATTTGGAATAACCTCATTAGGAATTAGGGAAAAATAAATTAGGGAGGAGTGAAAAGACTGTCACATATTGAAGGTTTCCAGTCACATTTGACTCTTTGTGAGCCCATTTGAGTTGACAAAGATATTGGAGTGGTTTTGACATTTCCTTCTCTCACTCATTTCACAAATAAGGAACTGAGGCAAAGAGGTTAAGCTCAGATAACATAAATTTGTAATAACCCAGGCAACTCAGTTGTGTTGTGTTTATTTCTTCAGACCTGTTCAGCAGCAACTAGGAGCAAAGGAGGAGGATGATAAAACTAAAACAAAATTGGGTTTGTAAGACATAAGTGACAACATAATTTTCTATAAGAATGTTGGAAGTCACAGGACTCTTTGCTGACGCATTTCTTGACTTTTGCTTCCTGTGAATTTCTGGGAGGTTTTATTGCTCTTCTTTCTGAATTCTAGCTAATTTCTGTGCTTGACACATAGATATGTAAATGGTTTTATTCTTCCTTTTCTATTAAAAGTCCTTTCCATTAAATTTGTAAAACTACAAGCTACTCAGCATTCAGGGACTGATAAGGACTTTCTGATTCACATTAGTCTTATTTCTAATAGCAGCTATCAGAGATTCTGTACCCTCAGAATACGTTTCAAAGTTCTAAATGTGAAATCACAAAAGAACAAAGCAAGGAAAGTAAATTAGTCAGAGAAACTGACTAGCACCAGTAGTTATTCCTAGGATGGATGTATTCCTAATGCTTATTATTGTTTTCTAACCATACAAGTTCTAAGAAGAATCTAAGCTTTAGATGGATTTTTGATAGGAATGTGTATTTTAGAGGATGAATATTAGAGGTGGAAGAGATCTTGAGATCATCTAGTCTAAATCTTGCCCTTCCTCACATGAGGAAACAGAGACACAGAGAGATTAAAAGATCTGTATGAGGGCACAGAGCTAATTGTAGAGACTAAACTGTAAATAAACCTCAGGTACCACACAACTTAGTTCAATTCAACAAATATGGAATTAGTACCCACTATGTGCAAGACATGATTCTAGGTGCTGGGAATATTTTTTTTAAAATGCATTGAATCAGGAAGCTTACATTCTACAAGGGAATTCAAATAAATATGGAAACAGAAGGTAATTTAAGGAAGGGGAGAACACTATCACAAAAAAAAACTTTTGTTGCCTCCTCTGAAATACACTCAAAGGTTGCAAACCTGAGTACCACTCAACCCCTATGCTTAGGGGCAGGAAAGAGACTAAGTCTGAATGAGGAACTTAATTACCACACCGAACCTTAAAACTCATAGGCCAATGCATAATGTAAAGGTCCAAGTAGTTCAACTACATACTTCAGGCTATTTTGGCAAGCATATTTCACAAGGTCTTTCTCATAGAAGGTATTCCAAGGTTATAAAAAGGGATCATAAAAGTATCACCATTATACAACCATGCTAAAAATTATCTGAATATGGGCTCTCCTAGTGAAAGGTAACATGGGTTATATGAAAAAACATGGTCCACAATCCATTAAAGCAAGTTAATAAGCAAACAGGGGGAAAAGATAAAATTAATATTCAAAATTCAATATTTTGATGTCAAGGTCAAAGGGACAAAAGAGGCAAATCTGACTCATACTCCTACAAAAGAGTTTTTTAAATGGGCACATACAATAAGTCTAATTTTACAAAGAGGTAGGCACGTCTCTAATTTAACTTGCTCAGTGTAGTGATTCAGTCAGTCAAACAAGAATTTACTAAATGTCTACTGTGTAGCACCCACTATTAAGGGCTAGATTTGAAGGGAAAAATGAAACAGTTCAAACCCACAAGAACTTGGATTCTATTGGAGGAAGTCAATATGAATATGTAAAGATATGCAATATGTACATATATATACATATACACATATTTATATATACATGCATCTATATATAGATGCATGACTATAAGTAATTTGTGTGTGTGTGTGTGTGTGTGTGTGTGTGTGAAATAGATGTGAGTCTTTCCTTGGGGAAGGAGGCACTGAGGGAATCAGCAAAGACTACATGTGTCAGATGACTCTTGAGTTGAGTCTTAAAGGAAAAGAAGGTTTTCAAGAGTCTAAGATGAGGAAGGAATGCATTCCAGGCATGGGGAACAGCCAATGCAAAAGCAAGAAGATAAAAGAGAGAGATGGATGAAGGACAGAGCTGTAATTGTGGTTAAATTGTTTTCGACTCTTCATGAACCCATTTGGGGTTTTCTTGGCAAAGAAACCATTGGAGTGGTTTGGCCTTTCCTTCTCTAGCTCATTTTACGGATGAGGAAACCGAGGCAAATAGGGTTAAGTGAATTCCCCGAGCACTTACCCAGTCAGCGCTTGAGGCCCAATTTAAAGTGAGGGACAGTAAGAAGGTCTATTTGGAGAATCAGTGCGCACAAAGGGGAGTAATGTGGAAAAGAATGAAAAACAGGTTGGGAACAGGTTGTAAAGAGCTTTCAATACCCAACAGAGGAGAGAAAGTCACATCTCCTGAAGGAATCCTTTCCCAATTCTCCTTCATCTTAGGTCTATGAAGGGAATTATGGTTTTTGTGTTATTCAATATGTTATGTGTAATGAATATACTAATAATCTGGATTTCTCAGAATGGTCTCTTCTGACAATGAGTCAGAAGTTTAGAATGTAGCTTGAAATGATCATTCAAACCTTGTCAATTCTCTCACAATCACTGCTTTCTTTTGCCTATTTACCTTAAGTGAAGCAAATCAAAGACTATAGAACCTATTCCCATCACAGAACTCTGGTCCCATGACACATCAAGTAATGACCCCAAGGACGTGAAACAATACTGTTCCCACAGGACTACAGAACACCTGCATGGTGGACTCGTGTTTATACTGGGAAATCTCTCAGACCCTGGAAATGATTATTTGTGATCCACCTTCCCCACTCCCTTCCCACTTCTGATTGAAGTAGATGATCTCTGCCTTCACTACAGCAAGGTGGAATTCCTATCAGAAGAGTTTCTGATTTGCAAATCTATTCCTCATAATGAAACAATTTGATGAAACAGGTCCTGAATTACTTATATTTTGTCTCTGGTCTGCTCTATTTCATTAGCAGTTTTTGAGGGGGTGGATACAAAGTGAAGCCTTGAGCTCTCCAGTACTGGAGAGAAGGGACTAGGTGACGCTGGACTTTTTTCCAGATTCCCAACTTACCTGACAGATTTAATGCCACAATTCTTGCTCCATTACAGCCCCAGCCTTTGAATAAGCCTGCCTTTCATTGTCAGGAATGCTTCAGAGCTCCTTTTCTTGACTAGGATCACTCTGGAAAGGGCTGGTATTTTTTATTTTCTGGCACAAAAATTGGTTCTATGTTTGTCTTTTAGACAGGTTAAAGGCATGAAAATGGAAATGGAGTCAAAACACTTCCTTAATCAATCTGATGGGATTATGGAGCACTGGTCATTTGATAAAAGCAACTGACAGGGCAAAGGCAACTTCTAATGATAGAATGAGAGGCTCAGTCATATTCCTTGAGACTTCATGTTTGTCCTTTGTTGCCAAAGAAGACCATGCCATCAGAGAAACAATGACATGACTTGCACTTGACTTTGTTTTGAGAGGAGGGTTGTGCAAGTCACCAGCCTCATTTCTCCCTCAGAGCCATCTGGATCCAGTGACCAGATATTCCTCAGGATGACTGGAAATGACCCAGGATGCACTGGGAGACCTTGGGTCCTTCAGGCCAAGGTCTCTGCAGGTACTCACTTGGGGTGAGGCAACACCCATTCACTGAAAAGGCCTGTTTAAGAAGTAGCTGGGGCATGACCCCTTCAGTGAGGTCAAGGAAAACAAAGACATCAGGCTGGGTGAGAAACAGCAACAGTTACTATTGATAATCACTCTAAAGCTAGTGGGGTCCAGGACCCCTTGGCAGGGGCCCCTTGGGGTCCCACTTTCCCCTGTCCTGTCCCCTGTCCTCTCCTTGAAACTTAAATTAAGATCAAATAAACCATTGAGTCCCATTCTAAAAGACTTAAAAAGGCAATGAACTTCAGGTCAGTTCTGCCCTTGCTGCAGGGTGGTGGGGGGAGAAGATGGTAGTTTCTCTTCCTCAACCTCAGATTCTCTTCCCTACCTCTATCTTGCAACAGGAGCATACTTATGACCGGAGGAGAGAGGTACTTGACAGGAGGATTCAAGAACATTGTTTCCTGAATCCCAGTCTTCTGCAGAGAGAAGTTCAAGGAGACAGCTTGACCTGTGCAGCAAAAGTCATGCTGTTCAAGAGATGGCAAGCCACAGACACAAGATGCTGAGGGAGCTTCCTACTGCTCCTCTGGTAAAGGTGCTGGTTCTGTAGGAAAGCACCTGGTAATGCCTTAGCCAAGGATGTCAGCTGAGCCAAAAGCTGGAGGCTGTAGAGATTATAGCCTAACTAGTGAAGGGATATGCTCTACAGACATCAGGCTTAATTAGTTCAGCTGAGCAACAAGCCCAGACTATTCATCTCATCCAATGAAGACTAGGGTGGGGATATCATAAAAAGACATCAGGGTCTTTCAGCATTAGACATGTAAGTTACCATCTATACTCAAGTGTGATTCCCCTCATGCTGATCTGTTGATGGGAAGTGAACCTCTGTTTAGGGGAAAGAATGAATTAAAAAGCATTTATCATATATCAAACATTGTAGTTAATGCTGTAAATATAAGCATAAAAAATAGGACAATCCCTGTTTTCAAGGGGCTCAACTCTAATTGTGGAGACAACACATGTAATCAGGGGAATGGTGTATTTACAGGCAAGTAGTAAGTCCCAGATGACTTCAGAATACAGAGGTAGGGCAGATGGCAATGCTTGGAAAGTTTATTGTCCATAGTTTGTGACTCCTTGTTCATCCAAGTGCTGTGTACAGTTATGCCTTTTTCTCACCTAGCTGCCCCAATGGGTATGGAGAAACTGAGAGCTGATTGGGAAGGGGCAAAGGGAAGGGAAGAGGAATGTATTCTTTAGGGTTAAAATTGGAGCACATTTAGGGGTAGGGCTAGGGTTCTAAAACTAACCCTTGATTCTATTACAAGTCTATTACAAGTCTGTTAATATGCCTTTTTCTTGAGTTAATTCTCATCTGATTGACTTCTGAAAGGTCAGTGAGAGCTTATGAGCTATAGTTTGGGAGTGTGGCTTTCAATGAAGAACCTATAAGGTAAATAGAACACAGGAATTTTCCCCATGATATTTCACTCTTAGGACATTAGATAAGTAAAATGGCTGATAGCTGTCACTGATAAGTCATATTTCTAATTTTCATGAAAATTTCTAGACAGCTTTTCTCAGTTTACATTAGTCTTGCCCTAATTTCTTTTGGTACTTAAGTCTTTGGTTATGTTACTTTGCGTGGTGTTAGGCCAGTGGAATGCACCATAGAAAGGAAGTCCCTGAGCAACAAACATGATCAATCAATCAATATATCCTTCTGAACTCTAAAACATCCTTCCGCCAGTTCTACCAGCTATGAGTCCAGGGGTTATTTTCCCAGCAGAGAAGACATACCTTGAAGACAATGAAAAGGTCTTCCCACTTCACAATGCCTTCCTTGATCTTTTGCTGGATCACTCCACCTCCTTTTCATTGTGATACAAAAAGGCACAGTCAAAGTGGCAGTAACCCAGGTCTATGGCAGCCTTTACTGCTTCAGTCATTTGATTTGGAGAAGACCACAGCATGAGAAGAATAAAAAATAATTCCACTGTGTTCATGAGATTCCCTGCCCTAGTTATGTTATTTTAGCTTTAGTTCTAGAGATCACTGAAGACGTGAAAAATTAAAGTTATAGGTATATCAGTAAGACTTAAGGAAAATTTAAAGAATTAAAATTAACAAATTATTTATTAAATTTGCCATGTACTGTGATAGCACTAGGGATCCAAGCATAAAGTACAAAACAATCCCTCCTCCCAAAGAGTTTACAAATACACATAAAAATACTTGCAGCACAAATACAAAGTTATACATATACACACACACAAAACAGGGTAGTTTGGGAGGAAAAGCAGTAGCAGTTGAGGGGAATAAGGAAAGGCTTCATGCAGAAGATGGTATTTCAGCTGCACTTCAAGAAAGAGAGAGACCCTCTGAGGCAGAGATAAAAGTCAAGGTCCCATACTTCAAGGAGTTCACAATGTAGTTAGTGAACCAACAGAAACATGATTACAAACAATGAAAAGCAGTGTAGATTGCTGAGGTGAATCACACAGAATCTGATGTCCAGAGGAGTGAAGCAGTGAGGTGGTGGAAAGGATAGAGGGTCAGATTTGGAGCCAGGAAAACTCACCCCCTTACTATTGTCCCAGGAAAAAAAATTGTTTATTCCTATCTGCACTGCTTTTCTCATGATTTTCCCACTGCCTAGAGTATCCTCTGTCTCTTCTCTGCTTTTGTGAGTTCTGACCTTCCTTCTAAGCCCAATTTATGGCCCACCTCTTCCTCACCGCTTTCCTTCCCCAATAGCCAACAGTGAGCTCTCTCTCTCTTCAAGACTGTGGTTGTTGTTCTTGAGCTGTTTCAATCACATCCAACTGTTTGTGACCCTATTTGGAGTTTTCTTCACAAAGATACCTGAGTGATTTGCCAAGCTCAGGGCACAGCTTACTTGCTGGGCCTTAGCTCTGGAAAACAGAATGTGTCCTAATAGTAAACAGAGAAGTGGCCTTGGCATAGGGATCCTGACACACTAAAATATTTTGTGGTAGCAAAGAACTGGAAACAAGATAGATACCTATTGACTGGGGAATGACTGGACAAATGGTGGGACATGGATGTAATAAAGTGTTACTATGATATAAGCAACAACAAATACGATAAATGCCAGAAAGCATGAAAAGATGTAGATAAGTAAACATACAACAAAATGAGCACAGCCAGACCATCCTGTGAAATTGTTCATATATATGGTACAAAATTGTGTAATGAAAAATATCCAAATATGAAATATGAAAAGCTGGGCTCTGACATTTGCTATTTATGAAATTGTGGGAAAGCAGTCACCTCTCTGAACCTCAGTTTTCTCATCTATAAAATAAGAATAGCAATATTTGCAGTTCCCACCTCATAGTACTGTTGTGAGGAAAGTGCTTTATCAGTACAGAAATATGAACTATACATATTCATTATATACTGTATACTCTGTGCTGACCTCCTCATGTGGTAACAGAATGAATGCCAAAAGTCACTTTGGTCCTACAAGTTTAAAGATGCAGCTGACTAATCAAAAGGGGACTATCTCACCCATCTGTTAGATAAACTGAGCATGCTTTAAAATCCAGGTTACTCCAATTTTAAAAAATAGAGACCTCAGAAAATATAAGTACCTTTATCACTACTGTGCAGTTTTTATCTTTGGGTTATATTCATGGTGGCCTTTCTCAAATGACTCTTGCATGCATCTCTGCAATGGAAACAAAATTTTTCTCTTCTCTAGTGACCCCCATTGCTTCATTGATCATGCCACCTGGAAAGGAATCTTGCTGACCTCAGTCTGTTCAATCATCTACTTTGAAGTCCAATTTGAGTAGAAATGAATATGAAAAGATCTATCATGTCCCAGGAGCAGAAACTATAACTCAGAGCAGCTTTCTGGTTCCCTACTTTCTCACCAAACTCCCTTCTCTGCCCCATAGATATAGAAGCATCTCTTTTAATGGCAGTTGTTTATCAAAAATGCTTTTTAAAGGGCTCTCATGATTTGTTAGGTAATGAGACAACAAATGCTTGTTAACAGACTCACAAAGAGTAGAAATAATGCCTTGTGAAGTTGTGGAAATTTCTTTCAGGACTTTTTTTCTTTTCGAATTGATTTTCCTTAAAATGAACTGTAGGCAAAACAGACAGGGGCACAATAGTTGTGTTTTTTTTTTTTAATGTGACTAGGGTATGTTGATCACCTGAGTCCTGTGAATGTAGAAGGATGTTTTGACAAGGAGCAGAGAGGCAATACATAATACCATATTCCACTTCAATTTCAGAACCCGGTCAGCAGGGATTTTAAACTACTCAACCACCTGGATCTGTGATTTGAATGGGCTGCTACCTGGTGGACATAGTCAATATCACAATCCCTTGAAGTAGAATAATTATCACAGTGTCATAGTGCTTTAACTTTACTTTAAATTGCTAAATAACTTTAATTTAAGAAATTAAATTAAATTGCTTAAGAAAAGCAACCAATAATCTGTTCTTGACTGTTTGTTTTGCAGAATCCATACAGTTTTCCAAGTACCACACATAGTCCAAATAACTATCACAGAATCATCTGAGTCTTCACGGTCACTCACATCTCATATCCGATCAGTTGTCAATCTTTTCAATTTCACTTCCACTCTGTCTTCACCATCTGTTTTCTTTTCTTCATTCACATAATTGCTACCTTTGCTTGTATCCTTAACATCTCTTGCCTGGACTATATGGATTTCTTTGTAATACATCTAGTCTCCTCCCAATCCGTCTTCCACAGAGCTGTCAAAATGAAGGGTTCTATTGTCTTTAGGATAAAATAAAAAGTGCTCAGTGATGTTTCAGGCCCTCCACAATCTGGTCCCAAACCAATTTCATAGACATTACATACTCCCCCTTCTTGCATTTTACTATTTACTACTGTTCCCTGTAGATATTCTTTCTCTTGCCTGGAATGATGAAATAAAATATTGGGAAATACAGCTTAATTGTCATATGAGGAAATGGAGAGGAAACTGAAAATTTAACTGCCAATCTGTTAACTTTAATGGCTAGAGAGAGATGGGATGAAGTACAGAGATTGTGGACCAAGAGAACTGAATGAGTTAAATGTTAGGGAGAAAAAAATAGGAATCAGATTCTTACAGAAAAGAATTTAACTTTTATCCTTCATGGAAACATATAGAGAATTCTTGAGTCTTTGGCTGCCATTCTAAGAGATTTAAATGGTGAAACTGCATTTCCAGAACTGAGCCACATTGGTTAGAGGTGATTCTCTACTCATAATTGATGTACTATAAATACATCAGTTTTGTTTATTTGTTTATTACACTTTTGATTAGTTGTAAAGTCTATGGTTCCTTAAGCACAGGATATTAGAGAGTTTAATATAAATGCAGAGATAAACAAAAACTTATGGTGGAAAAGTTTCTCCAATTTATTTAATAAATAATATTCAATAAACTAGATGGGGACACAGATTATTAATTAAATAATGAAAAAGATGTTACGTTGTAATTTATGAGGAAATGTCAGCATGTACCTCTTAATTACCTTGAAACTTGGAATGAGATAGAAAGGTAAAATGGGCCCCTTCTCCCACAGGTGAGTTCTTTCCAAAATGTCCATTTTGAAGAAAGACAAGATTCATTCTCTAGACTTATCCACCTTGCCCATATTCAGGTACCTCTTTCCTCCTCCCTTTTCCACGCTTCTTTCATGTGTTGTCTTCCTCCATGATAGTGTTAACTCCTTGAGGAAGGAGCTTACATTGTTTTTGCCTATATTTGTATGCCTGGCACTGAGTACAGTATCTGGCAAATTGTAAGTTTTTAATAAATGCTTATTAACTGACAGAGCAAAGAGATTTGGTGTGGTTGTTGATCACCTCAATGTAGCACATTGCATATCTAGTTCCCATGTAGGTCATGCAAAGACTTTAAACCCTGTGATAAATGCAAATCCCTTAACGATAAAGAGGAGACTCTGTACAGTCCTGAATGTGCCAGAATAGCCAAAGTCATACGCAGACTCAAGGTTGTTGTGTTGGATTTTATAGCATCTTTATAGAAGAGGGAGATTGTGTTTGTCCTTCATTTTAGAAGAAGACACAACATCAGAGAAATGATGACCTGACTTGCACTTGACTTTGTTTTGAGTGAGGGAAGGCTGTGCAGTATCACCAGCCTTATTTTCTCCTCCTGAGCCATCTGTATTCAGGGACCAGATATTCATCAGGATGACTGGAGATGCCCAGAGAGGGGGAGAATCCATTACTACAGAAGTGCCAAAATTTGGAAGTAGATTTGTGAAAGGTATTTGGATGTTATCACAGGATATAAGATGCTTAGGTAGGAGATCCCAGATGGAGACATATGTGATACATTTTAGGCTAGGAAAAAACATCAATCTTAGTACATATTTTGAAAATGGGAGGGAATGAATGATGAAATCACAGGTAACTGACCATAAGGGTCATGCTGACCCACATAACCTGATGAGTCTATTGGACAGAATTCTCCAGTTGGAAATGAAGAGCAACATTGAAGGAGAGATGGAGCACCTGATCTAAAGTAGGGCTCTGTGTGAGAGAAGGGAAGGAACAGGCAGCAAAGTCTGGAGCTTAACATAGGCATGTTGATAGTGCTGGGAGTACAGAGCAAGTCACAATCTTACTTTTAGTCTGAAACCTTACCAATGGTGCTGGACTCAGGATAGGAAAAAGGGACTACATGGAAATGACACATGGTGAAAATAGTCACTAAGAGGCCACAGAGAAGCATATTATTATATATTTCCCTTATTATTAATATCTTATTATCATTTCTTCCAAGTCCTCTTTCCTACCAGACTTTCCCATTGCTGTCAAAGACACCACCATCTTCTCATTTCCTCTAGCTCTCACCTTCAATGTCATCCTTAACTCCATGTTCACTTGGCTTGTCATTCTCTCCACATTTTCAGTCTGGTGCCAAATCTTATTATTTCTACATTCAAAATATTTTTTATACATGTCTGTCATGACAGCTAAGTGGCTAAATGAATAAAGCCCTGGGGTTGAAATTAGGAACACTCAATATTCCTGAGTTCAAATCCATTGTTAAATATTTATTAGCTGTGTGACCCTGGTCTACTCACTTAACCCTCTTGGCCTCAGTTCCTCATTCATAAAATGAGCTGGAGAAAGAAATACAAGCCACTCCAGTGTCTCTATGAAAAAACTCCCAAAATGGAGTCATGAGGAGTTGGACATGACTAAAAGGACATCAGTCAGCAACAAAATCTATGTCCCCTTCTAGCCTTAGGTCAGGCTCTCATCACCTCCCTCCTGGACTACTGCAATTACTTTTCAATGAGTGCCCCTGCTTCAATTCTCTTGCCACTCCAATCCATGTTCCACTTGCTAACAAGATTTTCATAAATAGTAGATTGGATCATGTCACTTCCTACTCAGTGAGTGAGTTTGCAAACAGGGTTACATCCATCATCTCTAGGTTTACAAACACAGTTTGGGGAACCTTATCAAATGTATAAGTGCTTTGGGTTTTCTCACCGAATTATATAATTTTCTCTAATTTTGTATTTGCATTAAGGTAAATATTTTTTAATTGTGTTAATAGTAAAATCATAAACCACTGCATACTGTCACAGCTTTCTGGGATACAGCATTCTCTGTTCATAACGTGAACATCCCTGGCCTCTATTTGCCATTTGTGTGAACTTAGCAATGTCAGTTCTTACTCTTAGGACTTACATCTGTAAAATGAGGTATGATGCCCTGTGCTTGTATATATTTTCTTCAGTTTTGTTTGAATTTATTATCTAGAGCCCTGGATCTAGAGTTCAAACTCGAACTGCCCCTGGAAGCTCTCTGAAATTGCTCGTCTATGAAAGGACGTCATCGGACTAGACCTCGAACAGCCCATCGCAGTCTAGGTCTATGTTTTGTGATCTAGAATCTGTTCAAGACTGCTTTTCTAAAACCTCCATTTTCCTCTGAATCTCTCAAAAGCCAGTGAAAATTTAATAGCATGAAGTAGTAAGGTGAAATAATATTTACTTAAGAATGAGATAATATTTACTTAATAAAAATATTTATAAAACAAAGGGCTAAATCAAGAAAAAAATATTTTGAGCAACTATTTATCTAAGAACTTTATCCCCATCTACAGTTCTCAAGGGAACAAGTCTAAATTTTGCAGTTCCCGTGCTGGCTTGTCAGCAGGGTGAATGCTAAAGTCTTGATGCCTTAAAGATGACCTTGTTTCTCAACTTGTTCTAGTGAAATCTCAAAGTCATAAAAATGTTGTTTTTCTGGTATTATGATGCTGACATTTCCATACTTATAAAGTGGGGGATTTTCTGTTATTAGCAGCAGGAATTAAGTTGAAAGTCTGCTGGCACTGCATCATTTTTTCTCTCTCCCCCTCCTCCTCTTTTGTTTGTTCTCTGGTTTTCTCTTACCTCTCCCATTTGATTCCTCCAAAATCCTTTTTTCCCACGGGGGTTAATGGCTGGTCTTTCAGCAGATATACCAAAAATGGCCCCCTTCCAACCACACGTTGGTAGTATCTTCCATCACCCTCTGTACCCTAAACAGACTTGTCAGGGATAAAATTCCCAAAGAGAACATGCTGTCCTTACAAGAGATTAAACCACATGATGTCTAAGATTTCTTGTTGTGAAATTTGATAAGCCTATTTTCAACCTCCTGGTTCCTTAAGCCTCACAGGCTTTTTCCTCTTTCTGCTATATCTCTACAGTAGGGAAGGTTTAGGTTAATTAATAATTGTGACTAGGGAAGGAGGGAAGGAATAAGGATAACAAAAATCATCAGTGACAGAAGAAAAAGAAAATAACGTTAAAAACTTCTGGAAAAGTGATTATATAATGAATAAAAACATGTAAATTGCATGCTTTTTCAAGATTCAAGATGTGGGCTTGTTTCCCACATCTCCTCTTCCTCAACTACTTTGTACTCACCTGGTTGTGACCTTCAGGAAACATTAATGGAAAACACTTATCAAATCAACCTTTGCTATGTAATAGTCATCAGAGAAAGTACACAGGTTTCCTCATGGTTACTCAGCAATTCTTTTGCAGAACTTTTTTTCTTGCCATAATCAGGAAAAGCACAGGAATTTGTCTGTGAAGTCTACAGTGCACATCAATCTCCCACTCATTCTAAGGCTTTTTTAAAAAAGCAAAGAATGTCCAGGCCTCTAAGTTAATTCTCTTAAGCTGACCCTATACCTGTGTGCATCAGAAGGAAGGAGAAACAGACATTTGAAAACTCTTCGTGGTTGTTTACCCAGGCTGTTTATGCTATTTCTATGGTTGTGTTCCTCTGAATTGTGTTTCTTTTTTTTTTCTCTTTGCAAGGTAACTAGGGTTAAGTGACTTGCCCAGGGTCACAAAGCTAGTAAGTGTCAAGTGTCCAAGGCCAGATTTGAACTCAGGTTCTCCTGACTCCAGGGTCAATGCCCTATCCACTGAACAACCTAGCTTCCCCTTGAATAGTGTGTCTTAAATATAGTCCAGTGTGGCAATGTGCCTTATGAAGTATTGGGTTAAAAAAGTCATCCTTTGACAAAAATACATGAAACAAGATACAATTAGCTGCACAGCATAATTTGAAAGGCCCACAAAAGGACCTTCTGCCACAATTTGAAGTGATTTTGAAATATATTAATAATTCTTCAACACATTTGCTTCCTTAATTTATATGAAGGAAATAAATTGCCCAAATTAATTGACATTATTAACTGTAAAGTCACAGAGCCAGCATATTAGAGCTAGATATAACTTTAGATATCATCTAGTCAAATACTATCATTTTTTTAAATGAGGAAATTGAGAAATGAAGTGACTTGCCCATGAAACATAGCCAGTTAGCAATAGAACTGGAACTTAACCTATGCCTTCTGAGTAACAGACCACTACACAATACTCAAAGAATTCCCAGAGCAGAACAATGTCCATGCTGCTAACAGAAGGGAAAAAGTGAATTAAAAGTCAGTTGAAGTTATCTGGATTAATTAGGTCATGAGAAAAGGATATGGACAACATGAGCATGAATTGCCTTGCCTACTAGAGAAAATCATACCCAAACTACATCCAACACATTATTGATATATATACTCAAGGTAAGTGACAGTCTTGGTTTGTTGATTATTTCCTGATGTCATTAGGTCATTGGGAACTCCTCCATTTTTATAGATCTTGAAGTACTAACCTCTTTCCTTCTTTTCCCCAGTGGCTAAATTAGAACCATTCACTAGCTCTAAAAATTCCTTGTATGAGTTCCTATGTTTTGTAGCAAAGACTACTCCTACGAGTGATTATGTGGTAAATGCACTACGTAAGTAAAAAAGGAGAAAACTGGCACACAAGACTTATGTGTCCAAAAGAGATTTGTAAAAGAATATGTGTACAGTTGACCAAAGAGAGGTTTGGAGGTATCAGTAAGTACCCCGACACACACAGGATGGCCTATCACAGGTTCTTAAATCTGCATTTATAAAAGGAAAGGCAACATTTGAGGGGTCAACAATCACTTTAATTACATTCAACATGCAGAAAAATATAAGCAGAGAGATAAAGACCAACACATAGGGTTCTTAGTCCCTGAATCAGCAATATTTTCATTCAATTTACATACATCCCTGGATTGAGAGAACCTTTACATCTGAGCAGTTGGGGGGTCTAAATATAGGGCCACAGAGCCTCAACCAGGTAATCATAAGCGAACTCCCAAAGTAAAATATTAACCTTCTAGTATATATAATGAAGATTCTGCTCCTGATTGGCTCAGAGACAGCAGGCATGAAACTCATATGACTCAGCACAACTGTGAACCATCAGGACTCAAAGGAGATTGAACCTTCACATGCTCACAATCTAACCTGAGCCTGGAAAAAACTCCAAACAAACAAATCCCACCCTACTTGCTGCCACAATGTGGCAATGGGACACTGCAGTCTTCCCAAACTGCATCTAGATTAGAATAATGTAGTAGCTCCAAAGATGGCATCCCTCCTTTACATTCTTGAACAGGAAAAGTGCAACTTCTAGCATATGTTGGAAATGCTCCTTCCTTTTCAGACATGCCAACATGGTGATAGGTGGAGAATAAGCTTCTAGAAATATACTTTGGGATCTTTGAGTACAGTGATTAGTTAGAGGGGCTGGGGTGGGGTTAGAATGTGGGAATAGAATATTTCCTAATTTGCTCAATGTTGGTCAATAAAGGGAATGTGGAGAGTCTTAGGGATCATCCCAGATATTAGGAGGATGTTTAAGCCCAAGTAGACACTTATCTATTAAGGTCGTAATTGTGGAAACAGATGACAAACTTCTTGACTAGTTTCAAGAATGAAAGCAAAGGTAAGCAATTAAAACTACATAAGTAAACAGGTTATTAACCAGTTAATTTGAACATGTCATTCCAGAAATTTTTGACTAGCAAGTGCCAGGAGAATAATTTTGGGTTATTCTCTTAAGTGAAGATAAAGGGAACATTTATGAAATTCTACATAGCTTTTCCCCTTAGGATTCTGCATATGAATGCTAATAGATTCTATAGAGGGCTAGGAAAAAACTTCTAGTCACAATGATGCTAAGGGGCAGAGAAAAATATTAGTATATAATTATGCCTAAATGCATGTGTTCATTTATATTTTTTCTCATAAGGAATATCACTAGAATGAGAATCATTTGAAGCAATGGCCTGAGACCTGGTGTAAAAGGCAGGAAAACCTGGATTCCACCTCCACCTCTGACCCATACTAACTGTGACCCTGGGGAAGACAACCTTTTTATGCTCCAGAAAACTAAAAACTAAAAAAAAAGAGAAAGTACCAATCAATTATTTGGAAGCAGAAAAGAATGAAGACATAATTTTGGAAGAGAGAAAAAGGGAAAAGGAAAGCCCCTCAGACTCAATCTTTGTCTTTGTCTCTTCCTTTCTCCTTGGCCAGAAGAGGGATTTGTGAACTTCAAAGTACTCCCTGGAGTCAGAAGAACCTAAGTTCAAATCTGGCCTTAGATACTTGACACTTACTAGCTTTGTGACCCTGGGCAAGTCCCTCAAGCCTAGTTACCTTGCAATATATGGATTTTTCATTGCCTTATTGTAGCAGCATCCCTAGGACAACACCTGATAGAGATGTCTCTAAAGGAAGTCAGGATAGACTAGATGTGATGAGGAAAGACAAATTCAAGATTCTACAAGAAGTCCGACAGAAAAGATACAACATTACCTAAGGGAAATGTTTTCAAGAGAAAGACATCCAGCACTTCTATTACCCCCCCCTCGCCACACATGCTATCTAAACCTGAGCCAACTTTTCCTTATTTACTGGTGGGAGACGATTCCATAAACAGGATGGATGTTTTAACATTCTTTTACTAAAAATTTTAAGGCCCAAATTATATTCCTCCTTCTACCCCTCCCCTACCCATTGAGAAGGCAAGCAATATGATACCGATCTAATTATACTAGTCATGCAAAATATATGTTCATATTCACTGTATTGCAAAAACAAAAAACAAACCAACAATAAAAAGCAAGAAACATAAAGTGGAAAAACGTATGCTTCCACCTGCTCTCATATCTCTCTCTAGAGTTTTTCATCATGCTTTGGATCATTGTCTTGGATTATTGTCCTGATTAGAGTAATTACGTTTTTCACAGTTGACGATTACTACAATTTTGTTGTTACTGGGTACAATGTTATCCTGGTTCTGTTCACTTCATTCTGCATAAGTTCATATAAGTCTTTCCAGGTTTCTTCTGAAAACATACTGCTTGTCATTTCTTATAGCCAAATACTATAATTCCTTCACAATTATATACCAAAACTTGTTCAGCTGTTCTCTAACTAATGAGCATCCCCTTGATTTCCAATCTTTTGCCACCACAGAAAGAGCGGCTATAAATGTTTTTCTACAAATAGGTCTTTTTCTTTTTTCTTTGATTTCTTTCAAATACAGATCTTATAGTGGTATTTCTGGTTCAAAGAGTATGCACAGTTTTATAACTCTTTGGGCATAGTTCCAAGTCATTCTCCAGAAATGTTGGGGCCATTCACAACTCCACTAGCAGTATGTTAGTGCACCTATTTTTTCCACATCAAGAGGATTTATATTTATTTTTGGTTTTATACCAAAAATACCACCATATTAAATACCCATTTGAATTTTGTGTATTTCTAAAATTTTGAACTTAAATACAGATTAAGAGGAGATAAAAGAAACAAACATATACTAAAACTAGAATAATACAAAATAAAGGGTAAAAGCATTGTCATGTGCACAGCTGAATGTAATAGAGGATTAAAAAGCTACTACACATTGTGTTGAGAGATATCCATCTTTTCTTTGCCTACTTGTAGGTTTTCTTTTGTTCTCTGTGGTATACTTTTTACTTGTTCTTTTTCTCCCTTCCTCCCCACCTTGCAGAAGGCTACAATTAATTGTGGATATACTTATATGTAGATATAGACACATACACACACATTTACACATACATACATATACATATAGATATATACACAGAGATATACATATATACTCATATTCTTGTACATATATACAATTATTTGCATATAAATATATTTAAATATTGATAATCTTAGACATATATAAATCCTAGACATATATACATTCATATGCATCTGTGTAATACTATACTTATTTATCCTCTGTTTCTCTGAGGGTGGATAATCTCTTCCTTCATAACTCCAAGTCCTTCATATTTTTCCAAGTCCACCAACTCATCATTTTCTACACCACAGCAATATTCCCACCTGATACTATCTAGTTGGTTTAAATAGCATAAAACAACACTGATAAATATGGCTGACACATAGTGTTGTTTCCTTATTTTTCTGTTTTGATTAAATGTATTTTAGCCTTAACTTTTTCCAAAATCATGATTACAATCCCTACTCCTATTTCCCTAACAGATTCTACTCTTGATCTCTCTATTTTGTATTTGTGAGAATCTCTTATTTCCTAACCTATTTGATGCCTCCATTTTATTTTTACCCATTACCTTGCCCTTCTATTACTTAATCTATCCCACCTCCAAGGATTCTTCCCTTCATTCCAAATTTAGGGTCAGAACTTGGATTTAAATCTGAATCTACTACATAAGAGTCATGACCTTGTTGAGGGCCAGGATGGAGTGCTGTTGGAAAGTTCAGGATAGATCTTCAGGGAAACTGTTCTTTGAGACTGTGCTCATTATTATCCAGAATGGCTCTCCAAGCTCCTCTGAGATTGCTGTCTCTGTGAGATAAACAAGAGAACTACAGAACACAAAGGATATGTAAAATAGATGCCCTCTAGGCTAATAATCTTTAAGACAATAAGACTGGCCAAATTACTAGGATGGGAGACAAGCAGATTGTCACATAGATTTGCAGTTTCTGTCTATAAACACCCTGACCCTAGGATCAACAAATGGAGTTGCCCTATCTTCTCCTGCCTGCCCATGTGTCTTTCTTTTTTGCCACTGTCACCGAGCCACTTAGGGACGCAGGCCATCTGCCACAAATGGTACCCAAACAGGGACCTGACCCAGGAAGGGGATTCATCTTTCATGATAGTAGTCCCCTTGGAAGGAGCTGTGAGAAGTGACAAAGCAACTAAGGTAAGAGCAAACCTCAAAGAACCCCTGTGGGGGCATTTCACTTTTTCTGAGGTTCACCCAAACACAGTAAAATCTCAGCAATTACAGGCTTATGGGGAGAATTTACTGTGTTAACAGAATCAAAAAGCAGATTCTATTCATAAGAAATCAGAGCTGACAGATAAATAGCAAAATAAGGTTAACAATGGAACAGATACTTTTAAAGGACAGAAACTCAGGTAGGGGTGGATGCAGAGAAGGAGGATGGGGGAGAAAAGGTGGACTCCTGATAAGAGGAAGCCTCAACACCCCTGGAACCCTTGGCTCCCACAGAGCCACTGCCATTCTATGCTCCTCCAGAAACCCCAGATCCCAATCCCAGGAGGAGTTGCAAGAGATTTCACCTCTCTGGATTTTAAATTTTTAAAGGAATTAAAACAAGGAGCAATCAATTCTGGACCAAGTAATCCTTACATTCAGTCTCGTCTACAGCATTTCTCTGAGAGCCCTGTGCCCCACTAATTGGTGTAATTTAGATAAAACGACTCTAGAAGGAGATTACTTAATGTGGAAATTTGAATTTCATAAAGTATGTTTGGAACTAAGTAAAAAAAACAAGCCAAAGATTTAATGTGTGCAGAGGATTTCTGAAAATCTTCTGTCAGTTTTTTGAATTCTTTTTTATTGTCTGCATATGTATTCTGTCTCTATGTTCTGTGTGAGTGTGTTAATCTCTTTCCCAGTTTTTCTCTTTCCTTCCCCCTCATCCCTTCTTTGTGATGACTGCAACATCAAGGAGTAGAATGGAGAAAAGAAAGAGAGAAACTATTATTATGTTGCTAAAGGCAGTTTCAGATAAGGTACACAAGGAAATAATATATGTGCAGTTTTAAGGAAAGCATAAAAGTCTTGGAAATTGTTGGAAAGTTGTTAGTAAAACTCTCTCTTTCTTTCTACCTTCTAACTCTGACCAGGCTGTGAAAGTGGAAAGATAAGAAGAAATCAGGGAAGCTTTTTCCCTCATATTAGAGAAGCAGACAGACTGAATAGCATTTTAATTATCTCATGCCTCACCTAAAAGAGAAAAGTTTTTGTATAATAGGAAATAAACAAAAACTAGTTATTCTGGTCATATTTTAAGTGAAACATGTCACTCCTAATTGGATGTTTAAGACAGGTCAAATTGGCAAATTGGAAAAATGCATAGATCTGAAAAAGAGACAGCTCAGCACAGATAAAGTTTTTGAACTCTCCAATAGAAAAGAGGGGACTTGGTGCCACTGGATAATTGTCCAGAAGTCTCCCTCACTTCAGCTGAAAGATTCAAAAACCCTCTCTTTCAAAGAAATTCTTAAGGAGTGGACACAGAAGTAAAATTTACTTGAGTAAAGATTTTATTTTTTGCCCTACAATCCTGACTCATCCAGCCAGGTCTACAGTGATTTGTGAGAACTGCTAAGGATAACTCTTATCATCCCAGATTAGATCAAGGGAACAGAATGCTAAAGAATAGTAGGGAATTTAATTTACCCTCTTCAAGAGTAGGAGTTGGCAGGGAGGAGCCAAGATGACAGAGTAGAAAGATTCAAATATGCTAGCTCCAAACTCACAGCCCATAAATTACCTGTAAAGAGGAATTTCCAACAAATTCTGGAGCAGCGGAAACCACACAATAACGGACTGGAGGAGATTTCTGTTCCAGGCAGCCCTGAAAAACCGATACCAAAGGTCCATCACGCACCAGACCTGGAGCAGAGCCCAGCCTTGCCTTGCCTGCACGAAACTAAGACGACCAGATCCAAGCAAGCTTCAGGGATGGAATCTCCAGTGGCCGCGCAGGTATCCTTCCACCCATAGATGCAAAAGTTTAGTGAGAGAGCCTGTCTGCCTCGGCAAGAGGGGAGTGGGTGTCTCAATAACTTGGGCCCCCTCAGGAGGCAGCAGTGGACAGGGGCTCCCAAAGCAGGCAGGAGCTTGAATCCACTGGTAAAGGTCTCCGCATAAACCCCCTGAGGGAACTGAGCCTGGGAGGTGGCCCTGCCCCCACCTGAGCACCTGAACTTAATCTCACACTGAATAGTAGCCCTGCCCACACTGAAAGCCCTGAGGCTAGGAAGCAGCATTTGAATCTCAGACTCCCAGCACTAGCTGGGTGGGTCTGGAGGAGAGGTGGATGTGGAAAGGAATCTCAGAAGTCAAGTAACTGGCTGGGAAAATGCCCAGAAAAGGGGAAAATATAAGACCATAGAAGGATACTTTCTTGATGACCAGATATTTCCTCCTTTCCTTTCAGATGAGGAAGAACAATGCTTACCATCAGAGAAAGACAAAGAAGTCAAGGCCTCCGTATCCCAAACATCCGAAACAAATATTCAATGGGCTCAGACCATGGAAGAGCTCAAAAAGGATTTTGAAAATCAAGTTAGACAAGTGGAGGAAAAACTGGGAAAAGAAATGAGAGAGATGCAAGAAAAGCATGAAAAACAGGTCAATATCTTGCAAAAGGAGACCCAAAAAAAATGCTGAGGAAAATAACACCTTGAAAAATACACTAACTCAATTGGCAAAAGAGGTGCGAAAAGTCAATGAGGAGAAGAATGCTTTCAAAAGCAGAATTAGCCTAATGGAAAAGGAGGTTCAAAAGTTCACTGAAGAAAATAGTTCTTTCAAAATTAGAATGGAACAGATGGAGGCTAATGACTTTCTGGGAAACCAAGAAATCACAAAACAAAACCAAAACAATGAAAAAATGGAAGAGAATGTGAAACATCTCTTTGGAAAAACAACTGACCTGGAAAATAGATCCAGGAGAGACAATTTAAAAATTATGGGACTACCTGAAAACTATGATCAAAAAAACAGCCTAGACATCATCTTTCATGAAA
>CM053770.1:165722784-165754884 GCA_028658325.1 Potorous gilbertii
GCGAGAGTTTTTTCTGGTAGACTTGGAACTTTGTAATAACACAAGAACTTACTGAAAAAAAAAATCCCAATGTCGATTTTCTAAGGCAAAATGCCTTCCATACTGTGAGGTCCTTTTTTCAAATAAGAGGAGAGGAAGTGAAAAGATCAAGGCTAGGTGATCAATGGGGGATTCTGCTCAACTTATTCTCCAAGGTTCTATAGTGGTTCACAATCCTTCTCTACTCAGGCCATGGAGAAATGTAAGGATGCCGGTCTTGTGAAGTCCATTGGAGTGTCCAACTTTAACCGCAGGCAATTGGAGATGATCCTGAACAAAACTGGGCTGAAATATAAACCTGTCTGCAACCAGGTAAAACAATTCTTTTTCTAGTGCAGTTTCTTTCCTATCCTTCCCCTTCCTGACAAATGAATGGAGGAACAATAACTCCCTGTAATTCTTATCTTCATTATGATCTTACATCACATTTTTTGTTCTTGAAACTATTTCTTCCTACTCACATTTTCCTAGTTTTTAATAAATAAAACTTATTTCTTTAATCCTTTAAACTACAAAACTTTACAGACATGCATGGTTTCATCTTATATAATCCATAAGGTCATTTGAGTCTATTTTTATTAAATAGTTGATTTTCTATTCACAACTGCTCATATAATTAATATTTGAAAGCGTTTCTTTCAACATATTTAAAGTTTTTTATTAAGCAAAAGTTCTTTTCCTACTTCTTTAAACCATCAAACTATTCATCCATGGCAGTATCTGAATCTTACATCCTTTATTAATTGATCTTAGTCTTTTCCATAATTCAAAACTACTTTTTCTGCCCCTTTCAGCACCAATGGCTGTGTGTGCAAAGGGTCTTAAATAGACATACATTATGTTAATATTTTGTGATTTGGGGTGTAACTAGGTAATTCTCAAGTCCTTCAATTATTAAAATGCTTAATATTGTTCTTTTTGGCTTCATATAGGTAATTTTTATAAGCTAAAACCAGTATTTATTGTACTGCAGGTGGAATGTCATCCTTACCTGAATCAGGGCAAATTGTTGGAGTTCTGCAAGTCAAAAGATATCATATTGGTAGCATACAGTGCTTTGGGATCCCACAGAGAGGCTCCATGGTGAGAAAGGGTGTCTGTAATAGATTCCTTAATCATTAATAAAGTTGATTATCCAGATTTTTGTATACTTACAAATTATGCAACTTTGAGTAAGGGAAAGAGCATTGATTATGGGGTTATAATTGACCGGATTTGACTCCCATTTGACTTCTGGCATTTTACTAGTTGCATGATCTTGAAGAAATAGTTTAACCTTTTTAAGCCCCATTTCATTGTATGTAAAGAGAAGATAATAACTTTAACCCTGCCTCCCTCTTGTATTATTATGAGGTCCACATGATACATTTATGGAAATACTTTGAAAAATGTAAAAAACTAAAGGATGATTACTTTCTACATAGCATTGAACTCTGATCCATTGCCCTGACCACAGATTTCAAAATGTTTGTTTTCCCTTACAGGGTAGATGAAAAGTCTCCCGTTCTCTTAGAAGACCCAGTTTTGGGAGCCATTGCCAAGAAGCACAATCGAACTCCAGCCCAGGTTGCTCTCCGATACCAGATTCAACGAGGGGTGGTTGTCTTGGCAAAGAGCTTCACTGAAAAGCGGATCAAGGAGAACTTTGGGGTAAAGAGGCATGGGCAGAGTTGGTTTAAGGAGCTGCACAAATACTGGTGTTGGTGAATGGAATATGGGAGAAAATGATGAAAAATGGAGAAGTCTGAAAGCTGGACATTAGGGAGATGATTTTTGAAGAGTGCAGTGGACTTCACTGATGCAGTCTGATGGATAGAAATGTGACTTCACCCACATTCTCTGCTATTCTCAAAAGATCTCTAAGAAACTACTTGTTCACTTCAGTTTTCAGAGGAGACAGTGTGTATGGCTATGCCATACACACTTTGAAATAATTGCTTTGTATTTATTCATGTTATATCATGCAAATATATAATATAAAGAGAAATACAAAGCAGATAAATACATAGTAGTAAGGGAGGCAGAGCATTAGCAATTAAGGGGATCAGGAAGAACTTCATACAGAAGTTAATACTTGAGATATACCAAAGGAAGAAAGGGATTCTGTGAGGTAGAGGTGAAGAGAGAGTGCCTTTCAGGTATAGGGGATGGCCAGTACATAGGGGAAGACAAGAGATACAGTGTTCTGTGTGAGCAACCAACAGAAATATAGGTTGGGGCCAGATTATGGAGGTTTATATTTTATCCTCAAGGTGATAAGTATTTTATTCAATAAGGAAATGACACAGTGAGATCTGCACTTAAGGTTAATGACTTTGTCAGCAATGAGGAGAATGAAGTAAATTGGGGAGTGACTTGAAGGAAAGTACCCAATAATCCAGGTGAGAAAAGATGATGGTAGCGGTAGAGGAGATGAGATAAGGAGATGTTGAGGTTAAAAATCAATATTTGGCAACTAATTCTATTTTTGGGGTGAGATAAAGTGAGGGATTTAGGATAACACCAAGATTATGAACCTGGTAGACAGAAATTGGGGGAAAATTTGGCATCAGTATTATTTTGAGGGGAAATGATGATGATTTCTTTTTTGGACATACTAAATTTAAGATATCTCAGATATTCAGTTTGAAATGTCTCTTTAGGACATCTGATAAAAGTATACTCTGTCCCTCCTTGTCACTTCTCCTATCATTCTCCCTGCCCTTCTGACCGCCTAAGAAGGCAGACATTAAATCCAGAACGTCTTTGTACTTTAAAATTGTTAACTTTTCTGTTTTAATTAGTACTTCAGCTGAAGCATAATGGTTTCTGCTCCAGCCCCTTCCCTTTACTCTGTGTGTCTGTCTGTGCTTCAGATGTGTTTCTTGTAAACAGCATATTGTAGAATTCTTGTTTTCAATCCACTCTGCTGTCTGCTTCCATTTTATGGGTGAGTTCAGCCCATTCACATTTATAGTTACGATTACTGTTTATTTTCTTCCATCCTATTTTCCCCTATTCATCCTTCTCATTATTTTTGCCCTCCCCTCCTCAGCAGTGTTTTGCTTCTGACCATCATTTCCCTCCCTTTTATCAGTTCCCCTGCTTGTCTTATCTGCCCTCCCCCCCCCCTTCTACTTTCCAATATGGTAAGATAGATTTCTATATCCAACTGAGTTTGTATGTTATTCTCTCTTTAAGTCTCTTTCATGTGAGATAATTTATCCATTCTACTTCTTTTTCCTCTTCTCCCAGTACAATTTTCTTTTCCTTCTCTCTTTTTTATGTCATGTCATCAAAATCAACTTATGCCCACACCCTCTCTTTCTCTGTACACTCCTTCTAACTGGACCAATAGTGATAGAGTTCTTAAGAATTACAAATATCTTCTTCCCATGTAGGGATGTAAACAGTTTAACCTTATTTTTTTCCTCCTTCCTGTTTGCCTTTTTATGCCTCTCTTCAGTCTTGTATTTGAAAGTCACATTTTCTATTCAGCTCTGGTCTTTTTATCAGGAATGCTTGAAAGCTCTCTATTTCGTTAAATATCAATTTTTCCCTGGAGGTTGATATGTTTAGTTTTGTTAGGTAGGTGATTTTTCGTTGTGATACTAGTTCTTTTGCCTTCTGAAATATCATGTTCCAAACCTTCAGTCCTTTTCATGTAGAAGTTGCTAAATCCTGTATAATCCTGACTTGGCTCCATAGTATTTAAGTTGTTTCTTTCTGGCTGCTTGAAGTATTATCTCCTTGATCTGGGAATTCTGGCATTTGGCTATAATATTCCTACGAGTTTTCATTTGGGACCTGTTTGAGCAGGTGATGGATGTATTCTTTAATTTCTATTTTACCTTCTGGTTCTAGGATATTAGGGCAGTTTTCCTTGATAATTTCTTGAAATATAATGTTCAAGATCTCTCTCTGTTTCTGTTTCTCTGTGTCTCTATCTCTCTTTTATCATAGTTTCAATTGTTTTTAATTATCTCTCTTGGATCTATTTTCCAGGTCAGTTATTTTTCCAATGATACATTTCACATTTTATTCTATTTTTTCAATTTGTTTGATTCCTGATGTGTCATGGAATTGTTAGTTTGCACTTTCCTAATTAAAATTTTTAAGCAATTATCTTCTTCAGTGAACTTTTGTACCTCCTTTTCCATTTGGTCAATCCTTTTTTTTTAAATTTATTTTTTATTTTAAAAATAAATTTATTGAGCTTTAGTTTTCAGATTCACTTCCACAAAATTTTGAATTTCAAATTTTCTCCCCATCTTCCCCTCACTTCCCTCCAGGTCAGCATGTATTCTGATTACCCTTTCCTCCAATATGCCCTCTATTCTATCACCCTCCCCTCCTTCTCTCATCCCCTTCCCTTCTATTTTCTATATGACAAGATAGATTTCTATACCCCATTGCTTATATATCTTATTTCCTAATTGTATGTAAGACAGTTTTTAACATTTATTTTTAAAGATTTGAGTTCCACATTCTTTCTCTTCCTCCCTCCCTCCCCACCATCATTGAGAAGGCAATTATTTCAATATATGTTATACATAAGTAGTGATGCAAAACCCTTCCATAAGACTAACTATATTTCCCTCTATCCTGTCCTGCCTCTCATTTATTCTGTTCTCTCTTTTGATCTGTCCTTTTACCAAAGTGTTTGCTTCCAATTACCCCTTCCCCCAATCTACTGTCCCTTGTATTATCCCCTCTTCTCCTCTATTGTAAAAGCTCTTTTTTGCCTCTTTTATGTGAGATAGTTTACTACATTCTACCTCTCTTTTTGTCTTTCTCCTAGTACATTCTTCTCAACCCTTAATTTCTTTTTAGATATCATCTCTTCATATTCAGATCATCCTGTGCTGTCTCTCTTTCTCTCTATGTATGTATATATATGTATATATATTTATATACATACATACCCTTTCAGACACACACATGCAGATATATACATATATATATATATATATATATATATATATATACATATGCATACACAGAAACACACACATATATATATATATATATATACATACACACACACACACACACATTCCTTCTAACTATCCTAATACTGAGAAAGGTCTCATGAGTTCCAAATATCATCTTTCTATGTAGGAATGTAAACAGTTCAACTTTAATATGTCTTTTATGGTTTCTCTTTCCTATTTACCTTTTCATGCTCTCTTGCTTCTTATATTTGAAAGTCAAATTTTTGATTCAACTCTGGTCTTTTCAACAAGAATACTTGGTAATCCTCTGTTTCACTGAAGTTCCATTTTTCCCTTTAAGTATTATACTCAGTTTTGCCTGGTAGGTGATTCTTAGTTTTAATCCTATCTCCTGTGACCTCTGGAATATCATATTCCAAGTCCTCTGGTCCCTTGTTGTAGAAGCTGTTAAATCTTGTGTAGTCCTGATTGTATTGACACAATATTTGAATTGCTTTTTTTCTGGCTACTTGTAATATTTTCTCCTTGAACTGGGAACTCTGGAATTTGGCTACAACATTCCTAGGAATTTTCCTTTTGGAGTCTCTTTCAGGAGGTGATTGGTAGATTCTTTCCATTACTATTTTACCCTCTGGTTCTAGAATATCAAGGTAATTTTCCTTGATAATTTCTTGAAGGATGATGTCTAGACCCTTTTTTTTTGATCATGACTTTCAAGTGGTCCAATAATTTTTAAATTATCTTTCTTGGATCTATTTTCCCAGTCAGTTGTTTTTTCAATGAGATACTTCATTTTTTCTTCTATTTTTTCATTCTTTTGGTTCTGTTTTATAATTTCTTGGTTTCTCATAAATTCATTAGATTTTATTTGTTCCATTCTAATTTTTAGATTATTATTTTTCTCAGTGAACTTTTGTACCTCATTCTTCTTTGTAAGGCATTCTTCTCCTCATTGGCTTTTTGGACCTCTTCTGTCATTTGACTTAGTCTAATTTTAAAGGTGTTATTTTCCTTAGCTTGTTATGTTTCCTTTAGTGAGCTCTTGACTTGTTTTTATGATTTTCTTACATCACTCTTATTTCTCTTCCCAATTTTTCCTCTAGTTCTCTTACTTGATTTTCAAAATCCTTTTTGAGCTTTCCCATGACCTGAGACCAATTTGTATCTGTTGTCTTCTTCTGGCTGTATATTTTGATCCTCCTTATCCCCAGTGACATAAGAAAATACCTCTTCATTGAGAAGGTAAGAATCTATAATCTATTTCTTCTCCTTCCACCCCATTTACTCATTTTCCCAGTCAATTAATTGACTTTTGAGCTCTTTGTTAAATGGAGGGCTCCTGAAATAGCCTCAGCTTTAGCAGTGACTGCTGCCACCCTAGGACTAGAGATGGGGCTGAGGTCAGTACTGTGGCTAGGGTTGGACCACACTCCCCTCTCATCCAGGTGAGAGACCCTTCTTACTGACCATCAAAGCTGTCTTTGATATTACTGGATTGAGAGGTCTGGAAACCATAGCAACTGCCAGTGATTCAATGCCCCAAGACTTGCTTTCACTCTGTCCATGCAGGCACTGCCCATGCTGAACTGCACTCCACTCCTACCCCAGTGTGATAGACCCTTCCTGTTGACCTTCTAGATTGTCTTGGACTGGAAATTTGCTTTAGTCTTTCATTTTGTGGCTTCTGCTACTCCAGAATTTGTTTAGAGTCTTTTTTTATAGGTTTTTTTGAGGTATTTGGGGGTAGAGCAGGTAGGTCCCTGCTTTTACTCTGTTATCTTGACTCTGACCCCTTGCCTAATCCAATTTTTGTACATCTTTTTCTATTTTGGGTGTTCCCTTTACCAAACTGTTGACTCTTTTTTTATTATTGTTTTGCATCACTCCCCTTTCTTTCCCCAGCTTTTCTTCTGCCTCTTTGAGTTAACTTTGAAAAACCTTTTAAAGCTCTTCCAGAAGTTCTTTTTGGATGTTGTAGGAGTGCTTTTTGGTCTTCAAACCAATTTCAGATTTTTTTTCTTTGAAGCTTTGCATGTAGATGCTGTTATATGGTGGTCTTTTTCTGAGTTTGTGTTTTAACCTTCCCTGTCCCCATAGTATCTTTCAATGGTCAGGTTCTTTCTTTCTTTCTTTATTGCTAATTTCCCAGTCTTATGACTTAAAGTTGGACTCTGTTCCTAGGGTGGAGGGAGTACTTTTTCAAGCTTCTTGTGCTGGAAGAGAGGAACCTCACCACTGGTGTCTACTGTTCTGGGCATGTGAGGTCTCTCAGCAGCCTGCTGTTCAGGGGCTATGGGACCTGACCTCTTACCTCTGGCCTGCTGTGACAGCACTAACTTGCACCTGGGCTCAGGATATTACTACTGTCTTGACTGGATGCTACCTGCATTGGACTGTGCTCCCCTTTCATCTGTAAGGCAGACCTTTTCTGCTGACTTTCCAAGTTGTGTTGGGCAGAAAATTTTTATCACTCCATCCTTTCATTTCTTCTGGTGCTCTAGAATTCATTTTGAGGTATTATTTTATAGTTGTTTGGAGGTGCATTTGGGAGAATTCAGATGAGTTCCTAACTTGCCCCAACTATTTTCTGTTTTAATTAGTTCTAGGGCTAATTTAGATAAAGTGATAGATCCTAAATGTTGGTTCTTTGCTAAATTATCTTCTCTAGAGAGCACAAAGAAGACAAACAAGGCTTTGATGTTGCTACTTGATGAAGAAGGGAACTGGGCAGAGGACATAGAGCCTTTCAGCCTGAATTTTACTAGGAGGATCCATTTGGGGGCATGGTAGCTATATGAGAAGGAAATCTTAATGATTTTAAAATATTTTATAAATTTTTCAAGTTGTGTGACAACTCACATGAGTGGAGATGTCATGTTCCAACCTACTAACACCCTCAAAACCACAACAAAGGAGTTAAAGCAATAGCATTAGGGAAAAGAGAAGTAATAAGTATAAGGCACATTTACTTCTCACACTGTAAAAGTGTTGACTGAGACAATGGTTCTCTACTTTTTTGTTCCCTAAACCCTTTCCAATAGCAACAAAAACATGTGTTGTGAACCACCAGGGCAATTTAATATACTGTTCATAATATTGTTTTAGACTTACTTATTAAGTGCTTAACATACTAGTGATATATTTTGTACAAAAGTTCCAAATTGAAATTTACATTATATAATTATAAAACATAAATGTTATTCTACCCTTAGTTATGAAAACTCTAAATACAAAATAAAACTCTAATTACAATTATGAATATGTTATGTGAAAAATTCTCTAAGAATTAAAAAAAAGCATTCCAGGAAGACCTCATATTCTTCCAATTTTCTGCAAGACTTCATATCAAATTTATTTTCACCAACTTTGTTGAATATGACTAACATAATAAAATAAGTTACAACTTGGAATATGTTTAACATGATATAATAATCACATATAAACTTAATTTTGATATAGGACTTTTTTATTTGAACAGAACTTTGTAATATTTGACTCAACAACAGATAGTCTTAAAATTGTTTTTACATAAAGTTTATTTCTGTATATTAAGTTAAAATAAGAATAAAGTGAAAATGCTTGCTCCCTTAATGTAGTGGAAAATGGTAGGAGAATTCTATAAGCTCTCTTGTTTAAATATGAAAGTTCATTTAAAATTTTTAACCACCCAACCAACTGATAGAAATAAGCAGATAATTAAGATATAAAAGATGAACTTTTCTACTGGCTAATAAGAAGCATTGTATTACACGATAACTGTACATAAGATGCAATTACATATATTGCTTCATTTTAAAGCAATTTTTATAGCTACATTAATCTTTGTAAGGAGAGAATCTCTTCCAATACACCTTTATTCTTCTCTGTCCCTGGCATATCACTGGCTACACCCTCAAAGAAACTACTGAAACACTGACAAGTGTTGCCAACCAGTTCATTTAAACTGAAGAATAATATCATAAGTGGAGGATATAGTTAAGTCAGAAAACTGCCTTAACATTGCAATGAGAAACACCATCAGGTTTGTTTTTCCTGAATGCTTGGGATAGTCCATGATAGTTTCAAGATGACTTGTAAGTGATCATGGATTTCAAACAGTCTTGCATTTATTTGCATTGCAAGAATGCAAATGCAAAAAGAATGCATCTTGATCATGTGATTATACCAGTGATGAGATGGACTTACATGGTAACAGAGGGGAAAGAAGGAGCTCTTTGGTGTACAAAATGCAAATGAGAGTATGCCCATGCAATGACAGAATTTCCATGCATATGATCACCTATTGGGATCTGTTTGACCTCAAACTTTTCACTTTTGTGGCCATGGCTATTTGGAAACAATTTGATAACAGGTTGAGAAACTTCAAGAACATATTGTACAAAATCAGAAGTGGTCTGTTCACTATAGCAGCCACGCAGAAATCATTGTGTGCTTGATGGTTTTGAGTTTTTTCAGAAACAAACCTATATGGTTTCAAACATACATATGCTTGTTATCTCAGGGGAAAAATATGTTTGCAACAAATTTTGTGTTATTATTTTCGATGTAAAGCAGGATAAAAAAATTTTAAACATGAACTTGTTGGATGAATGTACTAAATCCCTAAGGGGTTTGTGAACAGCTAAATGGAAACTTCTAGATTAAGGGGAAGTCTACAATTCTAAAAGGAGGTGTTAGGAAAAGAAAGTTCCACCCTCAAGAAGACTGGAGCTATCAAGAGGGAGTAGTTAGTTTTCACCTAGCTCAAACACCTCCAACACCAGAACAGAGTTACCAAAGTCTCAGTGGAGAGTGTGACTGATTCAGTCATTCAACTTGCCTGTTCCCTTCTGAGGTGCTATAAGCAGATCCCAGTTATAATATTTTTTCTTCTCTGGCAGGCTTTTGAGTTCCAGTTGACTCCAGAAGAAATTAAAGTCATTGATGACCTTAACAAAAACCTTCGCTACCTGACCATTTCAATGTGAGTGTTTACTCTTAGCATCTTACTTTTCTTTCTCAGAGGTCTGTGACTTCAGGGACATGGGGCAGCACTTTTGAGAGAGTCCTTTTTCAAGTCCTTCACAGAGAAGTTATAAATCTCTCAAGTATAATGTTTTATAATGCTCATCAAATCTCCTCTTCCTTCTATCTGAGGCAGGACTCTGTACCTCCCTTATGTACTTATTCTAAGTCAGATCTAAAAAACCCATTTCAAGGCTCAAGGCTCAAGGTTTTTGCAACTTCAGTCATTTGTCTTCCCTCAAATGTGGCTGTTCAGTTCTCCATGTAGTCCTCCTATGTCTGTTTTGATAGTTTAATAGAAAAAATATTTTTTCGTACATAGATTTTAATATCTTTTTTGGTGCAAACAGGTTGTTTTCTTCCACTTTCAGTAATGAAACTTCTTCCATACAAACAGAGCAGTACCTTAAGTCATCAACTTAGGTTCTAATTATGTCTCCGATGCTAGTTTACTAGCTATGAGACAAAAAGAACAAGTCCCTTATGCTCTCTGAATCTCAGTTTCTTAGAAAATCTGGAAAAAGAAGGATTTGCATTAGATGATCTTTAAGGAGTCCAAATTAGGCCTGAGGGGTACCCTACCCAGGGCCTAGGTTCTGTGAGGATGAGCAATAGAGCAGCATTCTCTAATGTTACTGTGGAAGGGTGTAGTCACAGGCATTCAAGAGTAGATGAAGAAAAGTAATTGTGATTTCCTCCAAGGTCATTTCCTACATGGATTCTTGTACTCCTCCATCATTCCTCAGGAAGCGAAGCTCAGAGATGTCGCCCCCTGTTCCCAGGGCTACTTTTATTGTCATTAGGTGGCTGGTCCCATGTTAGCCTAAGGATATTGGGAAATTATATAAACATGATCATTAAAGTAAACATGGTACATATCTTAGGACTTTCTCTGTTTTAACTCTGAAATCTTGTTTTTCATGTCTAAATTGGACTCATTATCTTTCCTCCATACACTGCCCACACCCAAACATATCCTATTACTGTAAAGGGCACTGCTATCTTCCCAGCCCCAAGACTTAGACCATAGATGCTATCCTTGACTCCTCTCTATCTCTCACCCCATCCCTTCTCATATTGAATCTGTTGTCAAGACCTATTGATTTCATCCTTGTAAAATCTTTTGAATATGCTGTGTTCTTCTGATATTGCCACTACTGTGGTGCAGGCCCTCTTTACCTCATATGTGTACTATTGCAACAGGTTTTGGGTGAGTCAGCCTACCTTAAATCTCTCCCCATTCTCATTCATTCTCCATTAAGCCACCTAACAAAGACCACCTAAAAATCCCTAAATGTGCTCCCTGTCATTTCCAGAAGGAAGTATACAATTCCCTGTTTGGCATTTAGAGTCCTTTATAACCACCCCTCCCCCGCCTTTCCAGTCTTCTCACATTTTACTCCTTGCCATGTACTCTTCAATGTGGTAACTCCAGCTGCCTTGTTTTTTAATGAACAAGACATGCCATCCTACAGCTCTGGATGGTTTTTCTGGCTCTCTTCCATTCTTGGAATAGTCTCCCCTTTACCTCTGTCTCCTGGCTTTATGACTTTCTTCAAGTGCCAACTCGAATTCTACTTTACAAGAAGCCTCTCCCAACACTTCTGAAATCTTCCTTCCTTCTTTTGATTATTTCCTGTATATAGTTTGTTTTACACATTTGTTTCCTTGCAGTCTACCCATTAGATTGTATGCTCTTCAAGGGCACAGATTGTCCTTTGCTTTTCTTTCTATCCCCATTGCCTAGCACAGTGCCTCACATTTGGTAGGCATGGAAAATGCTTATTGACTAACTTGCTGCATAGTGGAATATTTACTATGCTATTGATTGCCCTTGGAATATCTTCTCTTTCTGATTCTATACAATCAGAATTTAATGGGGTTCATAGTAGAGCCTGGCCAAAGTCCACAACAATACTTTTCCGGCTCTAAATTTCCTCCATGCTGTAGGAGCAAAGCCTGCTTTCTTTGTTGATGTGGATAAAGGTACACCATGGTATAGGGAGGCAGTGTGATGGGAAAAGCACTGAATTTCAAGTCTTAAGTTTTAGCTTTGATTCCTCTCTCTGCCACTTCCTACCAGTTTAACTCAGGAGCTCACTTCCCCTCTGTTGGATCCAATTTCCTAAATCAGACCCTTCCAAATACCCCTTTTTATATGACCTTTCTTAATGATAATAGTTGTCATTTCATAGTGATTTATGGTTGCAAAGTCCTTTGTACCCCAAATCTCAAGTGAACCTTGCAATAACCCTGTAAAACAGGTAGACCAAAAAATATTATTCTCCATTTTAAAGATGAGGAAATTGAACTTATGAGACATTATGGTAATTTGCCCATAGTCATACTGCCCAGTATTGAAGAGTCAGAACCCAAGTTCCAGCTTTTCTAATTCCAGAGTCAGGATCTATTATGTTTACTGTTCAGTTGATTCAGTCATATCTGACTCTTTGTGACCACATTTGGGGTTTTATTGACAAAGATACTCAAGTGATTTGTCATTTCTTTCTCCTAGTCTATTTTACCACCCATTTATTTGCCTTGTATCTCAGAAATGCTTTCTTGTTTAAGGAAACTGAGCAAAGCTTGCTTGAACCCAAGGCAAGAGGAATCAATAGCTAAGTCCTCACTCAGTGTTTAGATATATGGGCCAAAGAAAACAAACCACCACAAAGACTGTATTTCTTAATCTGGGTATTTGAAGAGGTTGGGTTTGGGAGGAGGTAGGTTGTTGGAGTTGTTATGTTGGAGAGATTTCTTTAATGTATGAGACTTGTACATGTCTGTTTCTCCCTTTTTAGGTTCCAGGATGATCCCAACTATCCTTTTAATGATGAATATTAATGAAGTTCTGACTCAGAAGATGTGTGGCCCTTAAGCATTGCAGTTCTCTTAATGAAATAGCTTACATTCTGTTGATTTTTATGGAAATTAAATCCACCATTATGGTTAAGTCATGCAATATAGCTAAGCCTACACCAAGGCACAGGTTAAAGGTAATTGTTCTATTATAAGCTTTGCCTTTCCTGCCTCCAATAAGATAGACACAATGGTACACAGTTATGTAACATTTCAAAGTTGACTGGATCCTTTTCATGCAGTAGTACAAGTGTTACCCACTTTTTTCCAAGAGTGGTAGCCTTTATTCAGAGAGATTGTATCAGAGCTGGTATCTGGCTCACAGTCTTCCTCTTTTCTCAGTTTTCTATTATTCTAAGTACTTCAACGTGTATGTTGATATTCCCTCCAGCATCCTAACTACTCAGTTCCTTAGTCTCCTCCACTCTCATGGATGACTTCACTTAATCTGTATAGTAGTATATCAGCTGAACTAGGAATAGCAGTACCCTTTAATTCTCTATGATTTAGTCCATGCTACTTTCATATCCAGCATGAATGCAGTAATTTCTGTAACTCTGGGGTACAGAAGTATAGAAGAAAGCCAATCATATATATATGCACCCACACATAAATATATATTATCAGAAATCAATCATAAGAAATTAAGAAAACAACCACATTCTCTGATGATACACACAATGCATCTATCATAGTTCACTCAAAGTCTGGAAGAACACTGACGTATATAAACCTTGAGGCTGACAAATATCCATATCTGAACTAACTTATAAGGAAAAATAAATCTCTGAATCTGGGATCTATCTGTAGTAAAGAAGTTGTAACTTCGATACTTAATATTTCTGGTGCAATTTAATGTTAATAATCAATGCCTAAATAATCTACAAAATTCTATTGTATTAAAAATCTGTTGTATTAAATCTGTTGAATAAAAAGCATTCTGTATAAAATAAACTTGTAATTCTAACAATAACACATCTAGTGGTATGGATTTTTTAAACTCATTGCCAGTCAAATATCATCAATTTGGTCTAATGCATTTATTACATATAAAATGACTTCATCCCTTATCAATTTGATATTTTATACCAAAAATCAGTATAGAGTAATTACTCTTTTAATTCTTATTCATCCATTTTCTAAGTATATCACCAAAATGCCAAATATCAAATGTTTCTTTCATTAAGATATGATCTATAGAGAGAGAGTCAAACATTATGATTGTCTCCCTTTAAATGTGTCACATAATAATCTAGTTTGGGTTTACAATCACAAATTGTCTCATTCAAAATATCAATTTCCCAAAGACTATTAGTTGCCAGCATTTCAAATTATAGAGGTCACTGTTTTAAATTAGCTCCATTCCAAAGATTTACAATGGAAGTTTCACATTCTCATCTCTTAAAATATTTAAGCATTTATAAAAATCTTTAAACTCTAATTTGGAAATTTGCAGTAATGATATTGCATCTCAGTTATAAATTTGTTCTCTAATTAGTTTATAGTGCCATAATTTCTACAAACCAAGAAAAGTATTTCCTTTCTTTACTTGTCTAACTTTATCTCTGTAACTCCCCTCTGATGATTGAAATGACAAAGTATCTTGAAGTTTTTTTCTTTTTCTTTTCAAATTCCTAAGACCTTACCTTGAGCTAAAAGTCTGAAGTGAGAGTAAATCTGTCATTACTGAAGAGAGTTTAGCATCAGATTATAGAAAGCTGGGAGAACTGTTTCAAGTATGCAACTTCATTCATCTTCCCCAGTCACCATTTTGAACTTCCTTTCTGCATTTTTTTTTTCAGCAGACTTTATTGTTCAGTTGCATTTTCCCCTTAGAAATCTTCCAAGGTAGCAGAACCTACTAATAACACCAGACATGTCACAGCACATTTTCCTGAAAACCTCATAAAATGGGAGAAAAAGATGTTTCCTACTGTTGGAGTGCTAGTGTTTGGCCCATAAATGCCCAGCCCTGGTCAATAGTTTATCTAATGCACATTGGAGCTTCCCTCATTAACCTGGGGTTATCCAGAGTGAATAGGTATAGGACTAAAATTAGGTGAACTCTTCATCAATGTCTCTCAGTCAATTAAAGGGATATTAGAACATGAGGAAACACAGCACAAATATCTGATAAAAGATTGCCTCTGGGCAGGTCATGTGGTTCAACTGGTGGTCTTTGCATTTGTGTCCTGGATCACAGTGCCATACTTATCAGGATATTAGGGTGGCTGCCATTAGACACAGTTATCCAGTGTATTTCTAATGGCTACAGGAGGGTTGAGAGAAATAAAGGGAGTGAAAAAAAAAGAGAGACAGACAGATAAAGATTGAGACAGTATTAATGGTCAAATTTAACAAATGGCAGCATTGCTTCCAAACTCCTTAGGTAATCAACTTCAGAGGACAATTCATTTACTGAAAAGGTGGTTAGGCTTGTTTTAAACCTACTTTGAGAAAATTCTGAGTTACGGTGTCACAAAGCCCCCTACATTACATAGAGTTCAAACAAGGGAACAAATATTGCAATCCACTGGATCGCTAAGGTTACTCACCTCGTTCCATCATGCAGATTGAGCCCATCTAGGTCAGTCCTGCCCTACATTGGGCTTCTCAAATTGACCATTAGAGATCCCACTTTTGACACCAAAACTTTTTGGCAGAGAAGAAACCAAGAGCTAAAAAATGTAGAAGTTTATTAAATCATCTAGTAGAGGAGCTGAGAAAAGTTATCTGTTTCCCCAAATCTCTTGAATATAATATAGGATTATATAAGATTCAAAAAAGGATCATGGAAACAACAGTTGAGTGGTCAATACAGAGGCAGTTTCCAAATGAGACACATGAGTTTATCAAGATGTATAACAGGAGAAAATTTCTTATACCCATCTATGGATCTGCCTCCATTGGAAGATTTCTAGTCAGTGTAACTTGCAGTCTTCAGTTAACAAAAATCTGTTCTCAAAGCACCAGGTTTGGTCTCTTAGCCACATAGGACAAAGTTCAATAACAATTTCCCTTTCCATCATGTGTCTTCCTTATTATTTCAATGTCATTTCTATTTAGTTTACCCTCTTAGCCTAGTGGATGAAACACTCCCAAGAGAGCCAATATCCAAAAGATTGAGAAATTCTGCAACACACCCCACTTATAACATGCATCTGAGTTCACTAACTCAGTTTATTCCTCTCAGACCTAGATGAATATAAGCAAAAACTAAACAAATGAGAAGTTAAAGACTTGAATAGAAGTTTCAAAAGTTAGATATCATGCAACTCTGGTGATTGTGAAAGGAAATGAAAAGGAGTATAGACATAATTCAATTGCATATAGTACCTTCGTAAAATGATCATATATTTGGGCATCAAAACTTCACCAACAAATGCAGAAAAACAAATATCTTTAATTGACTTTGATGCAAAAGAAGTATTTAACAAGGGACAATTAAAAAGTTATTTAATTGTGGACTAAATAGCTTGTCTTCAAGAATGGGTGGCTGGAAGAACAAATCATCCAAAAAATCCTTAATTTCATTGAGGGAGCAAAGAGGCACAGTGGTTAGAATACCAGCCTGGTCTCAGACACTTATTACATGTGTAATCCTGGGTAAGTTATTTAACTTACATCTGCCTTAGTTAACTCATCTGTCAAAGGGAGATAACAATACCTACCTTGATGGATTGTTGGGGGATCAAATGAGATATTTGTAAAGCACATAGCATAGTGCCTGGCAAGTAGGAGGTGTTATATAAATGCTCATTTTTCCTTCCCTTCTCTTAATTAAAGATAATTACAACAAGACAATATACCAAAATATTGGGGATGAAACCAAAGCAGTCTTAGAGTAGATTAATGAATTGAGCATGCACTTTAAAAATCCATGGACAAACTTTAGGTCAAAAATCTCCAATTAGACCCCAGAAGAGGCGTTCTGAAAAATCAAAGAAGAGGCTAACAAAATTGCAAGCACAAAAGAAATCTAAGGCTGAGTTGTGTTTTTTCTCCTCAGAAGACCAATAAAATATAATCCTAACTAAATCAATTTTTGAAAAGAAAGAAAATCAAATCACCCATATCAAAAATGAAGAAAATACTTCACAATGAATCAAGAAATAGTTAAGAAATATTTTATATGCTAATTTAAATTACAATCTAAAAGAAATATGATTATTTGCACAATTATAAAATGCTTACCTTAACAGACCAAGAAATAGAGGTCTTAAATAACTAATCCTAAATATATATACACACTCACACCCATACACCCACACACACCTACACACACCCATGCACACACACACATATGTACATAAATGAACTCCCCCCCCCCCAAAAAAAAATCTTAGGACGTCACGGATTTCTGTGTGAATTATATCAATTCATTCCAATATTACATTGTTTGGAAAAAATAGCAAAAGAATGGTCCTACCAAATTCCTTCTATGAACAATATGTTCTTAATATACAAACCAAGAACAGACAATACAGAGGGGGAACAAGTATAAAACAAATGTTTTTATAGTTTAAGGAGACTATAGCAACATATCTAAAAGATTATACCCTATGATCAGGTGGAATTTATACCAGTTATATGAGACAAATGATGGGCATAATTGAACATATGATTGTTTCAGTAGATGTAGAAAAAGTTTTTTATAAGCTACAACATCCCTTCTTGTTACAAACACTAGAAAACAAAGTAATAAATGAATCTTTCCTTGAAAAGATAAGTAATACCTCCCTAAAACCAAGACCCAAAATTATCTGTCATGGAGTTTTTCAAATAAGAATCATAAAAGCAAGAAGGTAAAGCGAGGATGTCCATTACTATTTGGTGTAGTGCTAGAAATGCTATCTATAGCAGTATATAAAAAGTAACTGAGGGAAGACACACTTTTACAGATGATATTTTAGATTACTTAGAGAACACTAGAAAGTTCAGTAAAAAATTAATTGAATCAATATACTTGTAAAAGTTACAGGATATAAAATGATCCCTATATAAATAACTAGCATTTCTATACTTTATGAAAAAATATTCAGCAGGAAGTAAGAGAAAGAGAAAGTTCATTTAAAGTAATTACACAGAGGTCACATGATCAGCAAGACAGAGGATGATCAAACAACAAATAAAAGTTTATTAAAAACCTACTAAGTACCAAATATTGTGCTAAGTGCTCGTAACAGCTTGTAACATCTTTTGCTGTTTTTCTGGATTGAATTTTAGTCAAAAAAGTTCCTTTGTTTGAGTTTTGCCTTTGATTGTATTAATCAAGAATCTTTGAGGGGAAACAGTATACATATTGTATTGCTTGGAAAGGGAAGCAGAGAGAAGCAGCAGAACTGATAGATAAATGACCCATGAGCAGCTTAGGGGAACTTGTTTGTGGGGAGGCCTAACAGAAAGAATGTTTGTGATGTTGGGAACCCTGTCATTGATCTGTGTTAATTTCTCAGAAAAGTCCTGTCTTGGTTCTTATGAGTATTGAGATGAAGGTGCTGGTAATGTGTATAAATACTGTTATAGCCCTGTTAAGTTTTGTTTTCCTAGAAATAGAAAATGCAGGGAGGAGCTCCTGGAGCCTGCCCTCAGACAAAAGCAGGAGGAGGTTGGAGTGGAACAGTTCTCATGAGCTGAGACAAGGATCAGGAGCAGAGAGCTGCCTGCCTGTGAACCCAGGTAAGAGCTGGGAGTGGTTGATCAGTGGAGAAGTCACAGAGTGTGGAAGGCAGCCTTGAGTCAACATGAGAGAAGACTTTACTTGGACACTTTGTTGGGATTGAGAGATTGTAACCTAGGGGTAGATAGTGTGGCATATCTTTTTTTTTTTTTTTGCTGCACATAGCACCTTTATTTTTAAAAAATTATTTATTTATTTTTAGTTTTCAATATTCATTTCCACAAGATTTTGAGTTCCAAATTTTCTCACCATCTCTCCCCCCCACCCCATAACATCTTGCACTCTGATTACCCATTCTTTCAATATGCCCTCCCTTCTATCAGACCCCTCCCTTCCCTTATCCCCATCTTCTGTATTTTCTTGTAGGGCAAGATAGATTTGTATAACCCATTACCCGTATTTCTTATTTCCCAGTTGTACGCAAAAACAATTCTCAACATTTGCTCCTAAAACTTTGAATTCCAGCTTCTCTCCTTTACTCTCTCCCCACCCATCCATCCCCACTGAGAGGGAAAACAATTCAATGTAGGCATTATATGTGTAGTATTGCAAAAGACTTCCATAATAATCATGTTGTGTTAGAGTAACTATATTTCCCTCCATCCTATCCTGCCTCCCATTTATTCTCTTCTCTCTTTTGACCTTGTCCTTTCCCAAAAGTATTTACTTTTATTTATTTCCTTCTCCCATTTGCTCTCCCTTCTATCATTCCCCCTCACCCCACTTGTACCCTCCTCCCCTACTTTCCCGTAGTGTAAGATAGATTTTCATAACAAATTGAGTGAGCAAGTTATTCCCTCTTTAAGCCAAACATGAAGAGAGCAAGCTTCAGTTTTTCCCTCTCACCTGCTTGCTTTTGTCCTCCATTGAAAGTGCTTTTTCTTGCCTCTTTTATGAGTGATAATTTGCCCCATTTCATTTCTCCCATTCTCCTCCCAATATATTCCACTCTCACTCCTTAATTTTATTTTTTTAGGTATCTTCCCTTCTTATTCAACTCACCTTGTGCTCTCTGTATATGTGTGTGTGTGTGTGTGTGTGTGTGTCTGTGTGTGTACAATCCCTCCCACTACCCAAATACTGAAAAAGGCCTCAAGAGTTACAAATATTATCTTTCTATGTAGGAATGTAAACAGTTCTTTAGAGAATCTTTAGAGATTTAGAGAACTTTAGAGAATCCTTTATGATTTTTCTTTCCTGTTTAGCTTTTCATGCTTCTCTTGATTCTTGTGCTTAAAAGTCAAGTTTTCTATTCAGTTCTGGTCTTTTCATCAAGAATGCTTGAATGTCCTCTATATAATTGAATGACCATTTTCCCCCTGAAGTATTATACTCAGTTTTGCTGGCTAGGTGATTCTTGGTTTTAATCCTAGTTTCTTTGACTTCTGGAATATCCTATTCCAAGTCCTTCAATTTCTTAATGTAGAAGCTGCTAGATCTTGTGTTATCCTGATTGTATCTCCACAACACTTGAATTTTTTATTTCTGGATTCTTGAAATATTTTATTTTTGACCTGGGAACTCTGGAATTTGGCTACAATATTCCTAGGATCTCTTTGAGGAAGTGATTGATGGATTCTTTCAATATTTATTTTACCCTCTGGTTCTAAAATATCAGGACAGTTTTCCTGATAATTTAATGAAAGATGATGTCAAGGCTCTTTTTTTGATCTTGTCTTTCAGGTAGTCCCAAAATTTTAAAATTGTCTCTCCTGGATCTATTTTTCAGGTCAGTTGTTTTTCCAATGAGATATTTCACATTGTCTGCTATTTATTCATTCTTTTTGTTTTGTTTTATAATTTCTTGATATTTCATAAAGTCATTACCTTTCATCTGCTCCATTATAATCTTTAAGGAATTATTTTCTTAGTGAGCTTTTGGACCTTCTTTTTCATCTGGCCAATTCTGCTTTTTAGGGCATTCCTCTCCTCTTTGGCTTTTTGAATCTCTTTTGCCATTTAGTTCAGTCTATTTTTTAAAGTGTTATTTTCTTGAGCATTTTTTGGGTCTCATTTAGCAATCAGTTGACCAGTTTTTCATGATTTTCTTGCACTGTTCTCATTTCTCTTCCCAAATTTTGTTCTACTTCTCTTACTTGATTTTCGAAATCCTTTTTGAGTGCTTCCATTGCCTGAGACCAATTCATAATTTTCTTGGAGGCTTTGGATGGAGGAGCTTTGACTTGTTTTCTTCTGTTCACATATTTTGTTTTTTCTTGTCACCAAAGTAAGATTCTATAGTCTAATTCTTTTCCTGTTTTTTGCCCATTTCCCCAGTCATTTACTTGACTCATTTTGAGCTCTTTTTCAAGGTAGTTTTCTGCTTCCAACGAGGGTGGGGAGGGTATTGTCAGATGCTTGTTCCCCCCACAATTTGTGGGCCAAGTGCTTCACAAACAGTGACTGCAGCTGCCCCTGTTGCTGTTGTGGCTGCCATGGGTTCCTCTGCCCCCTCCACCCTCTGCCACACTGGAGTTGGTATTGAACCATTCCACTGTCCTGCACAGGTCCCACAGGCTTTTCCCACCGACCTTCTAATTTATCCTCTATGTTTTGGGGTCATGAATTTTGGAAACCACCACAGGTGCCTGAGATTCAGTCTCCCCAAGGGCTGCTCAGGTCCCCTCTGTGCACTTGTGGCCCACACTGGACTGTGCTCTTCTTCCAGCATGGCAGAATAGACACTTTCTGGCCACCTTCCAAGTTTTCTTGGGCTGGAGATTTGCTTTAGTCCATCCTTCTGTGGGATCTGTTTAGAGTCACTTTTTACAGGTATTTGACTGAGCTTGGTGTGAGTGTTCTAGAAAGTCTGTGCTATTACTCTACTATCTTGACTCTGCCAGGTGTAGTATTTTCTTCTACCCCTTAAGGATGCATCGTGCTAGGGAAGACCCTAGCTTGGGACCCTCTGACTTTGGAGATGCAATGATACATGCTATGTGCCATATGAATTACTGAGTATACTGAGTACATCCTGAGATATGTATATGTATTAGGTGATATGTTTTGCTGAAGGATGTTGCTATGAATATTATGCTTTATGGAACAATATTTAATTTATTGTTGAATAAATAGAGAATTCATTATACTATGTGATTAGACCCTTCAAGTTATTCATAGCAGCAGTTCTCAAGTGTGCTGCTAAGTGTTACAGGGCTGAAGATATAAAATGAGGTAAAAGATACTCCCCGTCCTCAAGGAACTTACAATCTAATGGAGGAGACGCTATGTAGACAAATGTATGCAAAGGCAACTACATGAAGGATAAATAGGAAATAATTAACAGAGAGAAGTCACTAGAGTTAGTGGGAGTGACATGGGTGAAGATCCAGCAAAGGAGAGTAAGAAGGGTACTGGATGGGTAAGAGAGCTAGAGAAAGGTCAGAAAATTCCAGGGAAGAGGAAAGTATCCAAGAGGTCACTAATACTGTCAAAAACTTCAGAGGATTCAAGGAGAAAAGAATATATAATTCATTTCAAACCAACAAACATGTATTAAGCACTCATTATGCACAGGGACTAGAAGAAAGAAAAAAGAAAGACAAAAAGAAAGAAAAACAGTTTCTGTCTTTCTTTACATCTCTCTCTATTTGCCTGCCTGTCTGTCTTTGTGTCTCTCTCTCACATACAGGCACGGACACACAGACACACGGACACACAAAGAATGAGACTGAGAATGAGAAATCTTGCATCATCAGGGGATCATGAAAGTGAATCTTCATTTACTGGTGCAGGAAGTTTGGAGATTTCACCCCATTCATGATGCCTTTCTAATAAGTGTTGTCTTATTCATTGTATTCGTATCTTTCGTATATTACTTGGCACATAGAAGGTGCTTAATAAATCCTCATTGATTGCCTGATATCACATGTGGATACCCCTCAGAGAAATGCAGACTACTGCTTATATATAAATATAAATAAGCTGATCATTTCTGCTACATGGGCATATTGGTATTACTAGACATCTAGGGCAAGAGGATATCTTAGCTGACTTCAAGTAAGTTAACCTTGAAAATAGGCTGTCTATTTGTTAGTGTGATTAATGATTTATCCAAGGCAATTAGAGAAAGTTAATTCTGATAGAAGATTAAGGATCAAAAAATATTTTTATCCACTGGTAAATTTTCTTAACTCACAAATTCACCTGGTTATTTACCAGCTTATATTCATAAATCAGGCTTATTCAAAAATCTTTCACTCTGTGGTTGAAGTTTGAGACCCTAATAGCTCACTCAGTATCTATAGTCTACAGGAGGAAAGAGATTCTATTTAGCATGTAGAAGATGCTGTGTGGTAGTTGCTAGGACAGTGATTCTAAAAGAAAAAAGCATGACCCCCAACTCTAACACATACCAGATGTGTAGTCCTAGGTAAGTCACTTTACACGGCTCAACTTCCTTATCTGTAAAATGGGAATAATAACATTTGGAACAACTGCTTTGAAGGGTTATTGTGAAGAAAGATCTTTGTAAACCTTAAATCATTACACAAACATGCTTTTCTTTGTGTATAGGGCCAGGAATAATGGTAACATTCAATTCAATCCGGTTAATCAAAAATTGATTAATCATTTATCCATGTAAGGCAAGAGTCAGTATTGTGGATCAAACTCCAGGTCATGAATGAGGAAGCTCTGGGTTTATGTCTGTTTCTGAGACTTATGGGCCATTTAACTTAATCTCGCCATACCTCAGATAACTCTGATCTGTCAGTTGTCATTAGTGGTTGAAGGAAGTTTTCAACACCACAGAGTTCTGCACACTGCTGAAATAACAGGCCTGGAGCAAGAAAAAATGTGCAAAGTATGTCCCCAATACTAGGAATTGGGAATATAAAACACACACACACACACACAACACACACACGTAAACACACACACACACACAACATACACACACACACACACACATTCTTGTCATCAAAAAGCCTGGTTTCTATTTTGGGGTAAGAACAAACTAACCCTCTATAGCTTCTATACAAAGATTCTCTGTTTTAAGATATGTAGGGATGAGTTTGGAATACAAGGGAAATAGTGTTCCGTGTCCTTAAGGGACCTATTTCACTGTTTTACTATGTAATTCTAGGATGGGAAAACACAAATATTGGGCAGATTAGTTAATACAAGATAATTTGAGGCTGGAGAGATCAACTGTGGCTGTTGGGAAGGGCTGGAGTATGTCTTACTTAGCTTAGATACCCTTTCTCCTCCTCTCTGCCATAATATGCCACTCAACTTTATTTAAACTTCATGAAGGACACAACCTGATTTGGTTAATCATTTTATATGAGAATTATAAATTAATCTATTTATATGAGACACTCTGGAACCAACATAGTATGGTGAAAAGATTTTGGGTTTGGAGTTAGAGAATGTGGATTCAAATTCCAGATTGGGCAAATCATTTTAATTCTCTGGGACTCAGTTTCTTGGTCTATAAAATGTGGGAACTGGATTAGATGACCTCTAAGATCCCTTCCAGCTCTAAATCTATGACTCTATGAACTTTCTTGTGTCCCATTCTCTCCAATTAGTCCAGCCTCCCCTAGAACAGACCTTCAAAATCCATACTTTCATGGGAAGGGATATAAGGAGTAGTTAATCCACTCCATTTTAGAATTCTGTTCTGGGGATGAACTGTCCTGAGTGGTGAGGGAATGTAAACATTACCTAAGCTACTATATGCTATTTACTATATATTTACTGTCTACTATGAGTCCTTATAATGTTTTCTATCTATTTACTCCAGACACTTTGCCCTGCCACATATCCCCTTCCCTGCCCCCATCTTTTCCAGTTTTTTGCCTCTTGCTCTGGCAATAGTAATCAAATCAATATTGCCAGAACTTCTGGAAAGGGTATGTCAGATGACTGCCATATGACACCCCTTGCCATTTCTGTGACTTTCAAAACAAAACTAACCTTCTCTGGCCACTTTGTTATATTTCCCCAACAGGATGAAAGCTCCTTGAAGGAATGAAATATCTCACTTGTGTATTTGTAATGCTACCAGCTTCTAGCATAGGACTTGGCATATTAGAGCACTTGATAAAGGCTTTTTTCATTCATTCTGGTTTTCCTGGAACTTTTGTATTCAGCATGTATTGGGTTCTGTTCATCTGCACTTGCCCATGTGGTGCTTTGCAAAATATATGTGAGTTGTTTCATTAGCATGTAATCTGTCAACATAGCTAGGTTATACAATACCACACTAAGATCTCAAGGACAAGGACCACTATTTTTCTTGTATTCCATCACAATCATATGTATTCAGCCATTCTCCAGTTGATGGGCATCCCCTTACTTTCCAATTTTCGCTACTACAAAGAGAGCTGCTATAAATATTTGTGTACATATAGATCATTTTTCCTTTTCTTTGATCTTTCTGAAGTTCAGACCTAGTAGTGGTATTGCTTTATCTCCCTTGGGCATAGCTCCAAATTGTTTTCCAGAGTGGCAGGACAATTCCATCAACAGTTACTTTCCCTATTTTCCCAAGGAACCAGCTTCAATTTTGATCAATTCTATATACTTTTTTTTTCCATTTTATCCTTCTCTATTGAAAAATGAGGACCCCTATTTGTATGTAAAGTGATTAGCACAGTGCCTGACACATGGTTGATGCTATATAAATGCTCATTCCTTTATCTTCCCCTTCTTCCTTCTTCTCTGACTTTTGGCTGCAGTAAATATTGAACATATTATTGTGTAACATAAAATGACACTAAAAAAAGGTAACTGACATTAGACTGTTTTGGTAGAAGCTTAGTGACATATCATACCCTGCCCTGATCACACTACAGCTGGAATATTGTGTTAAGTTCTGAATACCAGAGTAAGTTAATCATGATACTCCATGACTGGAGATGTGTCCCTCATGTGGAAGCACTGGAATTATTAATGTAACATTTAAAGGGGGAGGAGATCCTTCTGTAAGGCATATAAGGAATTTAATGTAGATGTATTTCCTTTTGAGGAATGGAACATAGAAGAATGATGTAGCAGGCAGGAGCAGGGCTGGATCCCTTTAGATGTGAACGCCCTCCCCTACATCACTCCTCTTCTCACTCCCACCAACTACTTAAAGGAAATGCAAGGAATTGAGGAAAGGGTCTTCCTTTGCAGCAAGAAGCTTATAAGGGGTCAAAAATTTTTCAGCCTCTTTGTAAAAATCAGCTAGGTCATGGTTGAAATCTTCAATTATACACAATTAGCCTCAAAAGAAACATCAGCACTTTAATATGACAAGATTAATTATCCCAGAGTCCCAGATAATCTTCCCTTGGTAATGTTCAATGCAAATACATATGAACCATCCTTGCACTATACAAAGTATTTCTTGACAAAGTGTTTTTAGCAATTAATGTATTTAAACATGTAGTTTAAATGTATTTAAACATTTGAGAAAGGTGCATGCATATTCACTGAACGCAAGAAATGACCATAAACAGTCAAAAAAACTAGCTAGCCATAACAATATTAATAAACCCATAAAAAATAATGTAAATGTAAACCAATAGCTTATATGAAAATAAAGAGTAAATAGAACAGCACATACCTACTATAACACAAGTACTGAAACAAATAAGCAAGAATAATAATAAAAAAACACAACTCAACCATGTATGTGCATCAATAAACATATATAGACATATAAGAGATTTTGTGACAAACCCTAGTGTTGGTGTCTGTCTATATGCATAACTACTTCCTGTTTACCTGTAACATCCCAAGTTAGTCTGGTCACAGCTCAAATGAGTCCACTGCTTTTGTTATGACCAAGGCAATATTCACAGTGCCAACAGTGACTATGAATATGTTGGCGTAGTTATGAATCACAAAGTATAACAGACTCTCTGTATAGAAGGCAGAAGAAAAACATTTATTCAGACACCATAAAGCCAAATCCCAACACCAGAAAGCCAAATCCAACATAGCAACAAAGAAATTCATCATAGTAACCAAGAAGTCTATACACATTATCATGCCTCCTCACAAGCAAGATCCTCTAAGCAAAATGCCCTTCTCTCACTCACAGTCAGGAGTCTGCTTGACTGAGTCCTTCCCACCTCTGACTAGCATGGCCAAATTCCTCTCAGGCCTGCTCCACTTCTGCCTCTTCCTGCTCTACCCTTCCTGCTCTACTCTTTCCTGTTCCACCTATTCAGCAAGCTCCTCCCGCCACAGGCTCCATGTGACTCAGACTTCCATGTGACTGGGGCAGATTACAAGGTGCTCTTAACAGACGGGAAAGTCTTCCCACTAAGAAGCAAAATTACATTAACAAGAAGCGAAAACACATAATCAATATATCTGCTACCCTCTCTGCCCCTATACCTGAGCTGGTTGATTGTATAGGCTGATCATCCTCATCATCATAGCTATAGACCTACTTTCCCAAATCTGAACATACTAGAAGAGTCAGATTGGCTATCAGTATATTCATGACCTGTGTGTTATATTCATATTTTAATAGTACCTGTCAGTGAAGTTTTAGGCAAAAAAGAATTGCTTTTAGGATTTGAGGCAAGATTATCAAGTATCTGCAGTCCTGAAAACATGACATGCAGAGACAGTATCTGTTTCAGAGAGTCTTAGTATAACCAATGGGCAGTTTCTTTTGGTCACAGTTCATTGAGGTAAATATCTGTTACTTTTTTCCATCTGCTCATTAGAAGGTAGAAGTAGACCTTTTATAGACAATAAGTGGTTATGATGAATAGTCTTAACTGAGTCCTCTCCACCCTCTGGAACCATTTTGTAAAGAAAAAATTCCCTAATATCTCAACAACTCTTTGAGGAATAATTTGCTATTTTTCTGCTAACTTGTGATTCTTAAACTCCAAAGTTTCTTCTTAGAATTCTATCTCTTGGTTGCTTTTGAAAATGGATTTGTGAATCATTTCTCTTCAGGGAAATTAAATTAGTTTATGTTGGTCATCACTTTCTGGGTATAGGAGAGCTTCAAGTCTCCCAGTCTGGCCTCTGTGTGCAGGACAAAAGACTTTCTTAGATCTTTAAAGGCCAGCACCATCTGCATGCATGATACTGTTGACCATGTCTTTGAAACCTTGTTCACATGTTGTCTGTCTTTCAATTTCCAAATGACTTTACAGTCTTTAAGACATTTAGTATTTCTTTAAAAGATATTTAAATTATGAACTAGAAAATCATTAACAAACCTAAATATTTGCATATCCAGGCAAGGCTAGAAAATCTGAATTTTACATGAAGCTGTGAATCTATTAGAGATAACTTTTCTTTTAAAATATATTAAATTTAACACAGTAGGATGAACTGATTGTGTGTGTTCCCTTTTGACTTTTCTTCTCTTTTTAAATGATTTATTGGTATTATTTTCTTTCTTCTTTCTATTTTGTAACTATCACTACTACAAACTATTTTTCATTAGATTCTCTAGAATGTGTGTCTAATCTGTTGTATTCAAGTAATAGCAATTTAAATGCAAAGATTTTTCTCATTCATTAATAGACCTATATGACCTGCTTAATTCACCTGCTGAAATTAGGCTTGGAAGCCTAAGTCATATGTGACCTGCTTAAATCACCTGGAAGCCTAAGTCACTATGTGCCGGGAGGAGATGGCTGAACAGCTGAAACAGGAAGGGTGGAACAGCACTAGGAGGAAGTGAAGGTCAGCGGGGAGAGGATGCAGGCAGCAGGCAGGCATAGCAAGGCTCAGGCTCATGAGTGTTGACTTGTGAGAAGGCCCTGGCAGAGTGGGAGAGGGTTGGGAATGGCTTTGCCTGCTGCAATGATCGTGTTCATTAATTTCTTGGTCACCATGACAGATTCAGCTTTCTGGTTCTGGAATTTGGCTTTCTGATGTCTAAATAAATATTTTTCTTCTACCTTCTATATGGAGAGTCTCTTATACTTTGCAATTGAGAACTACACTGGCATATTCATAATCACCATCAGTGCTGTGAATATTGACTTGGCAATACAACTCATTAACTTTTCTTGTTTTTTAAACCATTATCAAATTGTTTTTAATGTTTACTGCTTTGTAGTATAGTTTGAGGTCCAGTACTGGTAAACCCCCTCCTCACTTTTTTCAAATTTTCTTTTCACATTCTTGCTTTTTTTCTTTCTTATGAATTTTGCTTTTATTTTTTAAATTTTTAAAATTCTACAATGTAATCCTTTGGTAGTTTGATTGATGTGGCACAGAATAAGTAAATTAATTTGGGTAGCATTTCTTCTTTTATTCTGTTGACATGACCCAACCAAGAGCAATGACAATCTTTCCATTTATTTAGGTCTGTATTTGTACAAAGAAATTTTATAGCTACAGTTACATAGTTTCTATGTATCCTGATAGCTAGACTCCTATGTATTTTATACATTCTATAATTTGTATAAAATTCCCTTTCCAGTCTGAAAGAATCATAAGATTATAAATTTAAAACTGGAAGGTACCTTGGAGGTGATTAACCATAACTAGACAAGGAACAAGGCCTTAACCTAGCTCCTAGCTCACAAAGTAGAGATGGCTACCAATGTCTTTTAACAATTATTCAGTAGACTGATCTAGATTATTCTACAGTATCAGAATAAGGCAGATGTTTTGGACAAGAAGACCATTGCATCCTGTAAGTGAATATGAGAATGTTTCCCTCTGGTTTTGTAAAGACTTGAATGTTCCTAAATAATGGGCATATTCTCTTGTTTCTGACCACTCAGAAGATGATATCTCAATGATCACTATGTCTTAGACATTTCTAGACTCACATGGTTTTAATTACTATAAGAAATTAACACTGACTAAAAGATTTTGCTTCCTATTTAAATTATTCTGAAAAGAATAGAAATTTTATTGACTGTCCAAATCTATTAAAAAAAATTGCACACAACTCCCTTCAGGTTTCATTTGATATTAAGAATAATCTCTGAGGAAGACTATTTTAAAAATGTATTCCTACCATGCTGCTTTGCTAGAAATATTAATAACAAACATTCTTATCTTGACTTATAGAGAAAGTAAATAATGATACTGTTGATATCCTAAACTTACAGTGGTGGTTTCTGTCAGAACAACACCTCTCCAAAACTGATGGGCTCTGAATTTCATACTAGCTAAGATGGTGGAATGTGCTTTTATTAGCAGAGTAAGTTATACTCACATTCTTGATACATTTGAACATATTCATAATTTGTCTGTTTACATTGGAAGGCAGGAGATAAAATCCTAGGAAGCCAGATAATTGAGTTTTAAGTCCTGGTATGTTTTCCTTTTTACATTCCTTGACTATACATCATTGTGCCTGAATTTTTTATATTAACTATTGTACTTCTTTGCATTTATATGGTAATAGAAATTTGTATGATGTTGCTTGACTCATTTCTTGATTTGGATGCCAAAGGGTTTAATCCAGAACAAAGAAGAGGTATATGATGAGGTGTTTGATGTTTGAGATGTCCTTTGTCATGCTGAATAAATAGAAGAAAGAAGATTGTTGTAATATGATATGAAGGTCTCAAAATTAAAGGTACATTTAAAAATCAGGAAAAATCTTATGTTTGACAGCATTTTGTTGATTCTGAATTTAACAGTTAGTAGTTGCTGGTCAAGAAATATGGACAATTGGACAAATGTCTAGATGCTGTCACACACAATGTGCGGTATCAGAAGATACTAACAATTGTATCACTGTGATTGGCCTGTCATGATAATTTATGTTTTGGGGACATTATTGTGATTTGCAATAACTTAATTATATATTGGAGTCCTTGAGCTGTATATTACTACTTGTTATGATCTAACATGATAAATGTATCTTTGACTCATTTTTCCTCTATGTTAGTTTAATATTCTGTTCTTGATTTGTAATTTTAATGCGAACTTTGCAGTGTGTGTAAATTTCTAGGCCTTTCTAGATGAGTTTTTATGATGATATTTGAGCCTTAGACTTTTTGTGTCAAACTAGGATACAGTCGATGGAGAGCTTTATTGGATGGTTTTATTATTTATCTTTATTTGTTTGTGTTTATTTTGTTAGACTGTTGGCCACTCTCTTCTCCTGGATCCTTACTTTCTCCTCCATGGGTTCTTATGACACTTCTCATCCTTGGTTCTCTTCCTATCTGTGTAACTATTTCATCTCATTCTCCTTTGTTGGGTCTTCATTCATATGAAACTCCCTTGCGGGGAGAGTAAGTTTGTTAACTCAGAATGAGTAATTCCATTTTGTTTTAAGTTTTCATTTTGTGACTTAATTATTATGTAACCTGTTTTTCTATAATAAGATAAACACTTGGGTGAACTAGTTTGGCAATCATGTATGTCTCCTCCAAACTTGGTGTACAACATTTATTCATGTGTATTCATGCATATGTGTCCCAAATCTGGCAAGCAACTGATAAATATTTGATAATGCCATTAGCTTCGATTATGATTTTCTTTCATAATAAGATTAGGTAATCATTTGCCAGTGAGAATTCAGAGATCATTTGTAAAAGTCCTTAGCCAGAACCATAAAAACCCAATACAGACCCTAGCAATCAGTCTGCTCCTGAGTTGTGACTAAGACAGATAATCTTCCTTTTCCATGTTTGGAAATTTGAACACCCAATGTTTGTTCAAGCATAGGGCTGATTGATGACTGATGGAGACTTGCCAGAATGCCACCTTGAAGAGAGACACATGACTTCAGGCAGAGCAGAAAGAAACCTTGTTGTAAGCACTAATCTCATATATATTTAGTGAGATCTTCAGTAAATAGGTTCATGGTTTCTTCCTAGGAGAGTTGATGCTTATATTGTTAAATAGAAAATTGCATGCTCCAGTTCAATAAAATTGAATAGCATATACTGGTAAGTGTCTTAATAGTGTAATGTCAGCCCTACTAAGCATATAGAATGGTAAACTGGTTTTAGTGTGCACCAGTTGTTACACCTCTGACTACTAGTGTACCCCCAAGACTCGGTCCTGTACCTTTCTTTCTTCCCACTATATACTTTCTCATTTGATGACTTCATTAACTCCCACGAATTTTAATTATTATTTTTATACATATTACCCCCAGATCCCAATCTCTCTTGTGAACTCTATTCCAGAATAATCATCCGCCTACTGGACACTTCAAACAACATTTGGTAGACATCTCATACTCAGAATGTCCAGAATGGAATTCATTATCTTTCTTCTTTCCTCCCCAGTCCTCAACCCACCTTTCTTCTGCACTTCCCTATTTATGCTGAGGGCACTGTCATCTTTCCATTCACTTAGGTTTGTGACCTTCCATTGACCTTTACTCATTTTTATAACTCCACATTTCCAAATAGTTGTCCTTTCTAATTTCCTAAAATCGTTGGCCTCTATCCCCTTCTCTTCTTACACAGCCACTGACCCCAGTTTAGGCCCTTATCACTTCTCTCCTGGATTATTTCAATAGCCTTCCAATGATTCCCCCTGATTTAAATCTTTCCCTAATTGGATCCCTTCTTCAAATAACTGGCAAAGTAATTTTCTTTTTTTTTTTTTCAATTTTTTTTTAAATAAATTTATTTAACTTTTTACATTCATTTTCACAAGATTTTGGGTTCCAAAATTTTCTCCCCC
>CM053770.1:165755384-165781652 GCA_028658325.1 Potorous gilbertii
AGATTGGTGATATGGGTAATTAGAATGTCCAGTGTATTGGGGAGGGAGGAGGGCACAAATGGGGAGAAAATTTTGGAACCCAAAATCTTGTGAAAATGAATGTAAAAAGTTAAATAAATTTATTTAAAAAAAAAAAAGAAAATAACTTCTCTTGATCCTACTTTCCTTGACCAAAAAAGAAAAGAAAGAGAAGTTTTAACTAAATTATATCTAAAGTCCCTTCCAGATTTTAATTCTGTGGTTTGCCCTCTCCTGAAGTTCTTTTTTCAAATCAGAGGTGAGGAAGTAAAAAAACCAAGGCTAGGTGATCAATGGGGGATTCTACTCAACATGCTCTCCAAAGTTCCATAGTGGTTCACAATCCTTCTCTACTCAGGCCATGGAGAAATGTAAGGATGAAGGCCTTGTGAAGTCCACTGGAGTGTCCAACTTCAACTGCAGGCAATTGGAGATGATCCTGAACAAAACTGGGCTGAAATATAAACCTGTCTGCAACCAGGTAAAACAATTCTTTTTTCTAGTACAATTTCTTTCCTATTCTTCCTTTTCCTGACAAATGAATGGAGGAACAATAACTCCCTATAATTCTTATCTTCATCATAATCCTACATCATATTTTTTGTTCTTGAAACTATTTCTTCCTACTCACATTTTCCTAGTTTTTAATAAATAAAACTTATTTCTTTAATCCTTTCAACTGGAAAACTTTTCAGACATGCAAGATTTCATCTGATAAAATCCATAAGGTCATTTGAGTCTATTTTTATTAAATAGTTGATTTTCTATTCATGCCTGCTCAGATAATTAATACTTGAGAGCTCTGTTTCTTTCAACACATTTAAATAGTTTTTCATTAAATGGAAGTTCTTTTCCTACTTCTTTCAGGCATCAAACTATTCATCAATGTCATTATCTGAATCTTACATCCTTTATCAATTGATTTTAGTCTTTTCCTTTATTCAAACATACTTTTTCTGCCCCTTTCAGAACTAATGGCTGTATGTGGAAAGGGCTTTAAGTAGACATATATTGTTCTAGCATTCTGTGATTTAGGGTGTATTTGGATTATTTCTTAAGTTCTTCAATTGTTAAAATGTTTAATATTGTTCTTTCTGGCTTCATACAGCTTATTTTTCTAAGGTAAAACTTTGTATTTACTGTACTGCAGGTGGAATGTCATCCTAATCTCAATCAGAGCAAATTGTTGGAGTTCTGCAAGTCTAAAGATATCACATTCATAGTATACAGTGCTTTGGGAACCCAGAGAGAGGCTCCATGGTGAGAAAGAGGGTCTGTAATTGATTCCTCAATCACTAACAACACTGATTACTCAAATTTTTGTATTCTTACAAACTATGCAACATTGAGTAGTGGAAAGAGCATTGATTGTGGGGTTATACTTAACTGGATTTGACTCCCATTTGACTTCTGACACTTTACTAGTTGCATGATCTTGAGGAAATAATTTAACCTTTCTAAGCCCCATTTCATTGTATGGAAAGAGAAGCTATAACTTTAACCCTGCCTCCCTCTTGTATTATTATGAGGTCTAAATGATACCTTTATGGAAATACTTTGAAAAATATAAAAAAGGTAAAGTTTGATTACTATTTACATAGCATTGAACTCTGCCCCATTTCCCTGACCACAGATCTCAAAATGTTTGTTTTCCCTTACAGGGTAGATGAAAAATCTCCCATTCTCCTAGAGGACCCAGTTTTGGGAGCCATTGCCAAGAAGCACAATCGAACCCCAGCTCAGGTTGCTCTCTGATACCAGATTCAGCGAGGAGTGGTAGTCTTGGCAGGGAGCCGCAGTGAAATGGAGATGAAGGAGAACTTTGAGGTAAAGAGGCAGGAGTAAGCTTGGTTTAAGTAGTTGCACAAACGCTGGTGTTGGTGAATGGAATACTGAAGAAAATGATGAAAGATAGAGGAGTCTGAAAACTGGTCATGAGGGAGATGATTCCTGAAGTGTCTAGTGGACTTCAGTGATTCAGTCTGGTGGATAGAAGTGAGACTTCACCCACATTCTCTGCTATTCTCAAAAGATCTCAAAGAAAAAACTTGTTCACTTAAATTTTCTGAGGAGACAGTGTGTGTGTGTGACAAAAATGTCACATACACTTTGGAATATCTGCTTTGTATTTATTCACATTATATCATGCACATATATAATATAAAGAAAAATACAAATTAGATAAATGCATAGTAGTAAGGGAGGCAGATCATTAGAAGTTAAGGGGATCAGGAGGAACTTCATATAGAAGTTGGTACTTGAGATATACCAAAGGAAGAAAGGGATTCTGTGAGGTAGAGGTGAAGAGAGAATGCCTTTATGGCCCAGGGGATGACCAGTACAAAGGGAAGAAGATAGGAGAGGTAGTGTTCTGTATGAGCAACCAAGAGAAAGATAGATTGAGTCACACTGTGGAAAAGTTTATATTTTATCCTCAAGGCAATAAGGATTTTATTGAATAAGATCCAGTGAGATCTGCATTTAAGGTTAATGACTTTATAAGCAATGAGGATAATGCACTGAACTGAGGAGTGACTTGAAGGAAAGTGACCAGTAGTTCAGGTAATAAATGATGTTGGTAGCTGTCTGAGCAGACAGACGAGATGCCATGTTAGATGTTGAGGCAGAAACAGCAAGATTTGACAACTGAACATATTTGTGGAGTGAGAGAAAAAGAGGAATTGAAGATAATACCAAGATAATGAACCTGAGAGAATGGAAAATTTGTGGTTCTTTATACAGAAATTGGGAAATTTGGATTATTTTTTGGGGAAATGATGATTTCTTTTTTGGATATATTAAATTTGAGATGTCTCAGATATTTAATTTGAAATATCTCCTTGGGAGATCTGATAAAAGTACACTCTGTCCCTTCTTCCCACCCTTTCTATCATTCTCCCCACCCTTCTGGCTGCCTGAGAGGGCTGATATTACATCCAGAATTTCTTTGTATTTTAAAATTGTTAACTTTTCTGTTTTAATTAGTACTTCAGTTGAAGTATAATGAATTCTGCTCCAGCCCCTTCCCTTTACTCTGTGGGTCTGTCTGTGCTTCAGATGTGTTTCTTGTAAACCACATATTGTAGGATTCTTGTTTTTAATTCACTCTGATTTTGCTAGGTGGATGACTTTTAGTTGTGATACTAGTTCATTTGTCTTTTGGAATATCATATTCCAAGCCCTTCAGTCCTTTAATGTAGAAGCTGCTTAATCCTGTATAATCCTGACTTGGCTCCATAGTATTTCAGTTGTTTCTTCCTGGCTGCTTGAGGTATCATCTGCTTGACCTGGGAGTTCTGAAATTTAGCTGTAATATTCTTGGGAGTTTTCATTTGTGGACCTGTTTCAGGACATGATGGATGGATTCTTTTAATTTGATTTTAATTTCTGGTTCTAGGATATCAGGGTAGTTTCCCTTGATAATTTCTTGCAATATGATGTCCAAGATCTCTGTCTCTGTCTCATCATAGTTGCAATTGTTTTCAGTTTTCTCTCTTTTGTCTATTTTCCAGGTTAGTTTTTTTCCATTGAGATATTTCACATTTTCTTCTATTTTTTCATTTTGTTTGATTGATTCTTGATGTCTCATCGAGTCATTAGCTTCCCTTGAACAATTATAATTTCTCAGCAATTGTCTCCAGTTAGCTCATGTACCTCCTTTTCCATTTGGCTAATCTTTTTTAAAATTTATTTTTTATTTTTAAAATAAATTTATTTATTTTCAGTTTTCAAGATTCACTTCCAGAAAAATTTGTACTTCTTATTTTCTCTCCATCTTTCTCCTAATCCCACCTCCCACGATAGCATGTATTCTGATTACTCTTTCCTCCAATCTGCCCTCTCTTCTATTACCCCCATCCCCTTCCCCTCTATTTTTTTATAGGGCAAGAGAGATTTCTATACTCCATTACCTATATATCTTATTTCCTAGTTGCATTTAAAAATAATTTTTAGCATTCATTTTTAAAGCTATGAGTTGCACATTCTCTCCCTTCCTCCCACCCCCCATCATTGAAGAGACAAGCAATTCAACGTAGGTTATACATGTATAGTGATGCAAAACACTTCTGTAACAGTCATATTGTGAAAGACAAACTATATTTCTCTCTATCCTGTCCTGCTGTCCATTTATTCTATTCTGTCCTTTGACCTGTCCCTCTCCCAAAGTGTTTGCTTCTAATTAACCCTTCCTCCAATGTGCTGTCCCTTCTATTATCCCCCTTTTTTATCTCCTTCCCCCCTGTAGTGTGAGATACACTTCCATACCCAGTTGAGTGTGTTTGTTATTCCCTCCTGGAGCCAAATGCAGTGAAAAGTAGGTTCATTTATTCCCTGTCACCTTCCCCCTCTTCCCTTCCATTGTAAAAGCTCTCTTTTGCCTCTTTTGTGTGAGATGATTTACTTTGTTTTACCTCTCCTTTTTCTCTTTCTCCTAGTACATTCCTCTCAAGCTTTAATTTCATTTTTAGATATCATACCTTCATCCTGTGCACTCCCCTCTATATACATACATACATATACGTACATGTACACATATATTATATATATGTGTACATGTATATATATATGTCTATATATCTATATCTATATTCCCTCTAACTATCCTAACATTGAGAAATATTTCATGAGTTCAAAATATCATCTTTCTATGTAGGAATGTAAACAGTTCAATGTTAACAAGTCTTTTATGTTTTCTCTTTCCTATTTACCTTTTCATGCTTCTCTTGGTTCTTATATTTGAAAGTCAAATTTTCTGTTCAATTCTAGTCTTTCCAACAATACTTGGAAGTCCTCCATTTCATTGAAGTTCCTTTTATTCCCCTTAAGAATTTTATACTCAGTTTTGCTGGGTAGGTGATTCTTGGTTTTAATGCCATCTTCTTTGACCTCTGGATTATCCTATTCTAAGCCCTCTGGTCCCATAGTGTAGAAGCTGCTAAATCTTGGGTAATCTTGTTTGTGTTTCCACAATATTTGAATTGTTTCTTTCTGAGTGCTTGTAATATTTTCTCCTTGACCTGAGGATCTCTGAAATTTGGCTACAATATTCCTAGGAATTTTCCTTTTGGGATCTCTTTCATGAGGTAATTGGTGGATTCTTTCTGTTTCTATTTTACCCTCTGGTTCTAGAATATCAGGGCAATTTTCTTTGATAATTTCTTGAAGAATGATGTTAGGCTCTTTTTTTGATCATGGATTTTGTGCAGTCCAATACTTTTTAAATTATCTGTCCTGGATCCATTTTCCAGGCCAGTGGTTTTTCCAATGAAATACTTCATATTGTTTTCTATTTTTTCATTCTTTTGGTTTTGTTTTATAGTTTCTTGGTTTAATATTACCTAATTTTCATATAGAATCTTAATTTTAATAGAGAACTTTTTTATTTGAACAGAACTTTGTAATATTTGACTTAACAACAGATATACACAGTCTTTAAATTGTTTCAACATGAAGTTTACATTTGTATTTTAATTTAAAATAAGAATAAAGTGAAAATGCTTGCTCCCATAGTGTGATGGAAAATGGTAGGAGAATTTTTGAAGCTATCTTGTTTGAAGATGCAAGTTCATTTAAAATTTTTAGCCACCCAACCAATTGTGAAAAATAAACAGAGAGGATATAAAAGATAAACTTTTCTACTGGTTAATAAGAAGCATTGCATAAAATGATAAATGTATATAAGTTGTAATTATATATATTGCTTCATTTTAAAACAATTTTTATAGCTATATTAATCTCTTCAGGAGAGAATTTCTTCAGATATAACTTCATTCTTTCCCAGAAGCATACTGGCTACACCTTCAAAGAAACTCTGCTAAAACATTGAGAAGTGTTGCTGACCAGTTCATTTAAATTGAATAATATTGTCATAAGTGGAGGATATAGTTAAGTCAGGAAGCTGCCTTGATATTGCAATGAGAGATAATACAAGGTTTGTTTCTTCTGAATACTTGGGATAGTCCATGATGATTTCAAGATGGCTTGTAAGTGATCATGGATTTCAAACAGTTTGACATTTATTTACATTGCAGGAATGCAAATGCAAAAAAGACTGCATCTTGATCATGTGATTATACCACTGATGAGATGGAATTGTATGATAACAGAGGAGAAGGAAAGAGCTCTCTGATGTGCAGAATGCAAATAAGAGTATGGCCATGCATATGATCACCTATTAGAAATATGATTTCACTCAAACTTTTCACTTCTGTGGCCATGGCTATTTGGAAACAATTTGTTGACAAGTTGATAAATTTCAAGAATATGTTGCACTAAGTCATAAGTGGTCAGTTTGCTGTAGTAGATACATAGAAATCATTGTGTGTTTGGTCGTTTTGAATTTTTTCAGAAACAAACCTATATGGCTTCAAACATACATATGATTGCTATCTCGGGGGAAAATACATTTGCAACAAATTTTGTGCAATTATTTGCTATATAAAACAGGATTAAAATTTTTAAACATGAACCTGTTGAATGAATAGGATGAATATACTGAATCCCTAAGGTGTTCATGAATAAATAGATGGAAAGTTCTAGATTAAGGGGAATTCTACAACTCTGAAAGGTGGAGTTAGGAAAGGGTGGCTCCCCCCACAAGAAGACTGGAGCTATCAAGTGGGATTAGTTAGTTTTCACCTACTCTAAACACCTCCAACTCCAGAACAGAGTTATAAAAGTCCAATCATTCAGCTTGCTTGTTTCATTCTGAGGTGCTATAAACAGACCCTGCTTGTAATAATCTCTCTTCTCTGGCAGGTGTTTGAGTTTCAGTTGACTCCAGAAGACATTAAAGTGATTGATGGCCTTAATAAAAACCTTCGCTACCTGATCCTTAATCCGTGAGTTTTTGCTCTTAGCATCTTTCTGGCTCAGATTTCTGTGACTGTAGGGACATGGGGCAGCATTTTAGAGAAGGAAGTCCTTTTTCAAGTCCTTCACAGAGAAGTTAAATATTTGCAAGGTATAATGTTTTACAATGGTCATCAAATCTTTTCCTTTTATCTGAAGCAGCATTCTGGACCTCTCCTATGTACTTATTCTGGGTCAGGTATAAAAAACAGTCATTTTAGTAATTGAGTCTCAAGTGTAAAATTGCAATAAGAGATTTGAAACTTAAGTCATTTCTCTGCCCTCAAACGTGGCGGTTCTATGTGGTCCTCCTAGCTCTATTTTGATAGTTTAATAGAAAAAATAAATTTTTTCCCCACATGGATTTTATTATGGTTTTGGTGCACAACAGGTCATTTTCTTCCACTTTCAGTAAGCAAACTTCTCCCATACAAACAGGGCAGTACCTTATGTCAGAAAGTTAGGTTCTTATTATGTCTCTGATGGTTACTAACTATGAGGCAAAAACAAAAAATCCCTTATTGTCTCTGAATCTCAGTTTCTTAGAAAATCTGGAAAAAGAAGGGTTTGGATTAGACAATCTTCAAATTAGGCCTGAAGGGTACCCTAGGGTCTAGATTCTGTGAAGATGATTGCTATGGCACCACTCTGTAATATAACTGTGGAAGAGTATAATCACAGGCATTCAAGAATAGATGAAGAGAACAGTGTGGCTTCCTCCAAACTCATTTCCTTTAAGGATTCTTCTACTCTATAATTCCTTAGAAAGTGAGGTTCAGAGAAGCCCAACTTCTGTTTCCATGACTGCTTTAATTCTCATTAGGTTACTGGTCCCATGTTAGTCTAGGGATATTTGGAAATTATGTAAACATGGTCATTAAAGTAAGCATGGTACATATCTTTCTCTATTTTAACTTTAAAACCTTGTTTTGTGTGTCTAAGACTGAACTCATTATCTTTCCTCCATGTACTGCCCACATCCGAACTTTCCCTATTACTCTCAACAGCACTGCTCTCATCCAACCCCAAGGCTTAGATCCTGGGTATCATCCGTAACTCCTCACTATCTCTCACCTCACACCTCATATTCACTATGTTGTCAAAGCCTGTCGATTTCACCTTTGCAACATCTTTTGAATATTCTGTCTTCTCTCCTCTGATATTGCCACCTCTGTGGTGCAGGCCCTCTTCACCTCATATCTGAACCATTGCAATAGGTTTTGGATGAGTCTATCTGCCTTAAGTCTCTCCCCTTTCCCAACCATTTTCCATTAAGCTACCTAGCAAAGGTCACCTTACAAACCCTCATGGCTCCCTATCATCTCCAGAAGGAAATATAAAATTCTCTGTTTGGCAGTTAGAGGTCTACATAACCTCCACGACTGCACCTTTCTAGTCTTTTCCCACTTTACTCCTTGCCATGTACTCTTCAATCTGGTGACAATGACCTCTTTGCCTTTTTGCAAACAAGGTATCTTCCCCCATTCCCCCTGCCTCCTAGCTTCATGGCTTTCTTCATGTGCCAACTAGAATTCTCCCTTCTACAGGAAGCCTTTCCCAATCCTTCTTAATTCTAATGCCTTCCCTGTTTGGATTATTTCATCCGTGTTGTTTGTTTTACACATTTGTTTAACTGCAGTCTCCCCCATTAGATTTCATGTTCTTCAAGGGCATAGACTGTCCTTTGCTGTTCTCTGTATCCCTATTGCTTAGCACAGTGCCTCACATATGGTAGGCATAGGAAACACTTTGACTGACTGACTTGCTGCATAGTGGAATATTTACTATGCTATTGATTATCCTTGGAATATCTCCTTTTTTCTGGTTCTATAAAAAAAAATCAGAATTTAATGGGGTTCATAGTAGAGCCTGGCCAAAGTCCACCACAATACTTTTCCTCCTCTTAATTCCCTTCATGTTATGGGAACAAAGCCTGCTTTACTGATTGTTGATTGATGTGGATAAAGGTATGCCATGGTGTAGAGAGGCAGTGTGATGATTGTCATGGGAAAAACACTGAATTTCAAGTCTTAAATTTAAGCTTTGATTCCTTTCTCTGCCACTTTCTACCACTTTGACTCAGGGGGAGCTCACTTCCCCTCTCTTGGCTTCAGTTTCCTAAATCAGGCCCTTCCAAATACCCCTTGTTATATGGTCTTTCTTAATGATAATAGTTGACAACTACATGGTGATTTATTTATTGCTAAGTCCTTTGTACCCCAGAGTCACAAGTGAACCTTGAAATAACATTGTAAAACAGGTAGACCAAAAAATATTATTCTCTATTTTAAAGATGAGGAAATTGAACTTCTGAGAGGTTATAGTAATTTTCCCATAGTCATACTGCCCAGTATTGAAGAGTCAGAACACAAGTTACAACTTTTCTGTTTCCAGAGCCAAGATGTATTATGTTTATTGTTCAGTTGATTCAGTCACATCTGACACTTTGTGGTCACATTTGGGGTTTTCTTGGCAAAGATACTTGAATGTTTTGCCATTTCTTTCTCCTGGGCTGCTATATCACCCCTTTATTTGCCTTGTATCTCAGAAATGTTTTCTTGTTTAAGGAAAACTTAGCAAAGCCTGCTTGAACCCAAAGCAAGAGGGATCAATAGCTAAGTCCTCACTCAGTATTTAGATGCATGGGTCAATGAAAACAAACCACCACAAAGATAATATTTCTTTATCTGGGCTTTTGACGAGATTGAGTGTGGGAGGAGGTAAGTTGTTGGAGTTGTGCTGGAGAGATTTCTTTAAGGCATAAGACCTGAACATGTCTGTTTGTCCCTTTTTAGATTCCAGGAACTTCCCAACTATCCTTTTAATGATGAATGTTAATGAAGTTCTGACTCAGAAGATTTGTGTCCCTGAGGCATAGAAGTTTCTCTTAAAGAAATAGCTTACATTCTGTTGATTTTTATGGAAATTAAATCCAGTATTATGGTTAAACCATGCAATATCACAAAGCCTACACCAAGGCATAGGTTAAAGGTAGTTGTTCTTTTATAAACTTTGCCTTTCCTTCCTCCAGGAAGACAGACATAATGGTACACAGTTATGTAGCATTTCAAAGTTTACCAGGTCCTTTTCATGCAGCAGTGCAAGTATTACCCATTTTTCCCAAGAAAGGTAGGCTTTGCTTAGAAAGGATGTATCAGAGGTGGTATCTAGCTCACAGATTTCCTCTTTTCTCAGTTTACCATTATTCTAAGTACTGTAACATATATATTGATATGTCCTCCAGCATCCTAACTACCCAGTTCCTTAATGAGATTCTCTCATGGACGACTTCACTTTACCATCTATATAGTTGTGCAGTTAGGAATGACAGTCCCCAATATTTCTCTATGATCTAATCCCAGCTACTTTCAGATCCTGCACAAATACAGCAATTTCTGTAACTCTGGTGTGCAGAAGAAAGTCAATCATATATATATATATATATATATATATATATATAAGCAAAAATCAGTCATTAGAAATTAAGAAAACAATTACATTCTGTGATTACACATGTGTTGAATATATCATAGTTCACTCAAAGCCCAGAAGAACACTGACCCATAACCTTGAGGCTAACAAATATCCATATCTGAGGTAACCCATAAGATAAAAATAAATCTTTGAATCTGGGATCTGTCTGTAGTAAAGAAGATGTAACTTCAATGTTTATTATTCTAGGTGCAATTTAATGTTAATAATCAATGCCCAAATAATCTACCAAAATCCTATTGCATGAAAAGTATGTTTTTTTAAAACTGTCAAATAAAAAGTATTCTGTATAAAATAAACTTGTAAGCCTAACAATAACATGTCTAGTGTCAATGGATTTTTAAACTCATTGCCAGTCAAATATCATCAATTTGATCTAATGCATTTATGTATCTTATATATAAAAGCATTAATCCCCTATCAACTGAATATTTTATACCAAAGAGCAGTCTAGCCTAATTAGTTTTAATTCTTTTATGTAGTTTCTAAGAATATCACCATAATGCCAAATAACAAATGTTTCTTTCATTAAAGTATGATTGCTGTATAGAGGGTAAAATATTAAGATTATCTTCCTTTAAATGGATCACAGAGTAATTTAATTTGGATTTAAAAATAGCAAATCATCTTATTCAAAATGTCAATTTCCCAAGGACTATTAGATGCCAACATCTTAAATTGTAGAGCCCACTCCTTCAAATTAGCTCCATTCCAAATATTTACAGTGGAAGTTTGACGTTCTCGTCTCCTTGAAATATTTAAGCATTTACAAAACTCTTTAAACTCTAATTTGGAAATTTGCAGTAATGATATTATATCTCAGTTACAAATTTATTCTCTAATTAGCTTATAGTACCATAAATTTATAGAAACTAGGAAAAATATTTCCTTTCTTTACTTGTCTAACTTTATCTCTGTAACCCCATCTGATGATTGAAATGATAGAGAAAAAGTGTCTTGAAGTTTTTTTCTTTTTCTTTTCAAAAGTCTGAAGTGAGAGTAAATCTGTCATTACTGAGGAGAGTTTAGCATCAGATTATAGAAAGCTTGGAGAACTGTTTCAAGTAAGAAACTCATTCATCTTCCCCAGCCACCATTTTAAACTTCCTTTCTGCATTTTTTTTCCCAGCAGACTTTATTGTTCAGCTGCATTTTTCCCTTAGAAATCTTCCAAGGTAGCAGAACCTACTAATAACACCAGACATGATATGGCACATTTTCTTGAGAACTCACCGGGTGGGAGAAAAAGGTGTTTCTTACTGTTGGGGTGCTGGTGTTTGACCCATAAACACCCAGCTCTGGTCAATAGTTTATCTAATACTTGTTGGAGCTTCCCTCATTAACCTGGGGTTATCCAAAGTGAATAGGTATAGGACTGATATTAGGTGAGCTGTTCATCAATGTCACTCAGTCAACTAAAGGAATATTAGCACATGGGAAGACACAGCACAAATATTTGATAAAAGATTGCCTCTGGGCAGGTCACATGGTTCAACTGGTGGCCTTTGCATTTGTGTCCTGGATCACAGTGCCATACTCACTTGGATGTCAAGGTGGTTGCCATTAGACACAGGTATCTAATGTATTTCTAATGACCACAAAAGGGCTGAGAGAAATACAGGGAGAGGAAAAAAGAGTAAAAACTGATCAAGACTGAGACAGTATTAATGGTCAAATTTAACGAATGGCAGCATTGCCTCCAGACTCCTTAGGTAATCAATTTTAGAGGACTACTCATTTACTGAAAAGGGTGATTAGGCTTGCTCTAAGCCTACTTTGAAAAAATTCTGAGTCAGTGTGTCACACAGCCTGCTACATTACATAGATTTCAAACAAGGGAACAAATATTGCATTCCATTAGATCCCTAAGGTTAAACACCTTATTCTCATCATACAGAGTGAGCCCATCTAGGTCAGTTCTGTCCTTCTTTGGACTTGTCAGATTGAACATTTGTGACATCACACTTTTTGACAAAATAGAAACCAAGAACTAAAAAAAGCTTATGAAATCATTTAGTAGTGGGGAGAGATGAAAAAAAGTGGTCTGCTCCTACAAATCCTTGAATATATTATAGAATTATATAAGATTCAAAAAAGGAACAAGGAAACAGCAGTTGATTGGTCAGCACAGAGGCAGCTTCCAAACAAGACACATGGGTTTATCAAGATGTATAAAAGGAGAAAACTCCTTATGCTCATCTATGGACATGTCTCCATTGGAAGATTTCTAGTCAGTGTAACTTGCAGTCCTGAGTTAACCAAAATTGTTCTCTAAGCAACAGGTTTTGTCTCTCAGCCACATAGCACAAAGTTCAAAGTATGCAATAACAATTTCCCATTCCATCATATGTCTTCCTTATTGTGCCAATCTCATTTCTATTTAGTTTACCCTCCAATCCAAGGATGGCCTGGTGGATGAAACACTCCCAAGAGAGCCACTATCCAAAAGATTGAGAAATTCTGCAACACATCCCACTTATAACACACATCTGAGTCCACTACCTTAGCTTATTTCTCTCTGACCTAGATAAATGTATGCAAAAACTAAACAAATGAGAAGTTAAAGACTTGAATAGAATTTTTAAAAGTTAGGTATCATACACCTCTGGAGATTGCTGAATGGAAATGAAAGGGAGTATAGGTATAATTCCATTGCATATAGTACCTTCATAATGTGATCATATATTTGGGCATCAAAAGTTCACAAACAATTGTAGAAAAACAAATGTATCTTTAATGGACTCTGATGCAATAAAAATATTTAACAAGGGACAATTTAAAAATTATTTAATTATGGACTAAATAGCTTGTCTTAAAGAATGGGTGGCTGAAAGAACAAACCATACAAAAAAAATCACTAATTTCATTGAGGGAGCAAGGTGGCACAGTGGGTATAATACCAACCTAGAGTTAGAAAGACTCAAGTTGCAATCTGGTCTCAGATACTTACTACATGTGTAATCCTAGGTAAGTCATTTAACTTACATTAGCCTTAATTTCCTTCCTCATCTATAAAATGGAGATAACAGCACCTACCTTGATGGATTGTTGGAGGATCAAATGAGATATTTGTAAAGCACATAGATAGCATAGTGCCTGGGATGTAGGAGGTACTATATACATACTTATTTCTCCTTCCCTTCTCTTCATTAAAGATAATTACAAGACAACCTACCAAAATATTGGAGATGAAGTCAAAGCAGTCTTAGAATAGATTAATGAACTGAGCATATACTTAAAAAAATCCTTTGAAAACCAAGTTAAAAATTTCCAATTAGACCCCAGAATAGACATTCTGAAAATCAAGGATGAGACTAACAAAATTGAAAGCCAAAAAGACATCTAAGACTATGAACTGTGTTTTTTTCTACTCAAAACCCAATAAAATATAATCTTAACTAACTCAATTTTTGAAAAGAAAGAAATTCAGATCACCTATATCAAAAATGAAAAAAGTGACTTCACAATGAATCAAGAAATAAAGAAATATTTTACTGAGTTATATGCAAATTAAAATTACAGTCTAAAAGAAATATGATTATTTACAAAAATATGAAATGCCTAGATTAACAGACCAAGAAATAGTTCTTAAATAACCTAATCCTATGTATACACACATATGTATATATGTGTATATATTTATATATGTGTATTGAACAAGCTTAAATGAATTCCCTCCCCCCCAAAAAACCTTAGGATTTTATGGAATGCCTTGTGGATTACATAAATTCATTCCAATATTTTTGTTCAGAAAAAAATGGGAAAAATGGGTCCTACCAACTTCCTTCTATGAAAAATATGATCTTAGTATTTAAACCAAAGATGGTCAACACGGGGGGTGAGATGGGGGAGTGAGCTATAAAACAAATGTTAGCAAGGGGACTATAGCAACATTTCTCAAAGATTTTACACTATGACCAGATGGGATTTATACCAGTTATATTAGGCAAGCTATAAGCATAATTGAACATATGATTGTTTCAACAGATGTAGAAAAAGCTTTTCCTAAGCCTTAACATCCATTCCTGTTAAAAAACACTAGAAAGCAAAGTAATAAATGAATCTTTCCTTAAAATGATAAGTACTATCTACCTAAAACCAAGAGCCAACATTTTCTGTAATGGGGTTTTTCCATTAAAGGTCATAAAAGCAATGAGGTAAAGCATAGATGTCCATTACTATTCAGTGTAGTGAGAGAAATGCTGTCTATAGCAGTAATATCAAAAGAAACTTAGGAAATACACACTTTTTACAGATGATATTTTGAATCACTAGAGAACACTAGAGAGTTTACTATCTCACTTTTGTATTTGTGATTCTACCAGCTCTGGCATAGGACTTGGCATATTCGAGCACTTGATAATTTCCTTTTTCATTCAGTCTGGATTTCCCAGAACTTTTGTAATTCAGTATGTATTGAGTTCTGTTCATCTGTACTTGCCCACACGTTGCTTCACAAATATATATATGAGTTGTTTCATGAGTGTGTAATCTGTTAACATGGCTATATTATAAAATAGAACACTAAGATCTCTTAAAGACAGGCACCACTATTTTTATTGTATTCTATCTTTACCATATAATTTCTGGAACAAAGATCTTTGTATGGGAGCCTTATAGTGTCAGTCTGTACTCACCTCTTTTTTCTCTTCTGTTCCCCTCCAATCCATTCTTTACTCTTTTATGTAAATAATTTCCCTTAGGTACAAATCAATTTAAGTAATTGCTGTACTCAAAACCCATCAGTGATTTCTTTGCCTGCCAAATAAAATTAATTCATTAGTTTGGTATGCAAGAGATAATCTACAGTTATCCCTTCCACAACATGACTTGCCCTATCACAGTTTTGATATACCTGGGATTGGCATAAGAAATTAAATGGAAATTTTTGGGGAGTTTTGTGGAAGCTTCAGATGACACTGAAAAAGAAATGCTTCAAGTATATGTATAGTATTGTATAATGTCAATATATTTTATTTTTAATAATAATTCAGACTTCTTTGCTACAAATTGAGAGTTAAAAATTTTTACACAGATTATCCACATCAAGGGGGTACCAATGCCACTAACTTCCAAGATGTAGAAGGGATAATTGTAGTTCCATCCCACCTCTTCATACTGGCAGCACACTACTGTGTGCTGTAGCATTTGCTACCACTGATCATATTTTCTTTCTCTATATTCTCCTTTCCTTTGGCTTCCTTTGGTGAGAAGCATAAAGAAAGTAAAAAATAGTACACTTCAACCTACACACAGAATTCATCTGTTCTCTGGAGGTGATAGCATTTTTCATCCTTTGGATTTGTCTTGGATCGTTCTCTTGATCAGAGGAGTCAAGTTTTTCACAGTTGAAAATCATTAGAATATTCTTAGGGAAAACAAAATCAACATCATCTATGTTCATTAGTTTTACCTATGCATTATTAACTCACTTCTTAAAAACTTTTACTTTGGTCTCTGACCTCATCACTGAACTGAAACTATTTTCTCTATGGTCATTGGTTACCTCTTAATTGCCAAATCTGTTCACAGTTCTTTTCCTTCTTGATCTCTCTTTAGCAGTTGGCATTGTTGACTATCTTCACTTATTCCTAGATTCCCTATTCTTGTGTTTTCCTGACACTGCTGTCTCCTATTTTTTCCTTCTACCTCTCTGATGCTTCTTTTCATTTACTGAATCATAATGTAATTTCCTCCCCCTAAGCAGAATTGTACCAAAGACTTTTTTCTCAGCTCTTCTCCCTCTGTGTTCACTCTTTCTTTCTCCCTTTTTCTGGATGCAGAAAGGAAAAAAATTCATAAAAAGGCAAAAAGAAATCAAACCCATATAACTGAAGGTTACAATTTCTTATTTTAAAAAACATAGTCTTTATATCATTGACCCAATTCCATTTCAAGATTCCATCTTAGTAATCGCTCTTCTTGGCAAATAGTATGTAAGTTAAAAGGATATACAAATTCTAAGTAAATGCATGTGAATTGACTTTGGCTCAAATTTTGAAGCAAAGATAAGTCTCACTTCCTCATCGTAAAAAATTAGCTACCAGCTTCCTGATGGTAAAAAAAACAAGCAAACTAGCTAACAGTGTAGAGGGCTTTTGTTTTTATTGTTGATTTTTAAATTTTATGGTTTTAAGTTTTTTACCTCTCTCCTATACCTCACCCACCCCTTAAGAATTCAAACATTGTGATATCAATTATACATGTGAAATCATGTAAAACATATTTACCATATTAGCTATGTTGTAAAAAGAAAGAAAAAATGAAAAAAATTAAAGAAAAAAATGTGCCTTATTCTGTGCTCAGATTTCATCAGTTTTCTTTCTGGATGTGGATAGCATTTTTCATCATAAGTGATTTGGAAATATCTGGGTTATTGTATTGAAAGGAGGAACTAATTTATTGATCATCATTAGACTATTGCTGCTACTGAATACAATATTCTGTTGGTTCTTCTCATTTCACTTTACATCAGTTCATATAAGTTTGCGTGGGTTTTTCTGAAACCATCCTATTGTCATTTCTTAGCACAATAGTATTCCATCACAACCATATGTGTTCAGTTATTCTCCAATTGAAGGGCATCCCCCCACTTTCCAATTTTTGCTACCACAAAAAGAGCTGCTATAAATATTTTTGTACATATGCATCATTTTCCCTTTTCTTTGATCTCTTTGGGGTTCAGACCTAGTAATGGTATTACTTTATCTCCCTTGCGCATAGATCCAAATTGTTCTCCATAATGGTTGGACCAGTTGACGATTACTCCAACAGTGAGTTAGTATTCATATTTCTCCAAAGATTAATTGATTCTATATTCTTTTTGTTTTCCATTTTATCCTTCTCCATTGAAATATGAGGATACCTGTTTGCATGTAAAGTACTTAGCACAGTGCCTGGCACATGGTGGATGCTATATAAATGCTTATTCCTTTCTCTTCCCCTTCCTCCTCCCTCCTTCTCTGGCTTTTGTGTTTATTGGCTGTAGTAAATATTCAACACATTATTGTATGACATGAAATGACACTAAAAAAGGTAACTGACATTAGACTATGTTGGTAGAAGATTAGTGATGTATCATACCCTGCCCTGATCACACCCCAGCTAGAATATTGTGTTAAGTTCTGAATACCAGAATAAAGTAATTATGATACTTCATGACTGGAAATCAGTGTTTATCATGTGGAAGCTCTGGAGTTATTAATGTAACATTTAAGGCGGGAGAAAATCCATCTGTAAGGCATATAAATAACTTAATGTGAGTGTGTTTCCTTTTGAAGAACACAGAAGAATGAAGTGGTATACAAGAGCAGAACTGGATCCCAGAGCTTCTGCCTTAGATGCAAATCCGCTTCTCTACATTACTCCTCCTCTCATTCCCATCAACTACTTGAAGGAACTGCAAGGGATTCAGGGAAGAGTTTCTCTCTGCAGCAGGAAGCTTATACAGGACCAAAAATTTTGCAGTAGCCTTACAAAAATCAACCACATCATAGTTGAAATCTTCCATTATATACAAATAGTACTGAAAGAAACATCAATGCTTTAATATGACAAGATTAATTATCCCAGAATCCCAGATAATCTTCCCTTGATAATGTTCAATGCAAATGCTCATGAACAATACATACACAATACAAAGTATCTCTTGACAGAGTGCATCAGCAACTAAACGTTTAAATGAGAAAGACGCATACCCATTCACTGAATACAAGAAATGACCATAAATAGCCAAAAAAAGCCAGCAAGCCACAACAATATCCCTAGATGCATAAAAACCATTATAAATGTAATCAATAGGTTATATGCAAATAAAGAGTAAATAGAACAGCACATACCTACCTGATGGGTGATGTTATACTATAAGAATAACACAAGTATAAAAATAGACAAGCACAACAATAATAATGGAACAGAAACATAACTTAGTCACGCAGTAATTATCAAGTGCATCAACAAAGATATGTATTGACATGTAAGAGGTTTTACGTCAAACCCAAGTATTGGTGTTTGTCTATACGTGTAACTACTTCCTGTTCACCTGTAACATCTCAAGATAGTTTGGTCACAGGTCAAATGAATTCACTGACTTTATGACCCATTATATAACCAGAGCAATATTCACAGGACCAATGGTGACAATGAATAGATTGGCATAGTTTTGAATCACAAAGTATAACAGACTCTCCATGTAGAAGGCAGAAGAAAAACATTTATTCAGACACCAGAAAGTTAAATCCCAACATCAGAAAGCCAAATCCATTGTAGCAACAAAGAAATCCATCATAGTAACCAAAAAGTCTACACACATTATCACACCTCCTCACAAACAGGATGCCCTAAGCAAAATGCTCTCACTCATAGTCAGCTCTCTGTTTGACTGAGTCCTTCCAAGCTTTGACTAGCCTGACCAACTTCCTCTCAGGCCTGCTCAAGCCCTGCCTCTTCCTGCTCCACCCATTCAGCAAGCTCCTCCCACCACAGACTCCTCCCACAGGCTCCATGTGACTCAGACATCCATGTGACTGGGGCAAGTCACAAGGGGCTTTTAATGGATGGGAAAGATCTTCCCATTAAGAAGCAAAATTACATTAACAATAAGCAAAAATACATTATCAAGAAGAGCCAGACTAAGTATTAGTATATTCTTGACCTGTGTGTTATCTTGTTTTAATAGTACCTCTAGGTGAAATTTTAGGCAAAAAAAGAATTGCTTTTAGGTTTTAAGGAAAGATTGTCAGATATCTGAAATCCTGAAAACATGACATGCAGAGGCAGTATCTGTTTCAAAGAGTCTTAGTATAACCAATGGGCAGCCTCTTTTTGGTCAGAGTTCATTGAGGTAAGTATCTATTACTTTTTTCCATCTGCTCATTAGAAGGTGGAAGTGGACCTTTTATAGACAATAAGTGGTTATGATGAATAGTCTTAATTGAGTCCTCTCCACCCTCTGGAGCTATTTTGCAAATAAAAAAATTTCCTAATATTTCAACAACTCTTTGAGGAATAATTTGATATTTTTCTGCTAACTTGTGTTTCTTAAACTCCAAAGTTTCTTCTTAGAATTCTATCTCTTGGTTGCTTTTGAAAATGGATTTGTGCATCATTTCTCTGCTGGGAAATTAAATTAGTTTCTGTTGGTCGTCACTTTCTGGGTGTAGGACAGCTTCAAGTCTCCCAGTCTGGCCTCTGTGTGCAGGACAAAAGGCTTTCTTAGATCTTTAAAGGCCAGCACCATCTGCATGCATGATACTGTTAACAATGTCTTTGAATACTTGTTCACATGTGTCTGTCTTTCAATTTCCAAATGACTTTACAGGCTTTAAGAAATTTTGGTATTTCTTTAAAAGGTAGTTAAATTATGAACTAGAAAATCATTAACAAACCTAAATATTTACATATCCAGACAAGGCTAGAAAATCTGAATTTTACATGAAGCTGTGAATCTATTAGAGATAACTTTTCTTTTAAAATATATTAAATTTAACACAGTAGGATGTGTGTGTTCCCTTTTGATTTTTTTTCTCTTTTTAAATGATTCATTGGTACTATTTTCTTTCTTCTTTCTATTTTGTAACTATCACTACTACAAACTATTTTTTTTAAATTACCCCCTCCAATGAAACCTTTCTCTTGAAACAAAAGTACACTCAAGTGAAATAAATTTGTGTCTGAAAATGTATATGTCTAATTCTGAATCTACATCAGGAGGTACCTCATTATTCTGATCAAAGTTCTTGAGTCTTTCAGAAGTTGTTATCCTCTACAATGTTGTAGTTAAAGTAGAAATAGTACTGGTTTTGCTCACTTCTCTGTGCTTCAGTTCATACAACTCTTCACATGTTTCTCTGAAGTTGTCCCTTTCATAATAATACTCTATTTCATTCATGTGCCATGATTTGTTCAGCCATTCCCGAAAAGGTCAACAAATCAATAAATACTTATTAAGTGCTTACTTTGTGCCAGGCACTGTACTAAGGGCTGAAGATATGTTGGATTTCATCCCTAGAGAAAGGCCTGTTCATATCCTTTCACCATTTTTCAATTGGGCAATGGCTTTAATTCTTGCATATTTAAATCAATTTCCAATTTATTATGGATTTCAGTTCTTTCTTAGAGATATTGGTTTAAAAAAAGATTTTTTGAAAAAGTTAATTGATCCTATGCTATTGTTGTTGATCATCCTTTGTTTTCCAAGAGGACCAAGGACATAAGAGATGATGTCTTGACTTGTATGTGAATTGGATTTAAGAGAGACAGAGTTGCCAGTTTTCCCAGAAGATTTTGTCCAAAGAGTGTTATTGCCTCAGTAGTTATGGCTTTATCAAATATTAGGCTACTATTTTTATTTACTTCTCTAGAATGTGTTTCTAATCTGTTGTATTCAAGTAATTGCAATTTAAATGGAAAGATCTTTCTCATGCATTAATAGGCCCATGTGACCTGCTTAAATCACCTGGAAGCCTAAGTCACTATGTGCCGGGAGGAGATGGCTGAACAGCTGAAACAGGAAGGGTGGAACAGCACTGGGAGGAAGTGAAGGTCAGGGGAGAGAGGATGCAGGTAGGCAGGCAGGCATTGCAAGGCTCAGGCTCATGAGTGTTGACTTGTGAGAAGGCCCTGGCAGAGGTGGGGAGGGCTGGGAATGGCTTTGCCTGCTGCAGTGATCATGTTTATTAATTTCTTGGTCATCATGACAGATTTAGCTTTCTGGTTCTGGAATTTGGTTTTCTGATGTCTAAATAAATATTTTTCTTCTGCCTTCTATATGGAGAGTCTTTTAGACTTTGCAATTGATAACTATGCTGGCATATTCCTAGTCATCACCAGTGCTGTGAATATTGACTTGATGATACAACTCAATAACTTTTCTTTTTAAACCATTATCAAATTGTTTTTGATGTTTACTGCTTTGCAGTATAGTTTGAGGTCTAGTACTAGTAAACTCTACTCCTCATTTCTTTTCAAATTTTCTTTTCACATTCTTGCTTTTTTTCTTTCTTATGAATTTTACTTTTATTTTTTAAGCTCCACAAAGTAATCCTTTGGTTGTTTGATTGGTGTGGCACAGAATAAGCAAATTAATTTGGGTAGCATTGCCTTTTTTATTCTTTTGACATGACCTAACCAAGAGTAAAGATTATCTCTCCATTTATTTATGTCTATTTTCTGCAAAGAAATTTTATAGCCATAGCTGTGTAATTTTTGTGTATCTTGATAGCTAGACTCCTACATATTTCATATATTCTGTAATTAGTATGGAATTTCTTTTGTAATCTGAGTCATAGGATTATAAATTTAGAACTGGAAGGTACCTTGGAGGTCATTAAGCACATCTAGACAAGGAAGAGGCCTTGCTTTGCTCCTAGCTCACACGTGGTTATTAATATTTTTCTCAGTTCCTCAGTAGACTGATCTGTATTATTTAATAGTATCAGTATAAGGCAGATGTTTTGGACAAGAAGACCATTGCTTCCTGTAAATGAATATGAGGATGTTTCCCTCTAGTTTTGTAAAGACTGGAATGTTCCTAAATAATGGATGTATTCTCTTATTTCTGACCACTCAAAAGATGATATCTCAATGTTAACTATATCTTGGATATTTCTAGACTCACATGCTCTTAATTACTCTGAGAAATTAACACTGATTAAAAAAATACTGCTCCCTATTTAAATTACTCTGAAAAGAATAGAAATTTTATTGACTGTCATTGTCCAAATCCATTAAAAAACAATGACACACAACTCCCTTCAGGTTTCATTTGATATTAAGAATAATCTCTGAGCAAGAATATTTTAAAAATATATTATGATCATACTACTTTCTAGATATATTAAGAAGAAACATTCTTATCTTGACTTATAGAGAAAGCAAATAAAGATATTATCGTTGATTTCCTACAATGATGATTGCTGTCAGAACAACAGCTCTCCAAAACTGATTGGCTCTGAATTTCATCCTAGTTAAGGAGAATAGACTGTGCTCACATTCTTGATGCATCTTAGCACATTCACAACTTGTCTGTTTACATTAGAAAGCAGGAGATAAAATCCCAGGAAGACAGACAATTGAGTTTTAAATCCTGTTATAATTTTATTTTTATATTCCTTGATTATACCATTGTACCTGGATTTTTTATATTAACTATTGCACTTCTTTGCCTTTATATGGTAATTGTAATTTGTATGATGTTGCCTGACTCCTTTTTTGATTTGGGTGCCAAAGGTTTTAATCTAGAACAAAGAAGATGTATATGCTGAAATGTTTGAAGTTTGAGATGTTTTTGTGCTAATTAAACAGAAGAAAAAAGATTGTTGAAACATGAAATGAAAATCAAAAATTTAAAGGTAAATTTAAAAAATCAAGAAAGACCTTATGCTTGGCAGCATTTTGTAGATTCTGACTTTAAAAGTTCATAGTTTTGATCAAGACAAATGGTCTATGGGACAAATGCCCATGTGCTATCACACACACTGTGAGGTATCAGAAAATACTAACAATTGTGTCTGATAATTTATTTTTGGGGGCATTCTTGTGATTTGCAATAACTTAATAACACATTGGAATCCTTGAGCTGTATATTACTACTTGTTATACTCTAACATGATAAATGTATCTTTGACTCGTTTTCCCTGTATTGACATTATATTCTATTCTTGATTTGTAATTTTATTTTGTTTGTTTCTTTATTTTTAGTTTTCAGCATTCATTTCCACAAAATTTTGAGTTCCAAATTTTCTTCTTATCTCTCCCCTCCATGCACCCCAAAATGCAGTGCATTCTGATTACCCCTTCCCCCAATCTGCCCTCTCTTCTATCACAACTCTTTCTTCTCTTATTCTCATCTTCTCTTGTCTTGTAGGGCAAGACAAATTTCTACACTCCATTACCTATATTTCTTATTTCCAGTTGTATGAAAAAACAATTCTCAACATTTGCTCCCAAAACTTTGAGTTCCAACTTCTCTCCCTACCTCCCTTCCCACCCATCTCCACTGAGAAGACAAGCAATTTAATGTAGGCTACATATGTGCAATTTTGCAAATGACTTCCATAAGTCATGTTGTGTAAGATTAACTATATTTCCCTCCATCCTATCCTGCCCCTTGTTTATTGTATTCTATCTTTGGACCTTGTCCCTCTCCAAAAGTGTTTACTTCTAATTTCTCCCTCTTCCCATTTGCCCTCCCTTCTATTATCCCTCCACTCCACTTCTTCCCTTCTCCTGAACTTTCCGGTAGTGTAAGATAGATTTTCATACCAAATTGAGTGTGCATGTTATTCCCTCCTTAAGCCAAATGTGATGAGAGCAAGTTTCACTTTTTCCATCTCACCTCCCTCCTTTCCCCCACTGAAGAAAGCTTTTTCTTGCCTCTTTTATGAGAGATAATTTGCCCCATTCCATTTCCTTTTTCTCCTCCTAATATATTCCTCTCTCACCCCTTAATTTCATTTTTTAGATCCCTTCCTATGCAACCCACCCTATGCTCTCTCTCTCTCTCTCTATATATATATATATGTATTTATATACATATATATATGTATTTATATACATATATTTTTGTGTGTGTGTGTATGTGTAATCCCTCCAGTATCCAAATACTGAGAAAAGTTTTAAGAGTTAAAAATGTTATCTTTCCATGTAGGAATATAAACAGTTCAACTTTAGTAAGTCCCTTATGATTTCTCTTTCCTGTCTACCTTTTCATGCTTCTCTTGATTCTAGCGTGTGAAAGTCAAATTTTCTATTCAACTTTGGTCTTTTCATCAGGAAAGCTTGAAAGCCCTCTATTTCATTGAATGACCATGTTTTTCCCTGAAGCATTATACTTAGTTTGCTGGATAGGTGATATTTGATTTTAATCTTAATTCCTTTGCCTTCTGGAATATCATATTCCAAGCCTTTGGATCCCTTAGTGTAGAAGCTCCTAAATAGTGTGTTATCCTGATTGTATTTCTACAATACTTGAATTGTGTCTTTCTGGCTTCTTGCAATATTTTCTCCTTGACCTAGGAACTCTAGAATTTGGCTGTAACATTCCTAGGAATTTCTCTTTTCAGATCTCTTTCAGGAGGTGATTGGTGGATTCTTTCAATATTTATTTTACCCTCTGGTTCTAAAATATCAGGGCAGATTTCCTTGATAATTCTGTGAAAGATGATGTCTAGGTTCTTTTTCTGATCATGGCTTTCAGGTAGTCCCATAATTTTTAAATTGTGTCTCTTGGATCTATTTTCCTCTTCAGTTGTTTTTCCAATGAGATATTTCACACTGTCTATTTTTTCATTCTTTTGGTTTTGTTTTATAATTTCTTAGTTTCTCATAAAGTCATTAGCTTCCATCTGCCTCATTCTAATTTTTAAAGAACTATTTTCTTCAGTGAACTTTTGAACCTCCTTTTCCATTTGACCAATTCTACTTTTTAAAGCATTCTTCTCCTCATTGACCTTTTGGACCTCTTTTGCCATTTCGGTTAGTCTATTTTTAAAGGTGTTATTTTCTTTAGCATTTCTTTCTGTCTCCTTTAGCAAGCTGTTGATTTGCTCTTCTTGATTTTCTGGCAACTCTCTCATTTTTCTTCCCTATGTTTCCTCCACTTCTCTTTCTTGATTTTCAAAATCCTTTTTGAGCTCTTCCATCTCCTGAGACCATTGGATATATTTTTTGGAGGTTTTTTATGTAGAAGCCTTGACTTTGATGTGTTCCTCTGATGGTATTCTTTGTTCTTCCTTATCCAAAAATGGAAGGTAATATTTTTTTGCCAAAATATTAATCTTCCCAATTTTGAACATTTTCCCAACCAGTTACTTGACTTTTGCATCCTTTGTCTAATGGAGGGTATACTATCCCAGGCTTCAAATGTTTTGTGCACCTCTTCTCTGTGATATCTCTAGAGACCTTTAAGTTCTCAGCTTCTCTAAGGAGGCGCAATCAAGGGAGAGGAGTTTACTCCTTTCCTAGTCTGCACTCTGGTCTGTGAGCAACTACAAGCACTCTTTTCTGCCCTGGAACCATGAGTAGGATTCCCTCTCCATAACTACCACAAGCTCCATCATGGTAGTACCAGTGCTCCTTCTAACCCCAGGACCAACACTTAAGGGTGAAATCCAGATCAGTCACTCGATTGCTCCATGGACTTTATTCCCAGGGGTCTAAAAGTGGCTGCTGCTGCCACAGTGGCTACTGCTGTCCTGAGACCATCTTGGAAGTAGAGTTCTAATAACAGCAATTACTTAACGTTCAATTTGGATGAAATGAATTATGGAATATTTACAAAAGGAAGCTTACTTTGTCCTAAAACAGCAAGAATATGCAATTATACAGTGATACTTAGCTGCTCTGGACAAAGTTCCCATTTGTCTCCTTTTTGGAAATGTTTATGATTGGCAGGTCATCAGAGTGACTTGTGTGGTCTTTGAACACTCACCATGAATGAGAGGCCTGGGCTCTATATGACTGGAAACTTTTATGCTTGTACATGATGAGGCAGCTTGGAGCAATCAAGTCCTGTGGCATCTTTGTCTTTGGCCTGTCCAATGGTGATTAAAGGAAGAGGGGTGGGGAAAAAAAGGAAACTACACTAAAGAAGGTAAAACTAGTTAAGCCCTGGAAGTAGTTTTTTTTCTTTTGATAAAACCTTCCCATGTTGTAAATGAAAAGCGATTGCATTAAGGAAATGCTGACTCTATCATATACTGCCCATTACCTGCAAGGTTTTAAGGGTCTTCTAAAGGATCCTCTATCAATTAAATGCTTATTTTTTTAATATAAATTTATTTATTTAACTTTTTACATTCATTTTCACAAGATTTTGAGTTCAAAAATTTTCTCCCCATTTGTCCCCTCCACCACCCCAGTACACTGAGCATTCTAATTTCCCCTATCACCAATCTGCCCTCTCTT
>CM053770.1:165782152-165849632 GCA_028658325.1 Potorous gilbertii
GCTGCTCCCCAGCCTCAGGGCTTTTGGTGGCAGGCATGACTGCTCTTCAATGGGAGCTTGTCTGCTGGTTCTCAGGTGGGGGCAGGGCCTCCTCTCAGGCTCAGTTCCCTCAGGGGGTTTATGCAGAGATCTCTTGCAATGGAGATGCCGTGGAGCCCCTGCCCACCCCGGGAGTCTCCGACGGAGCTGCCTCCGCCTCGCCTCTGCCACGGATGCCGGGGTTCCGAGTCCCGGAGATCCCCCGCTCCCCACTCAGCCCGTCTCTCTCACTGACCTGTGTGTCTGTGGGTGGAGGGACCTTCCCAGCTGCCGGAGATTCAGGTCCCTGACGCCTGCTGGGCTCTGCTCGCTCCTCACAGTGCCTCGTGGCCAGGCAGAGCTCCGTGGCCGGGGCGGGGGAGGGGAGGACTCCACTCCCGTCCGGGGTACCTTTGTGGTCGGTTTTTCAGGGCTCTCTGCAACGGAAATCTCCTTCACTGTGTTACTGCGCGGCTTCCACTGTTCCAGACTTTGTCAGGAGTTCTTTTTACAGGAAATCTATGGGCTGTGGGTTCGGACCTAGCATAGGTGAGTCTTTCTACTCCGCCATCTTGGCTCTGCCCTATGATTCATTTCTTTAGGGTCAGTAAGGAATCTTGTAAAATATTAGGCTGGCCTGCTCTCTGTTCCATGTATCTTTCTTTCTCTCCCCTCCCCTTTATTTTTCTGGAAAGCACAATTGTATTAATCAGGTCCCAGACACTCTTGACACTTCCTTCTCTATTGAACCGTTTTCAGATCCAGACTGATTCATGCCAGAAATCCCTTTGCATTCTTCTGATATGTACCTCATTCATTCTATGTGAACCACTTGCCCAAATGGCTTAGAGAGAGTCAAATCTCATTTAACAAGGGGGAGTTGCTACTGCCTGATCTGGTTTAATGCAGGTGCTGTTAAAAGCACATTGATTCTTTTTCCTCTTCCTTTCTCCGAGTTTTAGATTTCCATGAAAATTGGCATTCATTTCCCCCAAAATGAAATCTGTAAATGACCTTGAGTAAGAAGAGCATCAGCTTAAGTTAATTTCATCTCCTAAGTAATAAGCCTATGAGTGCTGTCTCTTTCAGGGCTGGCTCTAAGGAGATAGGGTATTCAGCAGTTACAGTTCGATACATTTACTTTCTACCTGCTGGTTTCAAACGGTATTAATTTTTATGTGCTTGTTGTGCATTGTGTTTAATTAAAAGCAGTTCTGTTCACAACAACACTTGTAGAAAATTTTTCCTCCCGAAATGATTAAAACAAACAGGCATCTGGTCTTTATTTTGTATAGCACAATCCCCATAAAATGAAGAGTAATAAAACATAATTATCTATAAAAGCCGAGAATGGGCTTGGTTTCTACCTTGTTTTGAAATCTACTCATAGGATAAAGGATGCCTTTGTAAATTAAACAACAACAACAAAAATACTCCAAAATCTTTTCCCTTATTGCCATTGTTCTAAGTTCTCTTTGCTTGGGTGAGTGTGCTGTCCCTCAACAAGGGCCTTTCTACAGGATGGTGTTGATGATAAAACTTTCTCAAAGCTTTATTATCTATGTAACGGACTTCAGAGAGAAACAAGATACTTCCTTCCTGTTCTGTGTGTCTTTTGATTTATGTAGTGCTCTGCTGACCTCCTGAAGGATGGATTTGCCCAAGATATTGTTGAAAGTTGAGTTCATAACCTAGAGATCATGGGTTTAGAGCTGGAAGGTTCCTTAGAGATCATGTAGTCCAACTCACTTATTTTACAAAGGAAGAAACTGAAGACTAGAGAGATGAATAATAAATGCTTGTTGAAGGAGGGAAGAAAAGTTAGGATTTCCCACCTGGGTTTCTTCCTATGAATATGGGATGTTCTCTCACTGAGTAATTTAATACTTGCACAGAAGAGAAATTATTATACAGTGGGGGTTCTACTGTCTGATTTGGCAGCAATGTTTTCATCCCTGGGGGTGAATGCTCCAAGACTGGCTTCACTATTTCCATTTGGTACTGGGAATATGATTTGAGGCAGTGATTGGGTCCTGTCCTGAGAGGTTCGATGTCCGTTGCTGCTAGGGTAAAGGAAACAGCCACAGAATCATGCAGCAGGGTCATATTTCATGATGACAGTTTTACATGTTTGGGTGATATTGCAGGGCCTTGTATATAATAACTACCTTTTTCCTTATAAATAAAAACACAGGTATTTTACCAGGGAAGAGTAGCTTTGAGAATCACTGGATATACTGTAAAAAAAATTAGGTCCTCCAAGTAGTTTTCTTGTGCTATATAGCATAACCCACTGTTGACAGGAACTGGAAATAACACATATGTAACATTTATATCCACTTTCTCCAGAGGGGAGTTTCTAATTAGAAAGTCATAGTCCATTTTTAACATCATTTGTTTAGGGGGTAGAAATGGTGAAATATTATGGATATCATAATTAAATGGGTAAAGAAACTTTTGATTATTTGCTGTCAACTCCCAATATTAATACTTATTAGCAGCTTGGCTATGGATAAACTAAGTTATTTGACCTTGAGGCCACAGGCCACAGTCTCCTCTTCTGTAAAATGCATGTAGGTGGTTCAGTGGATACAGTGCTGTGTCTGGAGTCAGGAAAACCTGAATTCACATCTACCCTCAGATACTAGCTGCATGACCCTGGCAAGTTCCTAATCTGTAAAATGAACTGGAGAAGGAAATGGCAAACGATTACAATATCTTTGCTAAGAAAACCCCAAATGGTGTCACAGAGCTGGACATGACTGAAATGACTGAACAACAAAAGCCAAGTCATTTGATCTTATGACCACACCAGGCCACAGCTTCCCTTTCTGTAAAGGTTAGATAACAATACCTGTACTGGTCTTACAGGGTCCTCATGGGTATGTAAAACTTGAAACTTACTTTATATAATTGAAACATATAATTGAAGTAATAATTTGCCTTGAAAATATAAGGCAAAATATAAGACTTATTACTGATATGATATGGTTACTCGTTCTTTCTTCAGAAAAAGTCTGTTATATCTACATTTGGGTTAGGCTGTCATTCAGCTTATTTAAAATGGCATTTTTGAAGGACATAGTATCAGATACCTAGGGCTAGCATGGACCTTTAAGACAATTTATTCTAAGTACCTCATTTTACAGAGAACAAAACTGAGGCCTAAAAGTGTTAAGTGATTTACTTGACTAAGTTTACATAGGTGATAAGTGTCAGAGTGTGATTTGAACTCGGGTCTTCTAGCTCTAGATGCAGAATCAATAACAGTGATTTTTTTCAATTTTAATATTTTTTATTTATTTATTTTTGGATTTTGACATTAATTTCCACAAAATTTTGAGTTCCAATCTTTCTCCCCATCTCTCCCCTCCCCCTGCTCCATAATACATTTCATTCTGACTACCCCTTCCCTCAATGAATCCTCCCTTCTATCACACCCCACCCTTCCCTTATCCCAATCTTCTCTCTTTTCTTGTAGGGCAAGACAAATTTCTGTACCCCATTACCTGTGCTTCTTATTTCCCAGTTATATGCAATAATAATTTTCAACATTCATTTCTAATACTTTGAATTCCAACTTCTCTCCCCCTCTCCCTCCCTACCAATCCCCAATGAGAAGGCAAGCAATTCAATAAGGCTACATATGTGTCATTTTGCAAAAGTCTTAGATAATAATCATGTTGTGTAATACTAACTACATTGCCCTGCATCCTACCCTGTCCCCCACTTTTTTATTCTCTCATTTGATGTTGTCCCTTCCCAAAATTGTTGAGTTCTAGTGATGCCCTTCTCCCATTTGCCCTCCCTTCTATCATCTCCCTCACCCCACTTGTCCACTTTTCCCCTACTTTCCTGTAGTATAAGATAGATTTTCATACCAAATTTAGTAAGCATGTTATTTGCTCCTTAAGTCATATGCTAAGAGAGTAAGCTTCACTTTTCCCTTCTCACCTTCTCCCTTTTCTTCTCTATTGAACAAGGTTTTTCTTATCTCTTTATGAGTTATAGCCTGCCCCATTCCATTTCTCCCTTTTTCCTCCCAGTATTTTCCTCCCTTATCCCTTAATTTTAATTTTTTTTTATGGATATCATCTCTTCTGATTCAACTCAACTGGTACTCTCTGTCTATATGTGTGTGTGTGTGTGTGTGTGTGTGTGTGTGTGTGTGTGTGCACGTAAAACCCCTCCACCTACTCAAATACTGAGAAAAATCTCAAGAGTTACAAATGTTATCTTTCCATGTAGGAATGTAAACAGTTCAGCTTTAGAAAGTCCTTTATGATTTCTCTTTCCTGTTTACCTTTTCATGCTTCTCTTGATTCTTGTGTTTGAAAGTCAAATTTTCTATTCAGCTCTGGTATTTTCATCATGAATGCTTGAAAGTCTTCTATATCATTGAATGACCATTTATCCCCTTGAAGTATTGTACTCAATTTTTCTGGGTAGGTGACTCTTGGTTTTAATCCCAGTTCCTTTGACTTCTGGAATATCCAATCTAAGCCCTTCAATTCCTTAGTGTAGAAGCTGCCAGATCCTGTGTTATTCTGATTGTATTTCCACAATACTAGAATTGTTTCTTTTTAACTGCTTGCAATATTTTCTCCTTGACCTGAGAACTCTGATTTTTGGTCACAATATTCATTTTCGGGTCTCAGGAAATGATTGGTACATTCTTTCAATATTTATTTTGCCCTCTGGTTCTAGAATATCAGGGCAGTTTTCCTTGATAATTTCATGTAAGATGCTGTCTATGCTCTTTTTTGATCATGACTTTCAGTCCCATAATTTTAAAATTGTCTCTCCTGGATCTGTTTTCCAGGTCAGTTGTTTTTTCAATGAGATGTTTCACATTATCTTCTATCTTTTCAACCTTTTGGTTTTGTTTTCTAACTTCTTGGTTTATCTCAAAATCATTAGCTTCCCTGAACTTGATTCTCTCTTTTAAAGGATTATTTTGTTCAGTGAGCTTTTGAACCTTCTTTTCCATTTGACTAATTCTTCTTTTTAAAGCCACCTTCTCCTCATTGGCTTTTTAGACCTCTTTTTCCAACTGAGTTACCCTCTTTTTCAAGGTGCTATTTTCCTTAGCATTTTTTTTGATTCTCCTTTAGTGGGCTGCTGACATGCTTTTCAAGCTCTTCTATGGCCTGAACCCATTTCATATTCATTTTGGAAGTACTGGAAGCAGAGGCCTTGACTTCCTCTGACAGTATGCCTTGTTCTTCCTCATCTGAAAGGATGGAAGGAGACACCTGTTCATCAAGAAAGTAACCTTCTACGGTCTTATTTTCTCTCTCTTTTTGAGCATTTTCCCAGCCAGTTACTTGACTTCTGAATCTTTTGTCAAGAGGAAGGTCCTAGTGCTCCTCCTTTCCCTAATACTGTGCTCAAGGCTGAGATTCAGATCAGCTGCTCAATTCCACCAGAGGCTTTAAGTTGAGCTGTCTGGACAATGGACCCAGGCTATTTCCTTGGCCCACTGTAGCCACTCACCTCCTACTGCTGCCACTGCCTGCAGCTAGTGCTGGGGGAACCCCGTTCCCCTCTCGCCTATCTGGGAAAGCCCTCCCACAATGACCTTTGGAGCTTTCTTTGTTGCTTTTGAGTTGGGGATCTGGGACTCTTCCTTCTGGGAGTTCTGCCCCCAAGGCCTATTCAGGTCCTGTTCCTCCCAGTGCCCCATGGCCAGGGCTGGGCTCTGCTCTGCTCAGCATCCTGTGAGATAGACCTTTCCTGTTAGCCTTCCAGGTTACCATAGACTGAAAATCTCTTTCACTCTGTTGTTCTATGGCTTCTGCTGCTCTAGAATTCATTGAAAGTCATTTTTTACAGGTATTTTATGGGCTATGGGGGAAGCGCTAGAATATATATGTCTTTCTACTCTGCCATCTTGGCTCCACCCCTCTGTGGTATGGTTTATTTTAATACTTTTACAATGGCCTTTATTTATAATTTCATTGCATTATGATAAGTGAAGTAAATATATATTATATACACATATAATATTTATGCCTTTCTGCTTTTGTTTTTGTTCCTAAGCCATGATCAGTTTTTCAAAGGAATCATACACATCTGAGAAACAGGAATACTCATTTCTATTTCCTTTCAATGATCATTAGAGATCTCTCATATATAATTTATGTAAGATTCTGTTCATGTTCTTATTTTCTCATTTTTAAATTATATTTATCTAGGGCTGATGGGGTAAAGTGAAGTCCCTCATTATTTTTGGCTTGTTTCTCCTTGTAATTCGTTTAGTTTTTCCTTTGTTTTTTAATAGTTATGCCATTGATTACATTTATATTAAGCATGAAATAAATTATTGTGGTACCTTTCAGCAAAATGTAATTTTCTCTTTGTCTCTTTTAAATTAAGTCTATTTTTGCTATTACCTTGACTAAAATAATAATTGTTACCCTATTTTGTATTCAGCTGAGTCATAATAGATTTTATTCCAATCTCTTATTTTAACTCTGAGTCTGTTTCAAATATGTTTCTTGTAAATAACATAATATTAGATTTTGTTTTCCAAGTCCATTCCAACTTCTATTTTATGGATGAATGCATCCCATTCACATTCACTTTATTTTCTCATTTTGTCTCCTAGAATCATTCATTTCTGTTTGGTCCATTCTGATTTTTAGGGAGTTTGTTACTAAAGTTTTGTACCTCTTCTGTTAAGCTATTGCTCCTTTCCCCAGTTCTCTTCTCCATAATTCTGATTTCTTTTGTAACACCTTTTTAAAGCTCTTATCATTTAAACGAAGTAGTTTTCTTTTGCACAAACTTTTTTTCTTTGTGGTGTGATCATAGAAATTTTTGCACAATTCTCTTCTGATTTGTTCCTATGTGATCTCTGCACTCATAAAAGTTTTTTTTAGTTTACATTTTGTTTAATTTAGCTTTGTTTGTGAGGCCTAGAAGTTGAATACTATCTTTACTCTGGGGTAGTAGATCAAGTTGAATACCTTTGTTTTACAAGCTCTGTTGTCTTTCTTTAGTTCCTTTTCTTCTCTATATACTCCAAAGTTTTCCTCTCTTGTGGTCAGTCTTAGTAAATATCTTCTCTTTTGGGGAGGGAAGGAGGGAGGGAGAGAGAGAGAAAGAGAGAGAGAGAGAGAGAGAGAGAGAGAGAGAGAGAGAGAGAGAGAGAGAGGAGAGACTTTTTCTTCACTTCTTAGTTATTTCATGCATGCCCTCCTCTGGTGTGAGAAACCTCGATGAAGGTTAATCCTTAAGGAGAAGAAGAGAGGTTGATATCCTTTACTGCCACAATTCTTTTTCTTCTTTCTATTCCCCCTTAAAAATATAGTAATAGTACCTATAGTCTGTGGGAAAAGCTGCTGAACCTGGTGATATATTCCTTCTAACCCATAATTTTACTTTCTGAAAATCATTTTGGAATATATAACATGCACCCTTAACATTACATATAAAGTTTGTTGTTGTTCAATTGTGTCTGACTCTTCGTGACTTCATGCAGCGCCGTACACCAGGCCCTCTGTCCTCCTCGTCTCTCAAAATCTGTCCAAGTTCATGTCCAGCTTCAGTATTTGACCTTCCAGTGAATAGCCTGAATTAATTAATAAAGATTGCAATGATCTCCTTGTTGTCTAAGGAACTCTCAAAAGTCTTCTCCAATGCCAGAATTCTGTGCTGCTTAGCTTTCCTTATAGTACAACTCACACAGACATATGTACATAGAATATACATAGACTATGTGTATCACAATTCAAAGCATCACCTAATAAGCTGCTTCAAATCAGACAAACCCTTGCAACTGTAAAAAAAAAATACATAAGAACAACATACATGCAACACAACATTGGTTGGTTGCTGTCCTTTATTCCCAAAGAGGATCAAAATGACATCATTGTACTAGCATCAGGTTTCAATGTGTCTAACTGTGTCTGATCAGACTAATACCAGCTCAGAATGCTCTACTACAAATTGGGCGCAAACACTCTGTGTGAACATTTGGGGTGAATACTCTAAATTTGCACATTCTGCATTTCCTTTGAGCTGTTTCAATTCTGCTTTGCTCATAGAGGACATCACCTTCTCTGATGTGGGCATGACATGCCAAGCTGTCCTGTGCCAGTGTTTCCCCAAGTCACATAATCAGTTCCAAAGTTCTTAAGTGTATCACTTCTTCTGACCACCACATGAATGTTTTCCCCTCCATAAAACAGTCTTTTTGGCAAGGGTATGTTTTGCATTTGAACAACATGAACAGCCCATCTGAGTTGTGTTCTCTGATGTAGAATGTGAATGCTTGGCAGTTTAGTTCAAATAAGGATCTCAGTGTCTGGAATTTTATCCTGCTAGATGATCTTCAGAATCTTACCAAGGCAATTAAAATCAAAGCAATTCAGTTTCCTAGTATGGCTCTGGTAGACTGTCCAGATTTCACAGGCATACAACAATGAGGTCAGCACAACAACTCTATAGACCTTTAGTTCGGTATTCAGTCTAATACCTCTTCTCTCCCACACTTTCCTTTGGAGTCTCCCAAACACTAAGCTAGCTCTGACAATTAGTACTTCAATCTCATTATCAATATGTACATCCCTGAGAAGTATACTACCAAGGTAAGTAGGGTGTGTTCAGAGAAGGTTAGGACCTCTGGTGTGATGGCTGCTGAGCCCTTCTTAAGGATGCTTTCCACCTTCGGTGTCCACCTTTTCCACCCAACTCTCACCTGTGGCTCCAAGAAACTGTAGCATGTGAAGTGACCACACCCCAGTAAACCATTTCAGAGACTGGCTAAACTAGGTTGAGGGTAACCAAGAGGTCTTAAACCCACTGCAACACTACATATACATGTAATAAAGTGCTAAGTATTGTTATATGTGATTAAAAAATAAGTTACATTAAAGTGAACAAGCATCCAGTTATGCTGCAACATCATTTTTTAGCCTATTTATTGGTTGGATACTTCTAATTCTTTTGTGATTAATTGGTCCATCCTTATCTGTACCTAAAAAGTGGTTGTTCGCAAAAATCTCAGTATCCATATTTTTAAACGTGTATCATTTGCCTTCTTATCCTTACCAATATGATAGTTGAAGTTACAGATATAGATTCCCTAACAGCAAATCTAAACTCTCTGTCTTATCCCTTCAGGTGATTCTAGAATTTTAATTTAAATGTAGAATTCTCAATAGTAGGAATCAAGTTAATTTTCTTTTTTTTTTTGTAATCCATGATTGAACCTATGATTTTCTTAAGTTTATGTTGTTTTGTTTTTTTCCCTAATGCACAAAAAGTCTTCTCCTACACTTTTCATTGTTGAAAGTTTTTCTACTTCTTTACGCTTTATTGGCTTTGCAGTGTGAATTATGGAATTCAATATACTTAAAACAAAACATTTCATTAAATTATGGACCATGGGAGGAGAAAAGCCATGGAATGTAGCAGCAGATCCTAAAACTGAAATCTAAAGGGGATAGTCTAAATCAGGGGTGGGAAACCTGCTGTCTCCTAGATCCTTGGATGTGGCCTTTTGATTGAGTCCAAGTTTTACAGAACAAATTCTTTTTTTAAGGAAATTTGTTCTGTGAAGTTCAGATTCAGTCAAAGGACCACACTTGAGGACTTAGAGGGCCCACATGTGACTTCAAGGCAACAGCTTCCCCACCCCGATCTAAGCCAAAGAATTCAGTTGTCCTAGGCAGATGTCTATCTGGCAAAATGTCTAGTTCTCTCTATTGCCTGATAACCACATACTTCTTAGAATGACTAAATGGAAAAAGAAATAAGCATCAGGATCTAAAGAAAATAAATAATAAAATGCAGTTGTGCATGGAAGAACTTGAGCAGTACTTGATCAAGAAAGAGACAAGGAAGGGAGAAAAATGAGCTGGGGAGATAAGAGTAGAGGGAAAGAGAAACAATAGTTAAAGGATCATGTTTAGAGAAGGAGGTCCATTGGGCTAAGGTGTTGAAATTTTCTCCCTTTGAATCTCTAGGTTCCCAAAAGTAAAGTGAGATGGCCACAAAGGTGTCTGTTGAAGTGGGCTTCTGCTATATTGATGGGGCTTTCCTCTATGAAAATCAAAAAGAAGTTGGACAATTTACCCAAGTGAAAATTGCAGATGGGACGGTGACCAGAGAAGACATATTCTGCGCAGGAAAGGTATAGAAAGACGTGGTTCAGTATTGCAGGATTTTTTTTTTTAATGTTAAAAAATGTGATAAACTAGAAGCAATATCCTATGTGGAACAAAGAGAAATCCTTCCAACCAAGGCAATCTAAAAAACAAAAATGAATTATGTTGTATAAGTGAAAAGAGGAAGGCTAGTTAATATTGATGAGAAACAATGAAATTGAACTCTCAGTCACTTAGTTTCAAAAGCAGAGTGGCCACTCAGTTAATAGACAAGATACTTGTGCAGGGATACTCATTAAAGAACAGACACTGTTTTTTGTTCTTCAGGAGCTTATATGCCTATAAGCTAGTATAAAATATCGGCACATTTTATTTTCCCAAATGAATAATTAAAAACTCATCTCAGGGACAATGAAAGAAAAGAGCACCTCCAGGAAAAAAGTGATTATCAATAGTAACAGTTTCTCTTTCCCTCCTAGTTTGATTTATTTTTTTCTTTTGCTCATTAGAAGGGCCATTCCCTGACTACTTCTTAAATCAGCCTATTCACTCAATGGGTGTTACCTCCCTCTAAAGGAGTACATGAAAAGGTCTATCCTAAAAAGGCCAAGGTCTTCCATTACATCCTGGGCCATCTCCAGTCATCCTGATATATATCTGGTCACTGAATCCAGATGACTCAGGAGGAGAAAGTGAGGCTAGTGATCTTGCACAGCTCTCTATCACTCAAAAAAAGTGCAAGTCATGTCATCATTTCTCTGAGGTGAAGAACAAAACCTGGGTGAAGGGTTTGCTCTGCTTGGTCTTGGCCTGGATTCCTTGGGTTTTTGCACTGGACTCCATCATGTAGAATTTAGTTTCCCATGTTCTTTGATGTTCAGAGAGCTGGGTTTTCAGGGCCATCTATGGCATCATAGAACAGAGTGTTCAGAACTCCTTGTCTTTGGTCTTGACTGTTCTGACCTAAGCTCAGTATCATGTTAGTAGTTCTTCCAGCTGTCCCTCCCCAGGGTCTTCAAGGTCTGTACTCTAGGACTTTCTCAAGGGAGTCTTGCATTCTTGTGGAAGCTGGACCCAGAGCATTGCAGGCTACAAATGCAACATCTCTCTGAGACTTTGGGAGGAAAGGGAGTGCCTTTCTCATCTCTGGGCTGCTGGATGACTTTTTTGTACAGCTCCAGAGTGGAAGATTTCACTTACTATAGTTTCTTATTAATTTCTTGATCGTTTGTTCAGTGTGACATGAAGTTCAGTTCTGCATGAGTAGGTATGTGGGAGCTAGGCTACCTGCCTTTACTTCTGGCAGCTGCCTTCTTTAATAACATTTGAAATGCAAGGGACAGGGGTAGCTAGGTGGCACAGTGGAGAGAGTACTAGCCCTAGAGTAAGGAAGACCTGAATTAAAATTTGAACTTGAATTCAAATCTGGCCTCACATACTTACTAGATGTGTGACTCAGGGCAAGTCACTTAACCCCAAATGCCTCCAAAACAAAATGCAAGTGATGAAAGAAATTTGTGAAATGTCAACAAGTCCAAGTAGCCATAAGAGTCTGAATGATGGTCCAGTGCTTACATATTAAAAGGGGTACCCTGCTTTGTCTGTTAGTTAGTGAGGGGAAAAGAGAAATTGTGAGTATGTGTGTTTAAAGGAGAAACCCTACAGAAAGACAGGGTTGAGGGATGAAAGGATACTTGAATCTTACTGTTATCTATGCTAGGAAAGGGAAGTATAAGAAAGAGGAATAAAATGAAGAGAGGACTTGAATGGACTAAGGAGGCACAAAAGGGAAGTGAGAGAAGGAAGAGGAATGAATCTATTAGGGGAGGGAAGAATTTCTTCAAGCAAAGCAAGCTACCACTATGGAAAGCTGAGAAACCAGCAAAAAAAGATAAATGAATTAAAGATTTAGCAGTTTGGTTCTGGGCCATGGGTCACAAAACATAACTTAAACTATCTAGTAGTAAATTGTTGCCTAGCTCAGGGCCTTACAAGTCATAGATGCTTATTAATGCTTTATGAGTGAGTGAGTGAATGGATATATATGACTACAATTGTATAAAAAATTATAGACTATTCAAGTTAAAGGACATTTTTTTCTTTTTAAATATCAGTAGACTATCAAGTTAAAAAGTGTCATGTGCACAAACAGAACCATGTAAATAAATTAGGCAGTTTTGCTTAATTGTTTCAGGAAATATGCTTTCTGAAGGTATGTAATTCAATGTTTGTTGAGAAAAGTTTTGTAACAAATTATCAATAAAGTTATAAATATATAAGGAAATGAGAGGGTTTGATTAGATGATCTCTAAGATTATTTTCAGGTCTACATCTCTGATCCTCTAGACTTCCATTATAATGTACTTGATTTTTACTAGTAGATAAACTCCTACAAGGGAAGAGCTTCATTGCCATTTCATATTTTATTGTGGCATCTGGCACAGTGCCTTATGCAACATACACAGTAAATTGAATTGAGTAGAATTGGTCACTTACTTGAGTAAATCTCTCAAAAGGACAAGTTTCCCTCATCTAATTGCAGCCTATAAAAGAAGATGCTAGTGAATGAAAATAACAAAGTTATCAGTGACTGTAGATTTGGGTGATACTTGGGAGGTAGGTGACTGTGAAAGTAGAAAACAAAAAACATCCTGTTGCTCCGAGGTGAAGTTAGCCTAAATGTGATTGTGACTGGAGAGGAAGATCCTCATGTAGTTGGAAATGAATTTTATCAAATGAAAAGATGGAAGGCAGCTTGTTAAATGGAACATGTCCAGGACTAGAAAACTAGATTTCTAATTTTAACTTTACCACTGATTTGGGGATGCTGAATGAGTCATATCAACTATCATTTGAAGAATGAGGAAACCTGGAGTAAAATATAGTGAAGTCTCCTGACCCTAATTATTCACTCTATTATTCTATATAGATATAAAAAATATGTAAGTGGGGATTAAATGAGAATTGACAGATTAATCAGAAAATCTAGGTAATTATGTACTTTAAGACATTCTTGAAACTCTGGTGGTGACAATGGGATCTTGGGTGCCCTGAAGTGGGTTATAGAATGGGGACGACAAGAGAAGAGTTATGTTCCCAGGATTTCTTCTAAACTCAAAGAAATTTAGATATCTTGTCAGATTTGGACAAAAAAGAAAGAACCCAAGACCAATTGAATGAGAATGGCAGGGGAGAGAGTAATTAATGTGCTAAAGAATAACAAAAATTAAAGACAAGAAAAAATAGAAACTGAGAGTTTTGTTTTTCTGATGGTTGTTATTATTTCTGTTTCTTGACAGTAGAGATTTTGTCATCCATTTCAAAGACTAAAAGGCTAATTTGATATTTCTGAGTATCTTGTCTTCGGCAAGAAATCATCACAACTCTCAGATTTTCATACTTTGATTGAAAAGGTATATTGGAGTCAGTATCACATAGATGAAATTCAGTTTAAATTTTGTTTTAAAACTAGAAATATGCTTAGTGAGGAGCCATCTTCTGAATCAGAATAGTAGAAAGGTCAGAAGATCTGAACTCAAGTCATGGTTTGGTTACCGTTTGGGATTTGGCAGTAGCTTTTCTAGATCCTGGTTTCCTTGACTAAAAGAGAAAAAAAGAAAGAGATGTTTTCACTAAACTGCATCAATTCTGTGACATTCTCTCTTTTGAGGTTCTTTTTTCAAATTAGAGGAGAGGAAATGAAAAGACCAATGCTAGGTAATGAGTGGGGGAAGGATTATATTCAACATATCCTCTAAGGTTCCATAGGGGTTCACAAACCCTCTCTACTCAGGCCATGGAGAAATGTAAGGATGCAGGCCTCGTGAAGTCCATTGGAGTGTCCAACTTCAACCGCAGGCAATTGGAGATGATCCTGAATAAAACTGGACTGAAATATAAACCTGTCTGCAAACAGGTAAAATGATTTTTTTTCTAGGGCAGTTTCTTTCCTATGAATGGAGGAACCATAGTTCCCTGCAATTTTTAAAATCTTCATCATGGTTCTAAAATCTCATTTTTTTGGGATATTTTCCCAGTTTTTAATACACCCAACTTATTTATTTGATTATTTAAAGTGCAAAGATTTTCAGACATGCAAGATTTCATCTTATGCAATCCATAAGGTCATTTGAGACTATTTTTATTAGACAGTTGATTTTCTATCCACAACTACTCAGATGAGTAATACCTGAAAGCTCTGTTTATTCCAAAGTTCTTTCCCTACTTCTTTCAGGCATGAAACTTTTCATCAATTACAGTACTTGAATCTTATGTCCTTTATTAATTGATGCCTGTCTGTTCCTTAATGCAAAACCACTTTTTCTGCCCCTTTCAGTGCTAATGGCTGTATGTGAAAAGGGCCTTAAATAGATATATTTCATACTAACATTCTGTGATTTGGATGTTGCTAGGTAATCCTCAAGTCCTTTAATTATTAACATGTTGAATATTGTTTAATGTTGTTCTTTTTGCCCTCATGCATCTTATGATTATGAGCTAAAACTTCAGTTTTTATTGTGCTGCAGGTGGAATGCCATCATTACCTGAACCAGAGCAAATTGTTGGAGTTCTTTAAGTCAAAGGACATCATAGTGGTAGCATACAGTACTTTGGAATCTCACAGAGAGCCTCCATAGTGAGAAAAGGAGTCTGTAATTGATTCCTTAATCACTAATAAAGTTGATTACCCAAATTTGTGCATGCTTACAAATTATGCAACATTAAGTAATGGAAACGCAATTGGTTGGGGTCATAATTAACTGGATTTGACTCCCATTTGACTTCTGGCATTTTACTAGTTGCATGATCTTGAAGAAATAATTTAATCTTTCTAAGCCCCTTTTATTCTATGTAAAGAGAAGATAATGACTCTTCCTCTGCCCTCCTTGTTGTGTTATTATCAGGTCCAAATGAGGTGTCCATGGGATTGCTTTGAAAAATGTAAAAAGCTAAAGGATGATTGCTATCTACATGGCATTTAACTCTGCCCCATTTCCCTGATCACAGATCTCAAATGTATGTTTTCCCTTGCAGAACAGATGAAAAGTCTCTTGTTTTCCTAGAAGACCTAGTCTTGGGAGTCATTGCCAGAGAACACAATCTAACCCCAGCCCAGGTTGCTCTCTGATACCAGATTCAGCAAGGGGGTGGTAAAAAGCTTCAGCAAAAAGCAGATCAAGGAGAACTTTGAGGTAAAGAGACATTGGCAGAGTTGGTTCAAGCAGCTGCACAAACACGTGTTGGTAAATGGAATATTGAAGAAAATGATGGGTAATAGAGAAATCTGAAAGCTGGACATTAGGATGGTTATTCCTGAGAAGTCTAGTGGACTTCAGTGATTCAGTCTGGTGAACAGAAAGGTGACTTTATGCATATTCTCTGCTATTCAAGTAAGAAACTACTTGTTCACTTCCATTTTCTGAGGAGATACTCTGTGTGATGTTTATATAACACACACTTTGGAATAACTGTTTTATATTTATTCATATAATATCATACACATATGTAACATAAAAGGAATAAATACATCGTAGTTTGGGAGGGAGAGCATTTGCATTTAAGGGGATCCGAAAGGACGTAACTTTCAGGTATTAATCATTTGAATTTGGTATTTGAGTTACACCAAAGGAAGAAAGGAATTCTGTGAGGTAGAGGTGAAGAGAGAATGCATTTCAAGCATCGCAGATGGGCAGAACAAAGGGAAGAAGATAGGAAATATAATGTTCTGTGGGAGCAACCAAGAGAAAGATAGGAGCCAGATTGTGGAGGAGTTTATATTTTTATCCTCAAGGAAATAAGGATTTTATTAAATAATGGAATGATACAGTGATATCTGTACTTAAGGTTAATGAGTTTATCAGCAAAGAAGAGAATGGTATAAACTGAGGAATGACTTGAAGGAAAGTAACCAATAATCCAGGTGAGTAGTGATGACACCACCTGTCTGAGCAGACAGAAGGGATGAGATATAAGAGATTTTGAGGCAGAAACAGCAAGATCTGGCAACTAATTAAATTTGTGGTATGATAGAAAGTGATGAATTGACAACAACACCAAGATTATGAATCTGGGAGACTGGAAAACTTGTGGTTCTTTATACAGAAGTTGGAAAGCTGGGAATCAGTGTTGTTTTGGGGCAAATGATGATGACTTTGTTTTGGGCATATTCAATTTGATATTTCTCAAACATCTAATTTGAAATGTCTCCTTGGGAGATCTGATAAAAGTACTCTCTGTCTCTCCTTCAGTACCCCTCCTATTATTCTCCCTACCCTTTTGGTTTCCTGAGAGGGCAAACATTAAATCCAAAACTTCATTGTACTTCAACATTGTTAACTTATCTGTTTCAATTAGTACTCCACTCGAAGCATAATGGATTCTGATCCAGTCATTTCCGTTTACTCTGTGTGTTCTGCAAATGTGTTTCATGTAACAATACATGGTAGCATTCTGTTTTTTAATCCACTCTGTTGTCTGCTTCCATTTTATAGGTGAATACTGCCTATTCACATTCACAGTTATGATTACACTGCATTTCCTTCCATCCTATTTTACCCGTTTGTCCTTCTCATTCTTTTTGCCCTTTCCCTCATCACCAGTGTTTTGTTTTTGACCACCATTTCCCTCAATTTGTTCTCACTTCAGTCAGTTCCTCTCCTTCTCTTATTTCCCTCCCCCTCCACTTTCCAGTATGGTAAGATATTCAATGGAGTGTGTATGTTGGTCCCTCTTGATTCTTCTTTCATATGAGATAATTTACCCCATTCTACCTCTCTTTCTTCTTCTCCCAGTGCAGACCTCTTTTCCACCCCTTATTATTTTTATGTCATCTCATCAAAATGAACTCATGCTGAAACCCTCTTGCTGTATATATATTCCCCCTAACTGGACTAATAGTGATGCTATTCCTAAGAATTACTAACATCATGTTCCCATGTAGGGAAGTAACCTTATTGAATCCATTGTTTTTTTTCCTCTTCCTGTTTGCTTTTTTATACCTCTCTTCAGTCTTGTATTTCAAAGTCACATTTTCTGTTCTGCTGTGGTCTTTTTATCACGAAAGTGTTCTATTTCATTAAATATCCATTTTCCCACTTGAGGGTTATATATTTAGTCTTGCTAGGTAGGTGATTCTTGGTTATGATTTTAGCTCATTTGCCTTCTGGAATATCATATTCCAAGTCCTTCAGTTCTTTAATGTAGAAGATGCTAAATCCTGTAAAATCCTGACTGTGACTCCACAGTATTTCAGTTGTTTCTTTCTGGCTGCTTGAAGTGTTATTTCATTGATCTGGGAGTTCTGGAGTTTGACTATAATATTCCTGGGAGTTTTCATATGGGAATCTCTTTCAGGAGGTGATTGATAAATTCTTTCAATTTCTATTTTATCTTCTGGTTCTAAGATATCAGGGAATCTTCCCTTGATATTTTCTTAAAATATGATGTCCAGGATTCCTGCCTACCCCAAACCTCTTTTTAAATTATGTCTTCAGTTATCTCCCTTGGATCTATTTTCCAGGTTTTTCCAATGAGACATTGCACATTTAATTTTATTTTTCATTTTTAAAATTTTTGTTTGCTTAATTCCTGATGTTTCCTGGAGTCATTAGTTTCCACTTACCCAATTCTAATTGTTAGGGAATTATTTTCTTCTGCCAGCTTTTGTGCCTCCTTTTCCATTTGACCAATTCTTTTTAAGGAGTTATTTTCTCCAGTGAATTTTTGTTTATGTTTTTATATTTTCTATGCTTCCTTTGCCAAACTGTTGACTATTTTTTTCATGATTCCTTTGCATTACTCTCCTTTCTTTCCACAATTTTCCTTCTGTCTCTCCTAGTTAACTTTTAAAATCCCTTTAAAGACCTTCTAGGAGTCCTTTTTGGGTATAGAACTAATTCTTTTTGGGCTTGAGACCAATTTCAGGTTTTTTTCTTTGAGGCTTTACCTATAGGTGTTTTTGCATTGCTGTCTTCTTCTGAGTTTGTGTTTTAATCTTCCCTGTCACCACAGTAAATTTCTATGACCAAGTATTTTTTTTGTTCATTTACAGTCTATTTTGTGATTTAAAGTTGAACTCTGTACCTAGGGTGGAGGGGGTGCTATATTAGGCTTCTTGTTCTGGGAGAGAGCACCTCAGCATTTTTGTTGTTCTTGGGGTATGAAATTTCTCAGCTGCTTGCTGTTCAGGCTTTCTGTGTCAGGGTCATTAACCTACACCTGGGCTCAGGGTCTTGCTTCTGGCTTGCCTGGATGCTATCTATACTGGACTGTATTCCACTTTCATCTGTCAGACAGACCTCTTTAGCTGACTTTCCAACTTGTATTGGGCTGGAAAAAATTATCACTCCATTCTTTCATTGTTTCTGATGCTCTAGAATTTATTTTGAGGCATTATTTTATAATTGTTTGGAGGTGAATTTGGGAAAGTTCAGGTGAGTTCCTATCTTACTCTGCCATCTTCTGTTTTAATCAGTACTAAAGCTAACTTAGATAAATTGATAGTTCTTCAGTGAACCAAAGATGATTCTTTGCTAAATTATTTGTCTCTAGGGAGTGCAAAGAAGATCAACAGTGCTTTAATGTTGGTACTTGATGGAAGAAGAAGGGAACTGGGCAGTTGACATAGAACCTTTCAGCCATGAGGCCTATTTTATTCTCTTGCTTTGCCCATGCCTTGATCTGGGTTGCAGTCTTAGGTGGTGGTCCTGGGGTGAGGAGGAGTGCTGGTGAAGCAGAGGTTGTGGTGACAGTAGATCGAGAGTATTCCTCACCTTTCCAAGGTAGAAAAGAGTGCTTGCAGTCCCTCAGAGACAAGAGCACAGGGAGGAAAGGAATAAACCCCTCTCCTTTGATCATACCACCTTGGAAGAGTTGTAAATGTACAGGAACCTAGAAATATCTCTGAAAACACCTACACAAAATCCCTGAACCTTTTGACAGTTTAACCTTCACTCTGAAAGTTGGATCCTATCTTAACAAAGAGCTAAAAAGTCAAGTAATTGGTTGGAAAAATGAGCAAACAGCAGAAAAAAACCAGAGTGCAGAATCTTATTTTGGTGATGAGGAAGATCAAAACGTACACCCAGAAGAAAACAAAGTCAAAATTCTTTTGTCCAAAAGCTCGAAGAAAAATATGAATTAGTCTCAGGCCATGGAAGAGCTCAAGAAGGATTTTGAAAATCAAGTACGAGAACTAGAGGAAAAGTTGGGAAGAGAAAAGAGAGAAATGCAAGAAAAACATGAAAAACAAGTCTACAGTTTGCTAAAGGAGAGTGAGAAAATGTTGAAGAGAATACCTCCTCATCCCCAAATAGACTAACCTAAATGGCAAGAGAGGTCCATAAAGGCAATGAGGAGAAGAATGTCTTGCAAAGAAGAGTTAACCAAATGGAAAAGGATGTCCAGATGCTCACTGAAGAAAATAATTTCTTGAAAATTTGAGTGGAGCAAATAAATCAAGAAATTAAAGAACAAAACCAAAGAATGAAAAACAGAAGACAATGTGAAATATTTCATTGGAAAATCCATAGATCAAGGAAAGATAATTTAAAAATTGTTGGATTACCTGAAAGCCATGATAAAAAAAGAGCCTAGATAGCTTTCAAGAAATTATCAAGAAAAACTGCCCTGATATTCCAGAACCAGTGGGTAAAATCAAAATGGAAAGAATCCACTGATCACCTCCTGAAAGAGATCCCCAAAGGAAAACTTCTAGGAATATTGTAGCCACATTCCAGGGTTTCCAGGTCAAGGAGAAAATATTGCAAGCAGTAAAAAAGAAACAATTCAAGTATCATGGAAACAAAACCAGGATAACACATGATTTAGCAGCCTCCACATTAAGGGATTGAGGGCTTGGAAAATGATATTCTGAAAATCAAAGGAGATAGGATTAAAACCAAGAATCACCTACTAAGTATAATATTTAAGGGGAAAAATGGAACTTCAATGAAATTGAGGCCTTCCAAGCATTCTTGTTGAAGAGACCAGAGCTGAATAGACAATTTGACTTTTAAATACAGGAATCAAGAGAAGCATGAAAAGGTAACAAGTAAGAAAAATCATAAGGGAATTATTAAAGTTGAACTACTTACATTCTTATATGGAAAGATGATATTTATAACTCATGAGACCTTTCCATGTATTAGGGTAGTTGGAGGGGGTGAATTGAATATAGAAGGATGATATCTAAAAAATATAATTAAGGGGTCAGAGAGGAATGTCTTGGGAGAAGGAGAAAGGGAGAGGTAGAAAGCCTCACATGAGAGACAAGAAAAAACTTTTACATTGGAGGGGGGAGGTGAGAGGGAATGAGTGATCCTTGCCCTCATTGGATTTGGCTGAAGGAAGGAATAATCTACACACTCAATTGGGTATGAAAATCTATCTTAATCTATTGAAAAGTTGGGGGAAAGGACATAAGAGAGGGGGGAATGATAGAAGGGAGGGCAAATGAGAGGAAGGGGTAATCAGAAGCAAACACTTTTGAGAATGGACAGGGTCAATGGAGAGAATAGAATAAATGAGGGGTGGGATAGGTTGGATGAAAATATAGTTAGTCTTTCACAACATGTCTGTTATGGAGGTGTACACCTCCATAAGTACACATCTCTAACCTATACTGAATTGTTTGCTTTCTCAGTGAGGGTAGATAGGGAGAGAGTCAGGAAGAGAATGTGGAACTCAAAGTTTTAAAAATGTAAGTTAAAAATTGTTTTTACATGCAGCAGGGAAATAAGACATAAAGTCAATGGGGTATAGAAATCTATTTTGCCCTACAGGAAAATAGAAGGGAGGAAGATAAGAGAAGGTTGGTGGTGGTGATAGAAGGAAGTGCAGATTGAGGGAATGGAGAAGGGAGAGATGGGGAAAAAATTTGGAACTCAATATCTTATGGAAGTGAATGTTGAAAACAAAAATAAATTGATAAGAAAATTAAAAATAAATTTAAAAAGCTTCAAATGAAAAAAGAATATATCTTGATCATGTGAATATACCATTGATGAGATAAAATTATATGGTAACAGAGGGGAATGAAGGACATCTATGATGTACAGAATGCAAATGAGAGTATGCCCATGTATTTCATCACCTATTGGGAACCTGTTTGCACTCAAATATTGAACTCCTCTGAAGGTGGCTATTTGGAAACAATTTGATGACAAGTTGAGAAACTTCAAGGGCAAGTTGCACTTAGTCAGAAGTGATCAGTTTACTATAGTAGACACTTAGAAATCATTGTGTGTTTGATGACTTTGAATTTTTTCAAAAACAAACCTATATTATTTTAACCATATGTATGCTTGTTATCTCAGGGGAAAATATGTTTGTAATAAATTTTATGTAATTATTTGCTATATAAAGCAGAATTAAAAATTTTAAACATGAACCCCTTGGACCGATGTCCTGTATCCCCAAGGACTTCATGAACAGTTAAATGGAAACTTCTAAATTAGGGGGAAGTCTACAACTCTAAAAGAAAGAGTTAGGAAAGGGTGGCTCCACTCACCAGAAGATGGGGACTATCAAGTGGGAGTAGCCTAAGCACCTCCAACACCAGAACAGAGTTACAAGAATCTCACTGGAGAGTGTGACTGATTCAGTCAGTTGAGTTGCCTATTCCATTCTGTGGTGCTATGAGCAGTCCTTCTAATATCATAATAATATTCTCTCTTCCCTGGCAGGTGTTTGAGTTCCAGTTGACTCCAGAAGACAAGAAAGTCATTGATGGCCTTAACAAAAAACTTCACTTCCTGTATCCTCATCAGTGAGCTTTTACTCTTAGTATCTTGCTTTCTCTCTCAGAGGTCTGTGACTGCAGGGGCATGGAATAGCACTTTAAAGAAAGGAATATTTTTTCAAGTCCTTCACAGAGAAGTTATGAAACCAAGTATAATGTTTTACAGTGATCATCAAATTTCCTCTTACTTTTATCTGAAGCAGCGCTCTGGACCTCTCTTGTGCACTTATTATGAGTCAGGTATATGAGTCAGTAATTGAGGCTCAAGGCTAAAGTTGCAATAAGGTGTTTGCAACTTCAGTCATTTGTCTGCCTTCAAATGTGGCTATTTAGTTCTCTATGTAGTCCTCCGGTCTCTGTCTTTAATAGAAAAATTATATTTTTTCATACCTGGATTTTATTACTTTTTGGTGTACAAAGGGTTCTTTTCTTACACTTTAAGTGACCAATCTTCTTCAATATATATGAAGTACATTATGTCAGAAACTGAGGTTCTAATTGTGTCTCTGATGCTTACTAGCTATGAGACAAAATGAACAAGTCCCTTACCCTCTTTGAATCTCAGTATTTTAGAAAATCTTGGGGGAAAAGCATTTGGATTAGATGATCTTTAAAGACTCCAAATTAGGCATGAGGGGTGCTCTAGGGCATAGATTCTGTGAAGGTGAGCACTAGAGCCACACTTTAATAATGCCATGGACAGGTATAGTCACAGGCATTTAAAAGACAAATGAGGAAAACTGAGTGTGGCTTTCTCCAAACCCATTTCCTATGAGGATTTTTGTGCTCCTCTATCATTCCTCAGGAAGTGAGACTCAGAGAAACCCCACACCTCTTCCCATGATTGCTTTTATTTTTATTAGAGGGTTGGTCCCATGTTAGCCTAAGGATACGGGGAAATTATGTAAACATGATCATTAAAGAAAGCATGGTACATATCTTATGATTTTTTCCCTTTTAAATTTACAAACTAATTAATCATGTCTAAAACTGAATTCATATTTCCTCCAGGCACTGCCCACATCCAGTATTCCCCTATAACCATCAAGGGCACTGCTATAGAACTTTACAGCCCGAATTTTACTAGAGGGATCCAGTTGGGGCATGGTAGCAATATGAGAGAGAGTCTTAATGATTTTAAAAAAATTTTATAAATGTCTCAAGTTGTTTGACAACTCACATGAGTGAAGATTCCCAGCCCTAAGGCTTACATCATAGGTGTCATTCTTGACTCCTCACTATCACTCACCCCACCCCTTCTCATTTTGATTTCACCTTTGTAACATCTTTTGAATATATTGCCTTTTCTCCTCTGATACTAGCACCACTGTGGTGCATCATCACTTCACACTTTAAAGCCTATTGCAATAGGCTTTTGGTGAGTCTGCCTGCCTTCATTCTCTTCCCATTCTAGTCCATTCTTCATTAAGTCACAATGTTGTTAAACCCTCATGGCTCCCTATCATCTTCCAGGAACATATACAAAATTCTTTGCTTGGCACATAAAATCCTTCATAAGCTACTTCCCCTCTCCCACCTTTCTCGTCTTGTCATACTTTACTCTTTGCCATGTGCTCTTCAATCCAGTGACATTGGCCTATGAACGAGGCATGCCATCTTAGGCTCTGGATGTTTTCTCTGGTTCTCCTCCATTTTGGGGATACTCTTCCCCTTCTCTGTCTCCTGGCTCTATGACTTTCTTTATGTGTCAATTAGAATTCTACCTTCTCCAGGGAGCCTTCCTCAGCCTCTCAATTCTAGTGCCTTCCTGCTTTTTAAAAATCTCCTCCCTCCCACACAATAATATTTTATTTTTCCCATTTACATGTAATGATAGTTTTCAACATTCACTTTTATAAGATTTTTGAGTTCCAGTCTTTTTTCTCCTTCTCCTCCTCCTTCCTCAAGACAGAACACAATCTGATATTACTAACAAAACTCAGCAGAAGATGTACAAAGAGATATGTCATTTAAAATAACTGTAGACAATGTAAAATACTTAGGAATCTACCTGCCAAGGTAAACCCAGGAACTATAGGAAAACAATTACAAAACCCTTTTTACACAAATAAAATCAGATCTAAATATGTGGAATAATATCAGTTGCTCATGTGTAGTCCGTGCTACAATTCTACCTACATTTCCTTCCTCAGTGCCATATCAATCAAACTATCAGAAATTATTTTAGTAAGCTGGAAAAATAATAAAAAATCATCTGGAAAAACAAAAGATCAAGAATATGAAAGGAATTAATAAAAAAAATACAAGGAAGATGGCTTAGCTGTACCAGATATGAAACTCCATTATAGAGCAGCAACCATCAAAACTATTTGGTACTGACCAAGAAATAGAGTGGTAGATCAATGGAATATCTTAGGTGCAAAAGACACACAGTAATTAATGACTATAGTAACCTACTGTTTGATAAACTCAAAGATTCCATCTTTTGGGATAAGAACTCATTATTTGACAAAAACTACTGGGAAAAGTGGAAAATAGCATAGCAGAAAGTAGGCACAGACCAACCCTTACATCATATTCCAAGAGGGTCAACATGGATACATAATTGAGACACAGAGATACTGTAAGCAAATTATGAGAGCAAAGAATAGTTTACCTGTCAGATCTACAGAGAATGGAAGCATTTATGACCAAACAAGAGAGAGAACATTATGAACTGCAAAATGTATAATTTAGATTACATTAAAAAGTTTTTTTTCACAAAGTCAGTGCAGCTAATATTAGAAAGGAAACAGAAATCTGGGAAACAATTTTTATGCCAGTTTCTCTGATAAGGGCCTCATTTCTAAAATATATAAAGAACAGATTCAAATTTAGAAGAATACAAGTCATTCCTCAACTAATAAATGGTCAAAGGATATGAACAGGCAGTTTTCAGATGAAGCTATTAAAGCCATCTATAGTCATATAAAATATTCTAAATGAGGGCTTCTTGAATTTGGGGTCCAGACTCACATTTTAAGAAGCACTTATTAGAGAAATGCAAATTAAAAAATATCTGATATGCCATCTCACACCTATCAGATTGGGTAATATGACAAAAAGGAAAAAATGACAAATGTTGGAGAAGATGTGGGAAAATTGGAATTGCATTCATTGTTGGTTATGAGCTAATCAAACAATTCTGGAGAGTAATTTGGAATTATGCCCAAAGGGCTATAAAACTGCATACCCTTTCATCCAGCAATACCACTACTAGATCTGCATCCCAAAGAGATCATCAAAAAGGGAAAAGGACCCACATGTACAAAAATATTTATAGTGCTTTCCCTCTTTTGATTATTTTCTATATAAAAATATTTCTTTGCTTGTGGTCTCCCCCATTAAATTGTGTGCTCTTCAAGGGCAGAGATTGTCTTTTGCTTTTCTTTGTATCCCTATTGCTTAGCACAGCAACTCACATATGGTACGTCCAGAAAATGCTTATTGACTGATTGACTTGCTGCATAGTGGAATATTTACTATATTATTGATTGCCCTTGGAATGTCTCCTCTTTCTGGTTCTATAGAATCAAAATTTAATGGACTTCATAGTAGAGTCTGGTCAAAGTCCACCATGATACTTTTCCTGCTTTAAATTCCCTCTGCTTTGTTGATTGATGTGGAAAAATGTATGCCATAGTGTAGGGAGGCAGTGTAAAGATTATAATTGGAAAAAGAATATCCTATCTTAAGTTTTAGCTTTGATTTCTCTCTCTGCCACTTCCTACCAGTTTAACTCAGGGGAGGTCTGTTCCCCTGTGTTGGCTTCAGTTTCCTAAATCTGACCCTTCCAAATACCCCTTATTATATGGCCCTTCTTAATGATAATAGTTGATGATAATAGTTGACAATTACATGGTGGTTTATTTATTGCTAAGTCCATTGTACTCATAGTCTCAAGTGAACCTTGAATAACTCTGCAAATCAAGTAGACCAAAAAATAGTATTCTCCATTTTAAAGACATGGAAACTGAGCTTCTGATACATTATAGTAACTTGCCCATAGTCATACAGTCAGTAATTGAGAGAGCCAGAACTTGGATCCAACTTTTCTGATTCCAAAGCCAGGATATATTACATTTACTGTTCAGTTATGCTTACTGATTCAATTATGTACTGATTGAGTCATGTCTGAGTCTTTGTGACCCCATGTAGAGTTTTCTTGGGAAAGATACTGGAGTGGTTTGCCATTTCTTTCTCTGGGTGTATTATACAATTCATTTATTTGCCTTGTATCTCAGAAGTTCTTTCATGTTTAAAGAACCTAAACAAAGCCTGCTTGAACCCCAGGCAAGAGGGATCTATAGCTAAGTCCACAGATACATGGATGAAAGAAAACAAATGACTACAAAGATTGTATTTCTTAATCTGGATATTTGGGGAAATTTGGTGTGGGAGGAGGTAGGTTGTTGGCATTGGTGTGTTTGGAGAGATTTCTTTAATGCATAAGACTTGTACATGTCTGTTTCTCTCTTTTTAGATTCCAATAAATCCGTATAATGATGAATATTAATGAAGTTCTGACTCAGAAGATTTGTGGCCCTGAGGCGTGACAGTTCTTTCAGAGGACTAGCTTACTTGCTTCTTGGTTGATTTTTATGGAAATTAAATCCGGTGTTATAGTTAAGCCATGCATCATGGCTAAGCCTATACCAAGGCATATGTTAAAGGTATTTGTTATATTATAAGTCCTGCCTTTCCTGTTCCCAACAAGACAGAAACAATGGCACATATTTATGTAGCATTTCAAAATTTATCAGGCAATTTTCATGTAGTAATGCAAGCATTATCCACTTTTTTCCAAGAAAGGTAACCTTTACTCAGAGAAGTTTTATCAGAGCTTGTATCTGGCTCACAGTCTTCCTCTTTTCTCAGATCTTACCATTATTCTAAGTACTTCAACATATATGTTGATATCCCTTCCAAAATCCTAACTATTCAATTCCTTAATCTCCTCGACTCTCATGAATGACTTCCTCACTTCACCCTCTATATGGTGCTGCTATCCTAGTAACAGCAGTACCTTTCAGTTCTCTACAATTTAATCCCAGCTACTTTCATATCCAGCATGAATGCAGTAATTTCTGTAACTCTGGTGTGCAGAAGAATGTCAATCATATAAATATATTTGTACACATATATTTATATGATCAGAAATAAATCATTAGTGATTAAGAAAACAATCACATTAAATATATGATGATTCACTCAAAACCTGGAAGAACACTAGTCCCTGTAAGCCTTGAGGCTAACAACTATTCATGTCTGAGGTAATCTCTAAGACAAAAATAAATCTTTGGTTCTGTGATCTGTCTGTAGTAAAGAAGATGCAACTTCAATACTTATTATTCCAGGTGTACTTTAATGATTTTAATAATTAATGACCAAACAATCCATCAAATAAAAATCTAACATTAAATCTATCAAATAAAAAGAGTTCTTTAATGTAGAGCTTATATTGGATTGCATGCCACCTTGGAGAGAGGAGAAGGGAGGTGGGGAAAAATGAAAATTTATGGAAATGAAGGTTGAAAACTAAAAATAAATTTATTTTAAAATTTTAAAAAATGCATTCTTCATAAAATAAACTTGTAAATGTAACAATAACATATCCAATATTACTGACTTTAAACTTATTGCCAGTCAAATATCATCAATTTAGTCTAATGCATTTATGAATCATTTTACATAAAATCATTTCATAACTTATCAATTTAATATTTTATACCAAAGAGCATGGTATTTTTATTCATAGTGTCTAAGAATATTATTTTAATGTCAAATATCAAATGTTTCTATCATTAAAGTATGATCTATATATTGACGGTAAAACATTATGACTATCTCACAAATGATCTCATTCAAAATGTCATTTCCAAAAGACTATTAGTTGCCACCACTTCAAATTATAGAGGCAACTGTTTTAAATTAATTTCATTCCAAAGATTTATAGTGGAAGTTTCACATTCTCATCTCCTTCTTACAATATTTCAGCATTTACAAAAATCTTTAAACTCTGATATGGGAAATGTATAGTAAAGATATTATATTTCAGTTATATATTTGTTCTCTAGTTTATAATGTCATAAATTTACAGAGAGAAAGTATCTTGAAGTTTTCTTTTTTCTTTTTAAATTCTAAAAACCTTATATTGAGGTAAAAGTCTGAAATGGGAGTAAATCTTGTTATTGAGAAGGAGAGTTTAGCATTAGATTATAGAAAGCTGGGAGTAAGTTTTGAGGTTTGTAACTTCATTCATCTTCCCCACCCACTATTCTAAACTCCATTCCTGCATTTTTTTTTCAACAGACTTTATTGTTCAGCTGCATTTTTGCCTTAGAAATCTTCCATGTGGAAGAATCTACAAATAACACCAGATGTGACACAGCACATTTTTCTGAGAGCCTCATGGAATGGGAGAAAAAGATGTTTGCCACACTGGGGTACTAGTCTTTAGCCCATAAATGCCCAGCCCCAGTCAACAGTTTATCTGACTAATACACATTGGAGCTTCCCTCATTAACCTGGTGTTATCCTAAGTCAATAGGTGTAGGACTGATATTCCTCAGTGTCACTCAGTCAGTGAAAGGATATTAGGAAATGGGAAGACACAACAAAAATAGCTGATAAAAGATTGCCTCTGGGCAAGTCATGTGATTCAACTGGTGGCCCTTGTCCTGGATCACAGTACCATAATCATGAGGATATCAGGATAGCTGCCACTAGACACAGGTGTCCAGTTTATTTCTAATGGCCACATAGAGGTTGAGGAAAATATAGGGAGAGGAAAAAGAGAGAGATAGATAAAGACTGAGACAAAGTATTAATGGTCAAACCTAACTGATGGCTGCATTGCCCTCAGAATCCTTAGGTAATCAATGTTAGAGGACTATTCCTTTGCTGAAAATCATGGCTAGGCTTGTTCTAAGCCTACTCTGAGAAAATTTTGAGTCAGGTTGTCACACAGCCCTCTACATTACATAGAGTTCAAACAGATGAACAAATATTTCATTCCATTGGTTTCCTAATATTATTCACCTCATTCTCACCATATAGATTGAGCCCATCTAGATCAGATTTGCCCTACTTTGGACTCCTCAAATTGATCATTAGAGATCCCACTTCTGACACCAAAACTTTTTGCAAGAGAAGAACCAAGAGTTAAAAAAAATTTAGAGCTTTATTAAATCACTAGTGGGGAGAGAGCTGAAAAAAGGTGATTTACTCCCCCAAATCTCTTAAGTATATTATAGAATTATATTGGATTCAAAAGAGAAACAAGGAAACAACAGTTGATTCATCAGCACAGAGGCAGTTTCTAGATAAGACACATGGGTTTATCAAGGTGCATAAAAGGAGAAAACTCATACCAGTTTGTGGATCTGCCTCCACTGGAAGGTTTCTAGTCAGTGTTACCTGAAGTCCTGAGTTAAGCATAATCTACTCGCTAAGCAACAGGTTTTGTCTGTCAGCCACATAGGGCTAAGTTTAAACAGTGCAATAAAGATTTCCCATAACGTCATGTGTCTTCCTTAGTATGCCAATCTCATTTCTTTTCAGTTTGTTTACTCAATTCACCCTCCAGTCCAAGGATGCCCTGGTGGATGAAACAGTCCCAGAAGTGCTTATATCCTCTTGATTGAAAAATTCTGCAACATACCCTACTCACAACAAACATCTGAGGCTATTACTTCAGGACTATATATATATTAGGGCACTAAAACTTCACAAACAAATGCTGAAAAAAAAACCCACATGGTCTCTGATGCAATATAAATATTTAACAAGGGATAATGTAAAAAATTATTTAATTGTGGACTAAATACCTTGTCTTAAAGAATGGGTGGATGGAAGAAGAAATCATAGAAAAAATCACTGATTTCATTGAGGGAGCAAGACAGCACAGTGGGTAGAATACCACCCTACAGTCAGAAAGACCCAAGTTGCAATCTGGTCTCAGACACATACTAGCTATGTAATACTGGGTAAGTCATTTAACTAACATTTGCCTTTGTTTCCTCATCTATAAAATGAAGATAGCAGCACCTATCTTGATGAGTTGCTGTGTGAATCAAATGAGATATTTGTAAAAGTACATAGCATAGTGTCTGGCACATAGGAGGAATTATATAAATGCTTTTTTTTTCTTTCCTCTCCCTTCATTAAAGATAATTATGATAAGGCAATATACCATAATTTGGGGGATGTAGTCAAAGCAGTTCTTATGGAAAAATATCTCTCTATACAGTTTAATCAATGAAAGGGGAAAAGAGAAGATTAATGAATTTAGCATGTAGTTTAAAAAAAACTTGGAAAACCACTAAGTTAAAAATCTTCAATTAGATTGCTAAATAGAAATCCTGAAAATCAAAGAAGGGACAAACAAAATTGAAAGCAAAAAAAAATTAAGACAGAGCTTTTTGTCTCATCAAAAGACCAGTAAAATAAATAAAATTTTAACTACCTCAGTTTTTGAAAAAGAAAGAAAATCAAATTATCAGTATCAAAAATGAAAAAGATGTGTGCCCAATGAATGGTTAAGAAATATTCTGTTGAGTTATATACACATTAAAATTACAATCTAAAAAAAAAGATTATTTACAAAATGTAAAATGCCTAGATTAGACCCTAGACCAAGAAACAGGGGACTTAACCCAATCCTAATATGTGTGTGTGTGTGTGTGTATGTGTATATGTATATACATATATGTGTGTATATCTCTCTCTATATAAATATAAATTGAATAAGCCACAAATGAACTTACAAATTAAAAAAAATCTTATGTGAGTTATAACAATTCATTCCAATATTACATAGTTTGAAAAAAAGGGAAAAGAAGGGATCCTAACAAATTCCCTCTATGAAAAATAAGATCCTAATATCTAAACCAAAAATAGACAATACAGATGGGGCAGGGGAGGGGAATATAAATCAAATGTTAGTAAGGAAGCTATAGCAACATATCTCAAAGATTATACGCTGTGACCAGGTGGGATTTATACTAGTTATATCAGCAAACTATAAGCATAATTGAACATTGATTGTTTCAGTAGATGTAGAAAAAGCTTTTTATATGCTTAAACACCCATCCCTGTTAAAAATAAACACTAGAAAGCAAGTAATAAATGAATCTGTCCTTGAAATGATAAGTAATATCTACCTAAAACCAAAAGCCAACATTATCTGTAATGAGGTTTTCCCAATAAACATAATAAAAGCAAAGATGTAAAGCAAAGATATCCATTGCTATTCAGTGTAGTGTTAGAAATGCCATCTATAGTAACAATATAAAACGAAAGTGAGGGAACAAGCACAGACAAAGAAGAAAATAACCACTTTTTGTAGACAGTATGTTGGTTTACTTAGAGGACACTAGAGAGTTTACAGAAAAATTATTGAATCAATAGCCTTGGAAAACTTGAAGGATATAAAATGATCCATATATAAATAACTGGAATTTATATAATTTATTTTAAAAAATCCAACAGGAAGACAGAGAAAGTCCATTTAAAGCAAGAACAGAGGGGTCACATCCTCCAGGTAGAGGATGATCACTCAATAAATAAGAGTTTATTAAGTACCTACAATGTACCAAACTAGGTGCTGAGGATGCAAAATGAAGCAGATGAGGAACTTACAATCTAATGGAAGAGACAATATGTAAACAAATGTATGGAAAGCAAGCTATATGCAAGATAAATAGGAAATAGTTAACAGAGAGAAGTCACTAGAGTTAATGGGAGTGATATGAGTGAAGATCCAGCAAAGGAGACTAAGAAGGATACTGGATGGATAAGAGAACCAAGAGAAATGTCAGAAAATTCCAAGGTGGGGAAAATATACAGGAGGTCATTAATACTGTCAAAGGCTAAAGACAGTTCAAGGAGAAAAGAATGTATAATTCAATTGAAGTCAACAAGCCAGTATTAAGCACTTATTCATAGGGACTAGAAAACCAAATAAAGAAAAAAAAAGAAAAAGAAAGAAAAACAGTGTCCTCTACTTTTGGCTCTGTCTTTCTGTCTGTCTCTGACTGATTGTCTCCTTGCCTGTCTGTCTGTGTTTGTGTGTATCTCTCTCTCTGTGTCTGTGTGTCTCTGTCTGTCTGTCTATCTCTCTTTCACACACACACACACATCATCGTCATCATCAGGGGATCATGAAAGTGAATCTTCATTTACTAGGGCAGGAAGTTTGGGGATTTCATCCCATTCATGTATGTGGTTGTCCTTCATTGCCAAAGAAGACCATGCCATCAGAGAAATAATGACATGACTTGCACTTAACTTTTTTTTGAGTGAGGGAGGGCTGTGCAGGTCACCAGCCTCAGTTCTCCAGAGCCATCTGAATCCAGTGACTAGACATCAGGATGACTGGAGATGACCCAGAATGAGGCAATTGGGGTTAAGTGACTTACCCAAGATCACACAGCTAGTGAGTGTCAAGTGTCTGAGGTGAGATTTGAACTCAGGTCCTCCTGACTCCTGCACAGGTGCTCTATCCACTGCACCACCTAGCTGCCCCACTCCATTCATGGCTCCTTTCCAATAGGTGTTTTTTTATTCATTGTATTTGTATCCTCAGTACATTCTTTGGAACATAGTAGGTGCTTAATAAATCCTCACTGATTGACTGCTATAAAATGTAGTAAGCCTCAAAGAAATGCAGACTAGAGCTTTCATCTAAATAAACAAATCACTTCTGCTCCATGAGAATATCATTGGTGCTAGATGTCTGGAGCAAGAGGAAATCTTAGCTGACTTCAAGTAAGCTAACGTTGAAAATAAGTTGTCTTTATGTTAGTGTAATTACTGATTTATCCTAGGCAATTGGAGAAGATTGATTCTTATAGAAGATTAAGGTCCAAAAAGACATTTTTATCCACAGGTAAATTTTCTTAACTCATTTACAAACTCACCTGCTTATTTACTAGCTATCCATAAATCACGCTTGTTCAAGTTTTTCACTCTGTGGTTGAAGTTTGAGACCCCAATAGCTTTCAGCAATCTCTCACTCTGCATCACTCAACATAGCCAGTAAGAGGACAGATATGCCATTTAGCATGAAGAAGATTCTATTTTGTAGTTGATAGGACAGCAGTTTTAAAAGAAAAAGCAATTGACCTGAATTTGACCCCCAAATCCGATGTGTGTAATCCTAGGTAGGTCACTGCACTGCTCAACTTCCTCATCTGTGAAATAGAGAATATAATACTTGTAATAACTGCTTTGCAGCATTATTGTGAAGAAAGAGCTCTGTAAACCTTGAATCCTTACATAATATGCTTTTCTTTGTAGATAGGGCCAGGAAGAGTGGTAACATTCAATCTAGTTCACAAAAATTTATTAATCACTTACTCTTGCAAGGCACAAATCAACACAGTGAATAAAACTCCAGGCCATGGAATGAGGAAGGCCTGAGTTTAGGTCCTGCTTCTGACACATACTGGCCATAGAACCTAATCTCTCTATACTTTAGGAAACTCTGAATTTGTCAGCTATCGATGAATGGTTGAAGGAAGTTTTCAACACGAGAGAGATCTGCACACTGGTGAAATAACAGGTCTGGACCAAGAAAAATGTACAAAGCACTGTATTAGCTATTGGGGAAATAAACATACATGCACACACACACACACACACACACACACACTCTTGTCATCACTAAGCAAACTGACCCTCTATAGCTTCCATACAAAGATCTCTGTTTTAGGAACTATGGGGATGAATATGGAATACAAGAGAAATAGTGGTCCCTGTTCTTAAGGGATCTATCTCATTGTTTTACTGTATAATTCTAGGGTGGAGAAACACAAATACTAGGCAGATAAGTTAATACAAGAGTGTTGTGGTTGGAGAGATCAACTGTGGTTGTTGCCGGGGGGCTGGAGTACGATTAACTCACCCTAGATATCTTCCCCCCTCCACACTGTGACTTTCCGCATCATGGTTTTGATGGATCTCAGATAGGTATAAGAAATTAAATGGGAATTTTTGGGGAGTCTTGTGGAAGTTGCAGAGGACACTTGGAGCCCAGCAGATGACACAGAAAATCTCATAAATGCTTAAAGTATATGTATAGTATTTTATTTTTCAGTGCCATAATAATTCAAACTTCTCTGTTATGAAGGGAGAGTCAAAAAATTTTTACAGATTATCCAAATTATGGAGGTACCTGCTCCCTTAACCCCCAAGAGGTGAAGGGGATACTTATAGTTCTGTCCAATCTCTTCAGACTTATAGCACATTACTACAGCATTTGCTACCACTGACAACACCTCTTTCTCTGTGTTTTCCCATCCTTTGGTTTCCTTTGGAGAGAAATATAAAGAAAGTTTAAAAAGTATGCTTCATTCTACACTCAGAATTCATCTGTTCTCTCTCTGGAGGTAGATTGCATTTTTCATCATGGGTCTTCAAAATTGTCTTGGATCCTTATCTTGATCAGAGTAGCCAAGTCTTTCACAGTTGATCATCATTATAGCATACCTAGGGAAAACAAAACCAACATCATCCATGTTCATTAGTTCTACCTATGCACTTTTCAATCACTTGGACTCTGGCATCTGGCTTCATGACTGAACTGAAACTATTATCTTTATAGTCATTGGTCATCTCTTAATTGCCAAATCTTTTTATAATACTTTTCCTTCTTGATCTCTTTGTAGTAGTTGTCATTGTTAATTACTTTTTCTTATTCCTATATTCCCTTGTCTTGGGTTTTCCTCACACCTGTCTCTTGGATTTTTCTTCTACCTTTCTGATGCTTCTCATTCTCTGAATCATAATATATTTTCCTCCCCCTTAACAGAATTGTACCTAAGGCTTTGTTCTGAGTTCTTTTCCCTTTCTATATACTCATCTTTTTTTTCTTTCTTTTTTGCATGGAGAAAGGAAAAATACACTCATTAAAAAGGCAAAAAGAAATCAAATCCCATATAACAGACAGTTACAATTTAATATTGACCCAATTCCCATCTCAAGATCCCTTCCTTAGAAATCACTCTTCTTGGCAAATAGTATGTGAATTAAAGGGATATACACAAATTCTGAATAAATGTATGTGAATTGACTTTGGCTCAAATTCTGAAGCAAAAATTAAGTCTCTTTTCCTCATGGTAAAAAATTAGCTACCAACTTCCTCATGGTAAAAAGCTAGCAAATGGTGGAAAGGGCTTTTCTTTTATCTTCTTTTCCTTAAAATATTACTGATTTTAAAATTTTATGTTTCTAAATTTTTTTACCTCCCACCCCTTACGAATGCAAACATTGTGATATCAATTATACATGTGAAATCACATAAAACATTTTCCCAATATTAGTCATATTGCAGAAAAAAGCATAAAGCAAAAAAAAAATTTGCTTTACTCTGCACTCAGACTTCTTCAGTGTTCTCTCTACAAATAGAAAGATAGCATTTTTTTTTTATCATAAATGCTTTGGGAATGTCTGGGTTATATTGATAACAGGAAGTAAGTTACTATCATCATTAGGATATTTTTATTACAGAGTACAGTATGTTAAAGGTTCTGCTTATTTCATTTTCCCTCAGTTCATATAAGTCTTGCCAGATTTTTCTGAAACCATCCTACTTATCATTTCTTATGGCACATTAGTATTCCCTCACAATCATATGTGTTCTGTCATTCTCCAATTGATAGGTATACCCTCACTTTCCAATTCTTTGCTACCACAAAAAGAGCTGCTATGAATATTTTTGTACATAAGGGTCATTTTCCATTTTCTTTGATCTCTTTGTGGTACAGACCTAGTAGTGGTATTACTGGGTCATAGCTTTATCACCCTTTGGATGTAGCTCCAACTTGTTCTCCAGAGTGGTTGGATCAGTTAACAATTCCACCAACAGTGAGTTAGTATCCATATTTTCCTGAAGAACCAGCTTTTAGTTTTAACAATTCTGTATTCTTTTTGTTTTCCATTTTATCCTTCCCTATTGAAATACGAGGACACCTGTTTGCGTGTAAAGTGCTTAGCACAGTGCCTGGCACATGGTGGATGCTATATAAATGCTTATACCTTTCTCTTCCCCTTCTCCTTTCTTCTGTTGTGTTTATTTGGTGCAGTAAATACTGAACACATTATTGCGTGACATGAAATGACACTAAAAAGTTAGTTGACATTAGGCTATGTTGATAGAAGCTAAGTGTCATATCATATCATACTTTCCCTTGATCATATCACAACTAGAATATTGTGTTAAGTTCTGAATACCAGAGTAAGGAAATCATGATACTCTATGACTGGAGATCAGTGCCCATCATGTGGGAGCACTGGAGTTATTAATATAATATTTAAAGGGGGAGGAGATCTACCTGTAAGGCATATAACAATTTAATGTGAGTGTTTTTCTCTTTGAGGAATGGGACATAGAAGAATGAGGTGGCAGGCTGGAGCAGGGCTGGATTCCAGAACTTCTAATTTAGATGTAAAACCCTTCCTTTACATCACTCCTCCTCTCACTCCCACCAAACACTTGAAGGAAATGCAACGGATTCAAGGAAGGGTTTCCCTTTGGGGACCAGAAATTTTGCAGCCTCTTTATAAAAATCAGTTAGATCATAGTTGAAATCTTCATTTGCACACAACTAATATCGAAAGAAACTTCAACACTTTAACATGACAAGATTGATTATCCCAGAATCCCAGGTAATCCTCCCTTAGTAATGTTCAATGCAAATGCACGTGGAAAACACATGTGCTATACAAAATATCTCTTGACAAAGTGCTTCGGCAACTAAATGTTTAAATGATATTGCATGCATATTCATAGAACACAAGAAATTACCATAAACAGCCAAAAAAGCTAGCTAGCCACAACAATATCACTAGATCCATAAAAACAATTATCAATGTAATCAATAGGTTATATGCAACTAAAGATTAAATAGAACAGCACATAGCTGACGGATGATGTTATACTGTAAGCATAACAGAAGTACAGAAACAAATAAACATAGTAATAACACAGAAACATAACTCAATCATGCAGTAATTATCATATACATCAATAAACACATATATTGATATGTAAGTGACTTTGGGGCAAACCCTAGCATTGCCATCTGTCTATATGGGCAACTCCTTCCCCTTCACCTGTAACATTCCCAGTTAGTCCCGTCACAGGTCAAATGAATCAACTGCCTTTATGATTTGCTAACCCCTCTGCCCAAGCTGGTTTATGGTCTAAGTTGATTACCCTCATCATCATAGCTATAGGCCTACTTTACCAAACCTGAACATACACTGAAGAGCCAGATTGGCTATCAGTATACTTATGACCTGCATCTTATATTGGCATTTTAATAGCACCTCTAAGGGAAGTTGTAGGCAAAATAATAATTGCTTTTAGGATTTATTTAAGGCAACATTGTCAGGTATCTGATGTCTTGAAAATGTCACATGCAGAGGCAATATCTGTTTCAGAGAATCTAAAAACAACTGGTGGGCAGTCTGTTGTCAGAGTTCATTGTGGTAAAAGTCTAGTACTTCTTTCCACTTGCCCTTTAGAAAGTGGAAGTAACCCTTTTATAGATAACAAATGGTTATAATGAATTATCTTATCTGGGTCATCTCTACCCCGAAGCTATTTTTAAACAGAACCGTTCCATAATATTTCCACACCTTTGTGAAGGTTAACTTCTTCATTTTTCTGCTTACTTGTTTGTTTCTTAAATACCAAAGTTTCCTATTAGAATTCTGTCTTTTTGTTGCTTTTGAAAATAGATTTGGGCATCATGCATCTTCTGGTTATTTAAATTGGTTTCTAACTTTCTTGGTATAGAGCAGCTTCAAGAATTCCAGGGAGGTCTCTGTGTGCAGGACAAAATCCTTAATGAAATCTGCAAAGGATAGTATAATCTGCATGTGTGATACTGTTGACTATGTCTTTGAACACTTGTTCACATATATCTGTCTATTAATTTCCAATGACTTCCAATTTGGCACTTCTTCAAAAAGAGTTATAAATTATTAACTAGAAAATCATGAACAAATATGAATATTTCCATATCCAATAAGGCTAGAAAAAAAGAATTTAAATGAAGTTGTGAATCTATTACAGATAAGTTTTAAATTTTATTAAATTTAACATGGTAGTATGCACTGATTGTGTGTTCCCTTGTTTTTTTTCTGCTTTTAAATGTTTCTTTGTTACTATTTTCTTTCTTCTTTTTATTTCATTACTATCATTACTGCCAACTATTTTTAAAAATTCCCTCCTCCAATGAAACCTCTCTATTGTAATGAAAGTACATTCAAGTCAAACAAATTTGGGTATGAAAATATTTGTCCAATTCTGAATCTCTATGATGTACCAAGAGGACATCATTATTCTGATCAAAGTTCTTAAGTCTTTCAAAAATTGTTATCCTTTGCAATGTTGTGTTTAAGGTATTTAAGTTCTCCTGGTTTTGTTCACTTCAGTGTGCATCAGTTCATACAACTATCCCAAGAATTCTCTGAAGCTGTCCATTTCATAATAATATCCCATTTCGTTCATTTACCATGATTTGTTCAATCTTTCCCCAAAAGATCAACCAATCAATAAATACTTATTCAAGTGCCTACTATGTGCAAGGCACTGTACTAAGCGCTGATGATATGCTGGATTTCATCACTAGAGAAAGACCTAATCACATCCTTTCACCATGTTTCAACTGGAGAATGGTTCTAATTCTTACATATTTATATCAATTCAGATATTCCTTACAGACATTTGTTATAAAAGATTTTTTAAAACAGTTAATGGATTCCATTTTATTGTTTCTTGATCATCCTTTGTTTTCCAAGAGGGTCAATGACATAACAGGGGACGTCTTGACTTGCATGTGAATTGGATTTAAGTGAGACTAAGTTGACAGCTTTCCCAGAGGATTTTGTAAAACGAAAGTGTCATTACCTCAGTAGTTTGGGCTTTATCAAACCTTAGGCTACTATTTTCATTTGTTTCTCTAGACTATGTGCCCGATCTGTTGTAATAATTGACTTTTCTATTTTTTAAAACGTTTATCAAATTGTTTTGATGTTTACTGATTTGTAGTATAATCTGAGGTCTAGTACTGGTATGATGCATTCCTTCCAATGTTTTTTCAAAATTTCTTTTGACATTCTTGAATTTTTTTCTTTCTTATGAATTTTTTTTATTTTTAAGTTCTACAAAATAATCCTCTGGTTGTCTGATTGGTGTGGCAGAGAATAAACAAATTAATTTGGATAGCATTGCCATTTTTATTCTATTGATATGACCCAACCAAGAGCAATGGTTACCTTTTCATTTATTTAGGTCTGTATTTCTTTAAAGAAAATTTAGTTATGTTCATATAGTTTCTGTGTACTTGTTAGCTAGACTCCTGTGGATTTTATACATTCTCTAACTTGTTTGGAATTTCTTTTCTAATCTGAAAGAATCATAAGAGTATAAATTTAGAGCTGAAAGGTACCCTGGAGATCACTAACCACATTCAGACAAGGAACAAAGCCTTTACCTCTCTCCTAGTTCACAAACTAGACATGGTTGTCAATAACTATCTTTTAATGATTCCTCAGGAGACTGATCTATATTACTTGACAGTATCAAAATAAGACTGATGTTTTCCACAAGAAGACCACTGCATCTTATAAGTGAGTATGAGAATGTTTCTCTCTGGTTTGGTAAAGACTTGAATGTTCCTAAATGATGGGTGTATTCTCTTGTTTCTGACCCCTCAGAAGATGTTATCTCAATGCTCATTACATCATAGACATTTCCAGGCTTACATGCTTTTAATTATTATAGGACATTAACACTGACTAAAAGATATTGCTCCCTATTTAAATTACTCTGAAAGGATAGAGATTTTATTGACTGTCATTGTCAAAATCCATTAAAAACCAATGTTACACAACTCCCTTCAGGATTCATTTGATATTAAGAATAATCCCTGAGGGTGAATATTTTTGAAATATGTTCCCATCATGCTACTTTGCTAGAAATATTAAGAAATACTTTTATCTTGAATTATAGAGCAACTAAATAATGATATTGTTGATTTCCTAGACTTACAGTGGTGGTTGCTGTCAGAACAGTAGTTTTCCAGAGTTGGTTGGCTATGAATTCATGCTAGCTAAGATGGTAGAATTTGTGCCTTTATTAGGAGAGGTTATACTCACATTCTTGATCCATCTGAACATATCCATAATTTGTGTGTTTATATTAGAAGACAGGAGATACAAGTCCATAAAGTTAGACAATTGAGTTTTAAAGCCTGATACGATTCTATTTTTAGATTCCTTGATGATACCATTGTACCTGTTTTTTTTATATTAACTACTGTATTTTATATTAACTATTGTATTTCTTTGCATTTATATGGAAATTATGATTTTTATGATGTTTCCTGACTCATTCTTTGACTTGGATGCCAAAGGGTTTAATGCAGGTTAAAGAAGAAGTATATGATGAGATGTTTGAAGTTTGAAATGTTTGTTGTGCTAAAAAGACAGAAGAAATGGGATTGTTGAAACATGATGAAGGTCTCAAACTTAAAAGTAAGTTTAAAAATCAAGAAAGACCTTATGCTTGGCAGCAATTTTAGATTCTGATTTTAAAATTTTATACTTGTTGATCAAGATAAATGGCCTATGTGACAAATGCCAATGTACACACTGCAAGGTATCAGGAGATACTAACAATTGTATCAGTATGATTGGCCTGTCCAGATAATTTATTGTAGGTAGGATCATTGTGATTCACTATAACTTTATTATATATTGGAGTCCTTGAGCTGTATTTACTACTTGTTATGATCTAACATGACAAATAAATCTTTTAGTTATTTTTTCTTTATGTTAGTTTAATATTCTATTCTTGTTTTGTAATTTTAATTTGCAATATAAGGAAATTTCTAGGCCTTTCTAGATGATTTTTTATGAAGTCATTTAAACCTTAGATTTTTTTGTGCCAAACTAGGGCACAGTTGGTTAATGAGATCTATTAGATTTTTTTTATTTATCATTGTTTATTTTTATTATTATTTATAGACTGTTGACCACCCTGTTCTCCTGGAGGCTTACTTTCTCCTCTGTGAGTTATTATGACACTTCTCACCCTTGATTCTCTTCCTACCTGTGTGACTATTTCATCTCATTCTTCTTTGCTGGACCATCATTCATATGAAACTCTCTTATAGTGATAATAAGTTTGTTAAATTAAAATCAGCAATTCCTTTTAATTTTCAGATTTTATTTTGTGATTTAATTATTATATAAACTGTTTTTCTATAATAAGATAAGCATTTGAGTGACATAGTTTGGCAATTATGTATGTGTTCCCCAAATTTAGTAAACAACTACTAACATGTCTATATCTCCTAAATTTGATAAATTTGATGTATATATCCTCCAAATTTGGTAAACAACATGTTTGAATGTGTTTGCATGCATGTGTGTATACATGTATACATGTCCCAAATCTGATAAACAACTGATAAATATTTGATAATGCCATTAGCTTTGATTGATGACTTTCTTCCATAATAAGTTTAGATAATAATGTGCCTATGAGAATTCAGAGATCATTTGTAAAAAATCCTTAGGCAGAACCATAAAAACTCAGTGGAGACTACTGTCCATTCTTGGGTTGTGAATAGGACAGATAACCTTTCTTTCCCACATTTGGAAATTTGAACATCCTATGTTTGCTCAAGTGTAGGTCTGATTGATGATTGATGGCAACTTGTCAGAATGCTACCTTGAAGAGAGAGAGATGTGGCTTCTAGAGGGGTAGAGAATAAACGTTGTCATATACACCAATCTTATATATATACACATATATATGTATATATATGTGTATATATATATATATATGTTTAGTGAGACATTTAGTGAATGGGCTCATGGTTTGTTCCTAGAAGAGTTGATGCTTATGTTGTTGAGTAGATAATTGCATACTCTAGATCAATAAAATTTGATAGCATACACTGATGTCTTATTAGTGTACTTTCAGTTCTATTAAGCGTACATAATGGTAAATTGGTTTTAATGTGCACTGTTCATTATACCTCTAACTACTATTGCACACCTCCCCCTGCAAGATGCTGTACTGTACCCTCCTCTATTCATAATATATTCTTTTTCATTTGATGAATTCATTAGCTTCAATGGACTTTACATATTACAATGGATGAGAAAAATAGTCTGGACAATATCATCCAAAAAATCATCAAAGAAAATTGCCCAGAAGTCTTAGATCCAGAGGGCAAAATAATAATCAAAAGAATTCACTATTCACCCCCTGAAAGGGACCTCAAACTAAATACACCAAGGAATATCATTGCCAAATTCCAGAACTATCAAATAAAGGAGAAAATACTGCAGGCAGCCAGAAAGAAAAAATTCATATATCAAGGAGCTACAGTCAAGATCACACAGGACCTTTCATCTTCTACATTAAAAGATCGAAGGAATTGGAATATGATATTTTGTAAGGCAAAGGAACTGAGACTAGAACCAAGGATTAATTACCTAGCCAAGTTGAGCATAATATTTCAGGCAAGGAGATGGACATTCAATGAAATGAGGGATTTCCAGACCTTCCTGATGAAAAGGCCAGAATTCAATAGAAAATTTGATCTTCAAATGCCAGTCTCAAGAGAGGCATAAAAAGGTAAGTGAGAAAAAAACTTGTTTCTCAATATGAGTAAACTGTTTATATCCCTATAAGGGAAGATGATACTTGTTAATCTTGAGAACTGTATATTTATTATGATATATAAAAGGGATATATACAGATAGAGGGAGTGGGTATAAATTAAATGATGTCATGATAATAAATGTGATAAGGGTGCAAAGGGATTGTAATGGTTGATGTGAAAAGGAGGAGACAGAAAAATATTTGAAAGATCCCTCCCCTGCACATGCCCCACCTCCAGTCTTTGCACTGCTCTTGGTCCCTTAGTTCTCTCCTTAGTCTCATTAGTTCTGGCCTTTGGCCCTGAAATAGTATTTATATGCTCCATATCTTTGCAACCATTGCTTAGGGATACCTGAAAGTTAGTACCAGTTGGTGATGCATTATTGGGAGTGAGTATCAGAGGACTAGATCCTATGGGAAGTACAGTCAGAACCCTGGGTATCCTGGGTACCCTATCTCTGCTTTGTGCTGCACATCACAGCTTGGTTTCTAATTTTTAGTATCCCTCTTGGTGTTTGACTGTCCTGAGCTCAGGGGCCTTATACAGGTCTATTGCCATGTGTTGGGGCTGGGAGAGCCATTGGCTCTGAAATCCCATCAGGTACTGAGACTCTTTGAGTATTTGAGACACCTTGTGACAATTCTCTGTGTTGTGTCCCAGCAAGGCCTTGACCAGTTCATCTTGGCTGCCCTGCTCACCCTTCAGCTGGGCCTAGCATATGGGCTTGACCAGCAAGACTTGTACTACCTCCACAGTCAGCTTCCAAGAACATTCAGTTACTTGCTGGACCTCATGATGGAGATTCTGAATGAAATCTAACCCCTGGGGTGAAACTACTGTCCCTATGCTCTAAAGGCCTGTTTGCCCCTTCCCCAGCCCATTCCAAGTTCTAGTTCCTGAAATCCAAGAGCTATCTTCTAGAACTATCTAGAAGAACCTGTCTTCTAGATTCCAAGTTTCACTCCTCAACTTGAGATTTTCACACCCATTCTAATATAAGAGTCCACTCCTTGAAGCCTGAGGTGGTACACTTCTGGGTCCTAGACACCACCACATCATACTCTATGTCTCCTGAATTCTAGGCTCTATTTCCTAGATTCAACAGTTCCCTCTCTGTGAACTTTAGGCATGGTTCTCGGGATATGGTATACAGCTCTTTGGCTTGGAACCTCACCAGGACTCGAGATTCAGTATCTCTAAATCCAGGATTCCACTCTTCTATCTAAGGACCCTTCAGTTCAATCTTTTTTTTTAACTATTTATTTACTTTTAGTCTTCAACATTCATCACCACAAGATTTTGAGTTCCAAATTTTCTCCCCATCTCTCTACTCCACACCCCATGACACTGTGCATTCTGATTATCCTTTCCCCCAATTTGCCCTACTTTCTATCACACCCCTCCTTTCCCTTATCCCCATCTTCTCTCTTTCCTTGGAGGGCAAGATAGATTTCTATACCCCATTACCTGTATTTCTTATTGTCCAGTTGTATGCAAAAACAGTTTTCAACATTTGCTCCTAAAACTTTGAGTTCCAACTTCTCTCCCTTCCTCCTTCCCCATCTTCCCACTGAGAAAGCAAGCATTTCAATATAGGTTATATATGTGAAGTTATGCAAAAGACTTCTATAATAGTCATGTTGTGGAAGACTACCTATATTTCCCTCCATTCTATCCTGTCCCCCATTTATTCTATTCTCTTTTTTGACCTTGTCCCTCGCCTAAAGTATTTACTTCTAATTACTCCTTCACTTTATTTGCCCTCCCTTTTATCATCTCCCTACACCCCACTTATTTCCTTCGCTCCTTCTTTCCTGTAGGGTAAGATAGATTTTCATACCAAATTGAATGTCCATTCTATTCCCTCTTACCTCCCCCCTTTTCCCGTCTACTGAAAAAACTTTTTCTTGCCTCTCTTAGGAGAGATAATTTGCCCCATTCCATTTCTCCCTTTCTCCTCCCAATATATTCCTCTCTTACTCCCCAATTTTATTTTTTTAGATATTGTCCCTTCCTATTCAACTCACCCTCTGCCCTCTGTCTATATGTGTATAATCCCTCCAACTACCCAAATACTGAGAAAATTCTCAAGAGTTACAAATATTATCTTTCCATGTAGGAATGTAAACAATTCAACTTTAGTAAGTCCTTTATGATTCTCTTTCCTGTTTACATTTTCATTCTTCTCTTGATTCTTGTGGTTGAAAATCAGATAGAAAGTCTTTTTATCAAGAATACATGAAAGTCCTCTATTTCATTGAATGACCATCTTTTCCCTGAAATATTACACTCAGTTTTGCTGGGTAGGTGATTCTTGGTTTTAATCTCTGTTTGATTTCTAGAATATCATATTCCAAGTCGTGCAATCCCTTAATGTAGAAACTGCTAGATCTTATGTTATCCTGTTTGTTTTTCCATAATATTCTAATTGTTTCTTTCAAGCTGCTTGCAATATTTTCTACTTGAACTGAGAACTCTGGAATTTGGCTACAATATTCCTAGGAGTTTTTATTTTTGGATCTCTTTCAGGGAGCAATCAGTGGATTCTTTCAATATTTATTTTACCCTCTGATTCTAGAATATCAGGTCAGTTTTACTTGATGATTTCATGAAAGATCATGTCTAGGCTCTTTTTTTGATTATGGCTTTCAGGTAGTCCCATAATTTTTAAATTGCTTCTCCTCGGTCTATTTTCCAGGTCAGTTGTTTTTCCAATGAGATATTTTGCACTGTCTTCTATTTTTTCATTCTTTTGGTTTTACTTTGTAATTTCTTGATTTCTCATAAAGTCGTTAGCTTCCAACTACTCCATTCTAATGTTCAAAGAACTACTTTATTCAGTGAGCTTTTGAAACTCCTTCTCCATTCGACCAATTCTGCTTTTTAAAACATTCTCCTTATTGGCTTTTTGGACCTCTTTTGCCATTTGGGTTAGTCTATTTTTAAAGGTGTTATTTTCTTCAGCATTTTTTTTGGGGGGGGTCTCCTTTAGCAAGTTGTTGACTTACTTTTTATGATTTTCTCATATCACTCTCATTTCTCTTTCCAATTTTTCCTCCACTTCTCTTACTTGATTTTAACATCGTTTTTGAGCTCTTCCATAGCCTGGAATCATTGCATGTTTATTTTGAAGATTTTGGATGCAGAATTCTTGACTTTTATGTCTTCCTCTGATGGTATGCTTTTTTCTTCCTTATCCAAAAGGATAGAAGAAAATATCTGTTCACCAAAAAAGTAACCTTCTGTTGTCTTATTGTTCCCCCATTTTTAGCCTTTGCCCAGTCCATTACTTGACCTTTGAGTCCTTTTTTAAGTGGAGGTTTTACTTTAGGGATCTGTAAGTTCTCAGTTCCTCCAAGGTGGCACAAATAACGCAGAGGAGATTACTCCTCTCCTGGCCTGCTCTCTGGCCTGAGAGCAACCACAAGCACTCTTTTATGTCCAGGATCTGTGAGTAGAATTCCCTCTCCAGAATCTCCTCTAGTTCCACCAAACCAGTGTTTTCCTTCACCCCAGATCTGCCACTGAAGATTGATAGTAAGATTAGCCACTAGATTCCCCCAGGGTCTTTAGACAGAGAACTCCAAAAGGGAATGCTGCTGCAGTGACTTCCACCACCCTGGGGCTGGGGCTTGGGTGGGACCCTCCTCCCTTCTCACTCAAGTAAAAGAGCTTTTTACTGAACTTTGAAGTTATCTTTGCCATTGGTGGGTTGAGAAATCTGGGACTCACAGCTGCTTCTCGTGATTCCATACCCTGAAGCCTGCTCCAGTCCTGTCCCTGCCAAACTACATGGCCAGGGCTGTGTTCTGCTCTGAACTCGGCATGATAAACCTTTCCTGTTGGTTTTCCAGGCTGCCTTGAGCTGGAAATCTCTTTCACTCTGTCATTCTGTGGCTTAGGCTGCTCTAGAATTTGTTTAGAGTTATTTTTTACAGGTATTTTATGGGCTGTAGGGGGAGAACTATAGCAAGTCAGTCCTTTTACTCTGCCATCCTGGCTTCAACCCCTCCCTTTAGTTTAGTCTTGAGAAAGGATTGAGACCCTGAGGGAGAAGTCAGACCTGTCCAAACAATAAGTCTTTTTCTGCCTATTGTCCTCTCCAAAAACTAGGGAAAGGGGTTCACCCTGAACAATCTCCTATCACTCATCTCCAACCCAATACTCAGCAACCCCTCATTTTCCTTTATATCTTCACCCAGAGTTAGACTGGAACTGAAGGCTTTCCAGCTTCCATAGGAAGTATCTTTCCTTAGCTCCCTGTCTGCCCTCCTTTATTCATTCCCTCAGTATCCTTGAGCTTCTTTCTAGAATTTCTTTCTCTTCACTTAGACTCTGTGTCCTCAGAGCAGATATTGGGAGGATGCAGCAGGGATCTCCCCATTCACAACCTCAGTGACTTCATAGTTTCCAGAGAACATATAAGGAACTGGCAAAGAAATCAACCACTATGTCTTTTCTTTACAAAAAGTTTGGAGACCAGTGACTACTGTATCTTCAACAAAAACAAAAACAAAAAACAAAGAATTGAGAGACCAGTGTTCCTCATAATCAATGCTTGCTGAGGTAACCTAATGTCTTAGTTTCATGAACTTTTCAATCACTCAGAACTACTTCACCTTACCTCAACAACCTTCCAGTAGTAATTATTAACCCCAAATCAAACATAGGAATTCTACAAGGTAAATATAAGTCACTTATTTTCTAAGTATTAGGATGTAAAGTAGTAACTATTTAGGTGAAAAATGCTGTATTGATGGTAGTAAGGGAGTCAGTTGATCCCATCCAAGGAAATAAGATTTGACTATCAGTCTAGGGCTTAGGAGAGAACTAGAAGATTAACTTACTGACCAGCTGAACTTTATGAACTTTATGAACTTTATGAATTTTATGACCAGATAAACTTCATCTCCCAACTCTGACTCACCTGTTCCGCTGGAATTTTACTTTACTTAGACTCTTTGTGAGTAGGGTGAGTTGGTTGGAGCTGCATCATAGTATTTCAAAATCTCAGCATCTGGACCATAACAGTTGAGATTGCTCATCTTATAGATTTCTTACCCCCTTAAAAATGAGGGATTGCTACTGGAAGGATGAGAGGAAAGGAAGGAAAGTACAATATAGAGTAATTAAGTATAAAAGGACTTTTTGAGACCACTCAATACATAGCCCATGGTAAGCCATGTGACTTACACGAAGATTTCTTTTTTCTTTTCATTTCCTTCCCCTTTCTCTTCTTTTCTTTTTTCTTTCCACCCTCTATTCCTCCTCCCCTCTTTTTTCCTCCTTTCTTTCTCATTGTGCTGTCTGTATAGAGAAGCAAGTCTAAGTTAGGAAACTTCAGCTTTCAGTGAGTTCTTCAACTTATAATTTTAGAGAGTTGTCTAAGGCACTGAAAGTGAAATTTGAACTGGTGTTAAAAGTCAGAATCTTAATCTGTTTGTTATACCATACATCTTAAGGAGCAGATCCAGATTCAAATCCAAGTTCTGACTCTAGATTTGGTGCTCTTTCCATCGTATCACATAGTCTAGCATAGCAGAGACATCAGTAATCAATGCCAGTCATGGATAATTCTCCTACTATGGACTGCTGACTAATCAGATGAGAAGCCTGAAGACTATTATAGTGCTACTTTTACAGATGCAAAAGTATGGGATACTCTCAGAGGGCCTCTTAAACTATGACTGCTATGATTTATTTGATTGCATCTGGCGTGTGGTTTCTATGACTCTTCTCAATATATGTATTGTCAAACTTCAGAGTTTAGATTTAAAGGAGATAAACAAATTAGGTCATATATGTGTTGTTTATTTCTTTTAAAGTAGTAAAATATATGTATGGAAGTCAAAATAATCTGATTCAAGAAAAGTCCTGCTGAAGGAGACTTCATACCCTTAGAGCAAGAGGAAAGAAGCATTCCCACATGACCACTGTCTTCTGACTTAGGCTATTTGTGTCAGTCCAAATTATAGTTTTCATATCTGTCAGTAACTATCAGGTTTTTGTCATAAAACATGGATGTCATAGCAGGATAGTGTCCATAAAACATCAAGATCAGAAAAGTTCAGTTATTCAAGATTGTGTATTATAAGGGAGGGACATAAAATGAAAGGAAATGTCCAATTCAGGGTTCCCAGTCTTTGTCAGAAGCATGTTCCCAGTCAGCTAAATCTTTTTCTGTGTGTACAGATACATTTTATATTGGTTATGAATAGTGCAGTAGTTATGAAATAGGGGTTTTTATTGGTTGTACAAGAAAAAAATAGCATTTGTGAGTTCTTTTATAATTTGGTCTCTAATACCTTTTATATATTTTTAATTTATGGTTTTTAATAATAATTATAAATTAAAATTTTTAAAAATTAATTTTGTTTGCAGCATTCTCTTCCACAAGATTTTGAGTTCCAAATATTAGCCTCATCTCTCCCTTACCCTCACTCGAAGAGAGTGTGTATTCTGATTACACTTCGCCCCAATCTGTCCTCCCTTCTATCACCCCCTTTCTCTTATCTCTTTCCCCTATAGTTTCTTGTATTTTCCTGCCTGTATGTCTTATTTGTCTGCTGCATGCAAAAACCATTTTAACAGTCATTTTAAAAATTTTGAGTTCCATATTCCCTTCCTTCCTCCCTTCCTTCTCTTCCTAATTGGAGATAGCAAGCAATTCGATATAGGTTACACCCGTATAGTCATGAAAACACTTTGCTAACAATCATATGAAAGAGTAACTGTATTTCCTTCTACCCTATCTTGCCTTCCTTTATTCTCTTCTCTCTTTTGACCCTGTGTTTCCTCAAAAGTGTTTACTTCTGATTACTCTTTAAAAGGAGAGGCTTTAAAAAAATAAGAATAATTCAAGAAAAACAAGATTATGAAAAGAAAGTAGAAAAGGAGATCCAAGATTGATGGAAGATGAAGTTGAATACTTAAACAACCCCATCTCAGAAAAAGAAATTGAACAAGTTATCAATGAACTCCCTAGGAAAACATCTCCAGGCCTGGATGAATTTATAAGTAAATTCTATCAAACATTTAAAGAGCCGTTAATTCTAACACTATATAGACTATTTTTGAAAATTGGGGAAGGAGTCCTCCCAAATTCTTTTTATGATACAAATATGGTTTGGATACCTAAACCAGGAAGAGACAAAGCAGAGATAGAAAATTATAGACCAATTTCTCTAATAAACGTAGACGCATAAATTTTAAATAAGATTTTAGCAAAACAAATACAGCATCTAATTATGAGAATAATACATTATGATCAGGTAGGATTCATACCAGGAAAGCAAGGCTGGTTCAATATTAGGAAAACTATTAGCATTAATGAACATAACAACAAAACTAACAGAAACCACATGATTATCTCAATAGATACAGAAAACAGCTTTCAACAAAATATAACACCCATTCCTATTTTTTAAAATTTTTGCACTGGAGAACATAGAAATAAAGGGAACTTTCCGTAAAATAATAAGCAGTATCTACCTAAAACCTTCAGCAAGCATTATATGCAATGGACATAAGCTAGATGCATTTCCAATAAGATCAGGGGTGAGACAAGGATGTCCATTATCACCGCTATTATTCAATATGGTAGAAATGGAAGCTGTAGTAATTAGACAAGATAAAGAAATTGAAGGAATAAGAATAGGCAAAGAAGAAGCTAAGTTATCACTCCTTGCAGATGATATGATGATATACTTAGTGAATCCCAGAGATTCAAGTAAAAAACTCCTTGAAATAATAAACCACTTTGGTAAAGTTGCAGGTTACAAAATGAACTCAAGCAAATCTTCTGCATTCCTATATATTGGTAAAAAAGTCTAACGGCAAGAGATAGAAAGAGAAATTCCATTTAAAGCTAGGGGAGACACTCTAAAATACTTGGGAGTTTACCTGCCAAAACAAACCCAGGGACTATACAAACACAATTACAAGACACTTTTTGCACAAATAAAGTCAGATCTAAGTAAATGGAAAAACATCACTTGCTCACGGGTAGGCTGAGCCAACATAATAAAAATGACAATTCCACTGAAATTGATTTAGTTATTTAGTGCCATACCAATTAAACTATCAGATAACTATTTTCTGGAGTTCGATAAAATAATATCAAAATTCATTTGGAAGAACAAAAGGTCCAAAATATCAAAGGGACTAAAGAAAAGAAATGACAGGGAAAGTGGCCTAGCCTTACCAGATCTCAAATTGTATTATAAAGCAGCAATTATCACAACCACTTGGTACTGGCTAAGAAACAGAAGGGTAGAGAAGTGGAATAGACTAGGCACTCAAGACATAGTAGGCAATGAATACAGCAGTCTCCTGTTTGATAAGCCCAAGGACCCCAGCTTCTGGGATGGAACTCACTATTCAACAAAAATTGCTGGGAAAACTGGATAACAGTGTAGCAGAAACTAGTCACAGACAAATGCCTGACACTATATACAAGAATATAGTCCAAATGGGTACACAGTCGAGGTATAAAGATTGATACCATGGACAAACTGGAGGAGCAAGGAATAGTGTGTTTTTCAGATTTATGGAAAAGGGAAGAATTTTTGACTAAAGAAGAGATAGAAAGCATTATGAAGTGCAAGATGGATAATTTTGATTACCTTAAACTGCAAAGTTTTTGCACAACAAAATTCAATGCAACCAAAATTCAGAGAGATGTAATATATTGGAAAAAAATTTTTATAGCTAATTTTGGGGATAAAGGCCTCATTTCTAGAATATATAGAGAACTGAGTCAAATGTACAATAATACAAGTCATTCCCCAATTGATAAATGGTCAAAGGATACGAACAGACAATTTTCAGAGGAAGATATTAAAGGTATCTATAATCATATGAACAAATGCTCTAAATCACTTTTGATTAGAGAGATGCAAATTAAAACCACTCTGAGATAACACATCACACCTATCAGATTGGCAAACATGAGAGAACAGGAAAATGATAAATGTTGGAGAGGATGTGGGAGAGTTGGAATACTAATTCATTGTTGATGGAGGTGTGAGCTGATCCAACCATTCTGGAGAGCAATTTGGAACTATGCCCAAGGGGCTACAAAAATGTGCGTACCTTTTGACCCAGCAATATCACTTCTAGGACTGTATCCCCAAGAGATCATAAAAATGGGAAAGGGTCCCACATCTACAAAAATATTTATAGCAGCACTCTTTGTAGTGGCCAAGAACTGGAAATTAAAGGGATGCCCATCAATTGAGGAATGACTGAATAAATTATGGTATATGAATGCAATGGAATACTATTGTGCTGTAAGAAATGATGAACAAGAAGACTTCAGAGAGACCTGGAAAAACTTCTATGATCTGATGATGAGTGAAAGGAGCAGAACCAGGAGAACTTTGTGCATAGCAACCACCGCAGTGTGCAAGAATTTTTTCTGGTAGACTTGGATCTTCATAGCAATGCAAGAACTTAAAAAACAAAATTCCCAATGATCTTCTAAGGCAAAATACCTTCCACAGCCAGAGAAAGAACTATGGAATTCAATTGCAGAATGTAGCAAATCATTTTTTTTGTGTGTATTTAATGTTTTGGTTTGTTATATGATTTCTCCCATTTATTTTAGTTCTTCCACACAGCATGACTATAGTGAAAATGTATTCAATAGGAATGCATGTGCAGATCCTATACAGAACTGTATGCTGTCTCAGGAAAGGAGGGAGGTGATAGGGGGTAAATGGGGGGGAAATCTAAGTTTTATGGTAATGATTGTAAAACATTAAAAATAAATAAAATTAATATAAAGAATTTAGAAAAAAAGGAGATCCAGAATATTAAGGAAGACAACAAATTCTGGAAAATCAGAATTAGTCAAGGGAAAACCAGTGAAAAAGAGATCAAGAAATAATAAAACAAAATATAAAGAGTGAAAAAAAAAGACCAGAATGTGAAACTTCTCATAAAAAAAAAACCAAAAAAACCAATTGATCTGGAGACCAGAACAGAAAACTTAAGAATAATTGAACTACTTGAAAACTATGATAAAAAAGTATCTTGACACAATATTACAAGAAATAATTAAAGAGAATTGTCCTGAAGTGTTAGAACAAGAAAGGAAAGTAGAAATAGAAAAAGCCCATCAATCACCCCTGAAAGAGATCCTATAAGGAAAACCCACAAGAACATCATTGTCAAATTCTGGAACCCTAAGCTCAAAGATAAAACATTATGAACAACAGGAAAAAAAAGCAATTTAAATATGGTAGTTCCACAATTAGAATCACACAAGACCTAGTAGTAGTGACACTAAAAGACCATATGTCTTGCAACACTATATATTGAAGAGCAAAAGTAATGAGATTCTGGCTGAAAATAGCATGCTCACAAATCAAAGAGTAATCCTGAAGGGGGTAGGGGGAGAAAGGTCATTTAATGAATTGTCAGATATTCAGGATTTAAAAAAGAATGAACAAAATTGATTTGACACACCAGATTTGAAGTACCAGAGCCAAGGGAAATTTAAAGTACATACCTAAGACTAACATCAAGGGTCAGAGTGTTTACCTTTAATGTATGTAAAATATGTCTAAGATTGTTATTAGTAATACATAATTCATAAGAAAGTTTGGGGGTAAATCTGGTTATAATATAATTTTAAAAAGTAAAACAATTTAGGAACAGCTAAAAAGAATAATTGTTTCAAATGAGGTGTGAGAAGAACTGACAGAGAGGAGTTAGACAGTGGAGGAAGGTAATTCTGGAAACCTACTTTGATTGGGATGAATTCAAGAAGGAACACTACATATATATCTAGAAGATTATAAAAGTTTTCTAAATGCAGAAAGAAGTAAAACGCTAAGGGGATAGGGAGCAGGGAGAGGATTAAGGAGGAATCTTTGGAAGGGAGGGTGAGGAACAGGTTAATGGGGGTTATAGAAGGGTGTTTAGATTAATAAGAATGAGAGCGTAAGAGAGGGATCCTTGGAAGGTTAAGTAATAGGTTAATTAATAGGAGGGCAAAGTAGGGGATAGAAGTACAGAAGTCAGGAGGGTTAGGAAAGAAGAGATACACAGAAATATAAAATAAAGACCAGGAGTAGAATCTGTTAGGTGAAAATGAGCAGGGTGGTAATCATGATTTTGGACAAAATTAAGGCTAAAAAAGAATTAATCAATGGAGACACATGAAGAAGCTATACTATGTGTCAGCTGTATTTATCAATATTGCTTTGTACTATTTAAAACAACAAGATAGTTTAAAGTGGGAATATTTCTGTGGTGTAGGAAATGAGAAGTTGGTGGACTTGGAAAAATATGGAAAAACTTGGACTTATGAAAGAAGAGGTTATCTACCCTCAGAGAAACAGGATAAATGTGTCATCTTACATGGATACACATACATGTATATGTCTTATCTGATTAGAATTATCAATATTTATGTGTGTGTATGTGCAAATAAGTGTATATATGTAAAAGGATATGAGTATATATGTATATTTTTGCTTATATGTATGTTTGCATATATATGTTTGTGTATATGTGCATGTATATATTTATCTATAAATATATCCATGCTTAATGGTAACCATCTAGGGGGATGGGGAAGAAGGGCAGGAAAAGAACAAAGAAAAAACTCACAGCAGAGAACAAAACTTACAAGTAAGCAAGGAAAAATGGACAGCTCTCAACACAGTGTGTAGTATTTATTATATAGGTTTTCTTGAAATGGAAATTTATTGCTGTGAATTTGGAATCTTCTCTCATATTCTGCTACTAAACATGGCAACGCTTTTTTTTCTTATTTTGTATTATTTTAGTTTTAGTATATGTTAGTTTCTTTTTTCTTTTCTTATTTATCAGAAGAACACAACCACAGTCTCTGGTAAACAACCTGGGTAAACAACCACAGTGTTCTCATCTCTCTTTTTCTCCTTCCTTCTGTCATGGTCTGGACATTGTTTACTTTTCTGTGCTGCCGATGCTCAACCTTGGAATGGATGGGAGATGGATGTCCACTGTAGACTTTTTGGCAATAAATGCTGTCAAGCTCCCAAAGCTAAAGTACTGTGCTTTTCCCGATTATGGAAAGAAAAAAAGTGCCCTGAAAGAACTGTTGAGTAACCATGAGCAAGCTTGTTCACTTCCTCTAATGACTATCATAGCAAAGGTTCATCTGATAAAGTGGTTTCCATTCACATTTCCCAAAGTTCATATTCAGATGGCTTCAAAGTAGATGAGGGAGAGGAGATGAGGGAAGCAACCGCACATCTTGAATCTTGAAAATGCCTGCAATTTACATACTTGCATTCAATATGTGATCTCTTCTCCAGAAGTTTTTAACACAGTATTTTCTTCTTTTGTGTCTTTGATGATTTTTGTTATCCTTATTACTTTTCTCCTCCCCTAGCCATAATCATTAATTAACCCAAATACTCCACCCTGTAGAGGTACAGAAGAAAGAGGAAAAGCCTGTGAGGTTTAAACAGAACAAGGAGGTGGAAAATAGGCTTATTAAATCAATTTTCACTACAAGAAATCTTAAACATCATCTAGTTCAATCTCTTATAAGGATAAAATGTTCTCTTTGGGAATTCTATCCCCGAAAAGTCTGTTTAGGGTACAGAGGGTGATGGACTCTGGTTACATGGGTGTCATTTTCAGTACATTGGATGACAGACCAGTCATTAAGCCCTGTGGGAAAAAAGATTTTGGAGGGTTGAAAAGGGAGACCTGAGAGAGAACAAGAGAAGAAATAAAAAAGGAGAAGGGGAGAAAGAAGAATTATTATACTTCCAGTAGACTTTCAGCAGATTCCCTTAATTATTGCTTTTAATAAAAGAAAATTCCTTATTTTGCTCTTGAAGCACTTTGAAGATACGGAAACTTCAGCATTGTAATACCAGAAAACTAACATTTCCCTGACCCAAAGATTTCACTGGAACAATCTGAGAGACAAGGTCGTGTTCCTGGCATCCAGGCTTCAGCATTCATCCTACCGACAAGCCAGCATGGGAATTGCAAAACCGTAGGTGGAGAAAATTTGTGGGTGGGGAGAAAGTTGTTAGGTAAATAGTTGCTCAGAATATATTTTGTTTGATTTAACCCTTTGTTTTACAAATATTCTTTCATCAATCTTATTCTTTCAAGTTACTATTTCATGCTATTAAATTCTCACTAGATTTGAGAAGTTCAGAGGAAAATGGGGATTTGAGAAAAGTAGTTTCCCATGGCTTGAGCAAATGTGCCCAAATCGGTTCACTTACTTCGTTTTCCTCTCCCTTCCTCCTTCCCATCACTTTCCTCTCTCTCTGTGAGATCTCCCTCCGCAACTGCTTCTTCTCTGTTCTAGCCTTCCCTCTCCAGTGTTCCCACTCTGACCCCACCACTCATGAGGAATAATTAGAGAAAAAGAGGACAGCAATCAAATGTAGGTCAAATCAAGACTTTCTTTACTTACTTTAACATTTCAATGCAGCTAAGTTTCTAGGGAAGCTGTAGAGAGGTGATTCACGTCTTGCTGTTCTCTCTACCCCACTCTGTGCAGCTTTAAAACTATGCCACTCCCTCTGAGCTTCACAGGGCAATGGAATATAAAGAGGAACAACCAGGGCTTTATTCAATTAGTCTTTCCCAGTTTGTGGGAGTTTTCTGCCTGCAGAGATTGACTTGACCTGTGAGGTGAAAAAACATGGCTTTTTCCAGATGTCCGACAGTAACAATGAATGATGGGAATACCATCCCGATTCTGGGATTTGGTACTTATGGCAGTAAAGGTGTAAGTATAGAGAGGAAGGGATTTGTGGGTGAGGGTGAGTAGAACATTGGGAGGGAAGATGGAATGTGTTATCCTAATTCACTTCTCATCCCATTCCACCCAGTATGATGCCAGAGACTCTTTGGGGTAGAAGTACAAAATTCTATGTCAAATGCAGGATAGTGAACTTCTGTATAAACTTGACACTCTGGTAAGTGTATTGTATGTCAAATGTAACCACCACCAGCTGGCCACAGAGACTCTGGCAGTTGTAGTTCTTTCCAGGGTGGGAAACGAAAGCTAAGGTGAGATCAGTCCTCAGATGGGAGAGAGGAAGGTTTTTCATTAAGCCCAGAATTTGAAAAAGCTTTTGGGAGTGTATGAGGAAAGAAAAGGTACACCTGTGGCAGACTTTCTGCTATATCTGCCTTTCCCATCTTTGAGACCATGAGAGATGATATTTAAATGGATGAGAAGAGAAATATGGGGCTGTGTATTATTACACACGACTGATCCAGGAGGCAGAAGAGAAAAAGAGAGGTCCTGCCCCCTGCCTTACTTCTGCTTAGTCAGGTTTTAAAAAAATTCTCTTAAATATTTGCCAGATTTTATAGAATTTTAATCATATTTCTAAATTATTATATGAAATATATTCCTTACATAAACTTTCATTTAATTCAAATTTAATCGTATTATTTTAATATTATTTTCACTTGTTTCTTAATGTTGCCTGATATTCCTTTGATTGAGGCTTGAGGGTGAAATGGGAACCACATTGGAGAGAGGAAGATCGCCTAGGGAAATGCAAGGAGATTGTTTTTTTTTGCTCTGAGGGCATATGCACATAAACACAAACATTTCATAATTGCATATCCAGCCACAAAATTGTTATGAATATGCACTGTCTTTGAAACGAATCTGTACCACTTATAAGAGTAACCAGTTGTATTCTATGCATTTTATTGAACCTGTGCACCTCAGGGAGACTTGGATGTTAAAAGATGGGTGAATGGATTCCCCTGACTTTCCTGGGATAAGGAGAAGGAAGTCTGATTTATTTCAAATTGAAGTGCAGGAAATGCCAGGCCATCATGAGCGTGCCTGGATATTGATGTAGTCTGAGAACTGGAGCAAAAAGAGTGAACAGCAAGCAAAGCTGTATTTGGGGAATATCCATACTGCGATGTGAATATTGCAGGTAATGAAAGGGAAAGAGACAGAAAGGATATGTAGGGGAAGGGAGGATACATTTTGCTTAACATCTGAACACAGAGATGAGCCAGCTAAGAGGAAGAGCTTTCCTCCAGCCCCCTCCCTCCCTGCTTCCACATAGTCGTCTCCAGAAAGCAGGCAGTTTCTTTCTTCCTTCATTCAGGATGGCAGGGCTCTTGGAGTTTGGTGTTTGTAGGAAAATAGCCCATCTGAGACCAAAAGTCACAACTCTAAACCCATTCTCTCCCTGGGTGTCACTGTCTCACTGTCAGACATGCTTTGTCTGCCTCTTCTTTTCTGAAGTGAAATGGGGATTTTTGAAAAAGGGTCTGTGAGAAGGAAGAAGGGAATTGCTGTGGTTACAGGGTACAGTTGTGACCCTGATCGTTTATCCCGTTTTCACCTATAAAATGGGGTTAATAACAGCACCTACCTTCAAAGATGCTTAGAATAGGAAGTCCACAAAGTATTCATAACAGTAAATTAAAGTTCAAAATTTTAGAAAGGACTCATCATTGAAAAGTCCTTCTTATCTATGTTTTTTACATGAGCCTGGTGATAGGCTTTGATTCTCCTATCTTAGGATCTGGAGATAGCAACAAAATGTCATGATGATGGTGATGAATATTTTTTCTTTGTAGAGCTTCATGAAGTATTTTTTGCTAAAGAGTTCAAGAATTGTTATCTGCATTATGTCCTGCCATATATCCAAGCCAAAAGTTCTCAGTGTTTTAACAAAAACAAAAAAATGCATTTTGTTTTATCAGGGTAATTTAAAAATCTATCCACAATGATCTTTTATTCACTAAATCTATGCAATAATATTAATTTTTCTCTCCTAAGCCTCCAAAATATAATTTACATTTTATACCTACATTTTTAAAATAAAGCAATTTAGTCTACCTACAGTTATGAAAAAAATAAAACTCTAACTACAAACTAGTTATTAATACTTTATATTTTATATGGGCCAATCTGTAGGAAATAACATAGCAAGACTTCATATTCTTCTTATTATTTATAAAACTTCATGTTGCATTTTTTACTTTGCAAATTTTCTTGAATATTGATGACATTATAATGAAATAAGTTACCACTTGAAAGATGCTTAATAGGATAATCGGATATATACAGTACAAGACAATCCATTTAGTGGCTCTGCCAATCCTTTTCATCCCTTTTCAAATCTCCTTTGACTCTTTCTCACCCACCCTCTCAGCTGAGAACTTTGCCTCCTGTTTTGCTGAAAAAAATTGAAGCCTATTCCCAAGAGGTGCCTCTGAGAGACCTTCTGCCACTATTTCTTCCTTTATCCTTCTATCAGTAGGAGAGTTTGCTTTTCTCCTTCCCAAAGCAAACCCCTCTGTGGTTCCATTCCATCTGTCTGTCACTTATTTTCAGTCTCTCCTTGTCAACTCGCTGTTTCCTTACTGCCTGCAAACATACTTTAAAAAAGGTCTCACTTGATCCATCCATCCCTGTGAATTATTCTCTTCTCTCCATCCATAATGGATGTCTATACTTTTCTTCTCAATCTCTTTAATCTTCTTCACCTTGACTTTCTATTTCATCTTTGAACTGAAACCCTTCTCTCCTAAATTACCATTGACCTCTTAATTGCCAAATCCAATTGTCTTTTCTCAGTTCTCATTCTTCTTGACATCTCCAGTCTTTGACACTGTCAATTACCCTTTTCTCCGTGATACCTTCTACTCTTTAGGTTTCCATGGCTCTACTATCTCCTGATTTTCTTCCTACCTTTCTGACCTCTCCTCAGTCTCCTTGACTGATTTAGGTCATGATACCCACCAACTATGCATGTCTCCCAGATCTGTATCCTGAGTCCTCTTCTGTTCTCCCTCTATACTATTTCACTTGGTGATCATATCAGTTACCATGGTTTCAATGATTATCTCTATGCTGCTGATTCGTAAATCTACTTATCCAGCCTAATCTCTCTGCTCACCTTCAGTTAGACCTAACTGCACATTAGACATCTCAAATTAGATGTTCTATAGACATCTTAAACTCAACTTCTTCAAAATGAACTCATTTTCTTTTTCCCTAAAACCTCTCCCCTTCTAACCCTTTCTGTTATTGTTGAGGGTACCATCATCCTCCCTGTCACCCAGACTTATAACCTGGGCATCATCCATGATTCCTCACTATATCTCACTCACCACAACCAATCTGTTGCTGAGGCCTTGTTGATTTTTCCTTCATAATATCTTTCATACGGTCTCATCTCTCCTCTGACACTGTCACCACCCTGCTGAAGGTCTTCATCACTTCATGTCTGGATTGTTGTTTGGATTCTTATCTGCTGAATGATCTCCTGGACTCAACTGTCCTTTTACTGTATTCTATCTTTTACTCAGCAGTCAAATTAATCTTCCTGAAGCATCATTACTTCCAGAATCAAATATAAAATCCTCTGAATGGCATTAAAAATCCCTGATAACCTATCTCCATCTTGTATAAAGTATACATCTTATAATTTATTCCCTCCCTATGTACCATGGATGAAACCAATGTGATATTTCCACTGGAACATATCTCCTGAAAGTAGTTCTGGTGACATTCTAGATTCTCATGTAGAATATCTCAACTTGTTTCATCTTCTTCAGATTCTTGGTCCATGAAATCCTTATATCATTTCACCACCAAAGAAAGATCTCTGGCTGGAATATATGAATGGGACCTTCACTACTCCTTTTATTTTCCTATGCTCCTATTCCTTTGGGAGTCTGATCACTTCTCGCTGTCTTCTTAACCCCTTCTGTCTTCCAATTTAATTATTTCAGTTATATTGCTCTGTCTCAAGTTATCAAAGATCTCTTAGTTGCTGAATCCAATGGATTTTTCTGTTTTAATTTTCCTTTACTTTTGACACTGAGGTTCACCTCTTTGATATTTTCTTCTCTCTAGGTTTTCAAGACATCACTCTCTATGGTTTTTCTAGCTCTACTTGTCACTACCTCTTACCCCCCCATGTCTTTTCCCAAGACCTGTTGATTTTACCTTTGCAACAGGGGCAGTGAGTTAATGCAGTGGATAGAACACCAGTGCAGGAGTCAGGAGGACCTGAGTTCAAATGTGACCTCAAATACTTGACACTCACTAGCTGCATGACCTTTGGCAAGTCATTTGACCCCAATTGCTTCATCCTGGGTCATCTGCAGTCATCCTGATGAATCTCTGGTCACTGGATTCAGATGGCTTTGGAGGAGAAGTGAGGCTGGTGACCTGCACAGCCCTCCCTCATTCAAAACAGTCAAGTGCAAGTCATATCATTATTTCTCTGATATCATGGTCTTCTTCAGCAATGGAGGGCAAACACACCTTTACAGCATCTCTCATATATGCCTCTTTCCTCTGATTCTGTCATTACTTTAGTGAAGGCTCTCACCTCTGACCTGGACTATTGCAATGTCCTGCTGATGGATCTGTGTGCCACAAGTCTTTATTCATTGCAATTCATCCTTCACTCAACCACAAAAGTGATTTTCCTAAAGCTGTGGTCCAACCATATCACTCCCCTACTGCATGATCCTAATGGCTCCTTTGTTGCCTCCAGTATCAAATACAAAATGCTCTGTTTGGTATTCAAAGCCCTTCACAACCTCGGCCCCTTTTATCTTTCCAGTCTTCCAATACTTTACATGTAACTTTTGATTCTACGATCCTAGCATCTACTCTTTTCCAGGAACACAACACTCCTCTCAGCTTTGGACGTATTTTCTGATTATCCCCCATGCCTGGAATCCTCTCCCTCTTTGCCTCCATCTACTAACCTGCCAATTAAAATTGCAACTTTTGGTGGAAGCCTTGTGTAACCTCTTTTAATTCCAGTGCCTTTCCCTCTCTTCAATTATGCCTGCATATTTCTTGCTTGGCATGTATGTGTCTACATATTATCTCCTTCTTTAGATTCTAGGCTCTTTGAGAGACAGTCTTTTGCCTCTTTTAAAATAGGTGCGTGACAGGTGCTTAATAAATATTTATTAACTGACATTGCTCAGGTGTCTTGTTCTGAGGTGTGTATATGGGGGTGAGGTGGTGCTGTAAGCTTTAATTGGAGATGTGGCTGTGCTAGGCTCCATGCCTCTTTAATTCACATTCCTTTTCATTATTTCTCCTTATATTTTAACTTATTTCCCTACATATGAGTTTTGTTACTTTTTTCTACTTTTATAAAGAAATACTTTTTTAGTTTGAAAAGTGTGACTCTGGATAAGTAAAACAATTTTGGTAGTATTGTCATTTTTATTACACTGGTTCATCCTTCCCATTAGCAATGAATGTTTTTCCAATTACTTAGATCAACCTTTATTACATTAAACAATATTTTGATGTTTTATGTAGATTATTCTTTTGAAAATAAAGTCCAAAATATGTTATTTACATTTTGGCAGTAATTTTAAATGGATTTCCCCCCATCATTACCTGCTAGATTTTATTAGTATTATATAGCAAAGCCAATGATTTCTGTGGATACATTTTACATCCTGCAGGTTTGATGAAGTTGCCATTTCAATTAATTGTAGTTGTCCTTTAGGGTTAACTACACATATAATATCACCTGTAAAAAGTTTTAATTTTGTTTCTTCTTATGTTTATTCCCTTAATTTTTTTCTTTTATTAATGTTGCGATAGCCAGCATTTCTGTTACTTTATCAAATATAATTGGTCACAATGGATATCCTTGTTCCACCCTTGAATTTACAGAAAAGAATTCTAGTTTATCTCCCTTACAAATAATGCTACCTCTTGGTTTTAGACAGAAAATATTTACCACTTTATAATATGTAACAGACCAACCCCGCTTTGTCATGCTTTGGGCCCCAATCAGTTTGGAGTGAAGATAAATGGCAATTGTTTCTGTTTTGGTCAGAAACCCTGAGGGTCTTTCTCTTTCAGACTGATTTTCTTAAACTAGGTGAAGAGGTCATTCTGTGCCTCATTTCTTACCTAGGCTGAAGTCACTGAGCAGGCATTTCCTCAGTTAAGCTGAAATCAGTTAAATACCTTAATTTAAAAAGGTTATGATCTCCCACTCATTCTGGGCCATTTCTAGCCATCCTGATCTTTGTCTTGCCACTGAACTCAGTTGTCTCTAAAGGAGAAAGTGAGGCTGGTGACTTTGCACAGCCCTTCCTCATTGAATTCTAATTCACTTGCATGTCAAGGCACCATCTCCCTGATGTCATGGTCCTCTTGGAGAATGAAGGACTAACAATAACAACAAAAATTTTCATTTTTGTGATAGGTCTGTTTATTCCCATGTTTTCTAGGGTGTTATTGCTGTTGCTTAACAGAAATGGATACTGTATTTTATAAAAAAAATTTTTTCTCTTTTTTGGAGCATCCCACAATGGGAGAATGCCTTTCTTCCCTGTCCAACCTTAACTCCATTGGGATGGACCCTCCTCCACACTTTCACACATGAGTTTCAATGACAGGAATCTTTGAGGCACATGGCAAGCCTGGTGGCCTCAGTTGGAGAGACACAGGATCTGTCCTCCCCTGAGTGGGGGGGCTTCAAGGAGACTATTTAGGGAGGAGGGTCAGCAGTGATTGACATGGAAAATATGGACAACACCTCAGGATCTGGCTTTGAAGACAGGGGCACTTCACCAGCATTTTCATGAAAATGTGGATGCTGATGCAGCTACTGCTGACGAGGAGGAGGATGGAGAATTCTTGAGAATGAAGGGTTTTAAGGGACAGCCAAGTTGACTGGTGGCTAATCAAATGTGGCAGCTGGGGAAGAGACAGGCCTCCAAGGCCTTCAGACTCTTCTGCTAGTATTGACATCCTTGGACCTTGCTTTGATGTGGAGCCTGCCCAAGTCTGAAGCCAGCTCCTGGAGTCCATGATCCTTGTTAAGACTGTCAACTTCCCCCAGAAAATTGCTTGTGAACTTGGTTGTCCTTTTCTCCCATGATATTTTTTCTTTTTCTTTCTATTCTCCCTTAAAAATATAGTATTAGTACCTATATTCTGTGGGAAAAGCTGAAGAACCTGCTTCAATATTCCCTGTAACTCAAAATTTTATTTCCTGAAAATTATTTTGGGATGTATAACTTTCACCTCAATGATACACATGAGGTTTGTCATTGTTCAGTTGTGTCTAACTCTGTGACCTGATAGCACAACAGGTCCTTCACTATTTCTCAGTCTGTCCAAGTTCATGTTCATTGTTTCCATGACACTATCTATCCATCTAATCTTTTGTTGCCTCCCCTTTCATTTTGCCTTTAATTTTTCCCAACACCAGGTCTTTCCCATTACATCTCATCTTTTTATTATGAAACCAAAGTATTTAAGCTTCAGTTTCAGTATTTGATCTTCCAGTGAAAAGGCTGAATTAATTTCTTTAACTGTCTGATTTGATCTCTCTCTTTTCTGTGTAAAGGACTCTCAAAAAATCTTCTCCAGAACCACAATTTGAAAGCATCAATTCTGTGATGCTCAGCTTTCCTTATGGTACAACTCTCACATCCATATATAAATATAGTACACATAAAATAGACAAATTACACTTCAAAGTACCACTTACAAGCTGCTTCAAATCAGGCAAACTATCAATAGTGGAACAAAATTTATAATAACAATATACCTAAAATATTACATATATATGTCAAAAAACACAAAATCGTATTATATATAATTCAAAAATAAGTTACACTGAACTGAGTAAGTGGCCTAATTTTTGGTTGGATGGTTCTAATTTCTTTATGATTGATTGATCTTGTATAACTGTACCTAAAGTGGTTGTTGGCAAAATCTCACTATTTCTTCCCCAATATTTCTGAACTCTATGCTTTTGTCCTCTTATCCTTATCAATATGATAACTGAGATTACTGGCATAGTCTCCCTAACAGTAATTCTAAACTGTCTGTCTTGAGCTTTTAGGTGACTCAAGAATTTTAGTTTAAATGGGTGGTCATGGATAGTAAATATCAAGTTAAATTTTTTATGAATCCATGATTGGTAGTAATTTTCTTAAGTTTATCTTTTTTCATTTTACCCCACCACCAATGCACTGAAAGTCTTCTCCCAAACATTTCAGTGTTGAAAGCTTTCCTCCTTCTCCTTTAAATTGACTTTGTAATGTGAATTAGTATTGCTCAGTTTTGTGCTATCTTGTACTCTGTCTAGTACTGTGCTCTCTTGAAGTAGCTCAATATACTTAAAACAAAACATTTCATTAAACTATGACTGTGGAAGAAGGAAAGGCATGGAATGTAACATCAGATCCTAAAACCAAAACCTAAAGACTAAAGTCTAATCCTCAGCATTCAGCTAACCTGGGCAGATGCATATCTTCCCAAATACCTAATTCTCTCTGTTACCTAATAGCCCATACTTCTTAGAATGACCAAATGAAAAAATAAACAAACATCAGGATCTAAAGAAAACAAATGACAAAATGAAGCTTTGCATGAAAGAACTTAAGTAATACTTGATCAAGAAAAATAAACAGTGGTTTTTGTCCTTTGGGATAAAGTGTCCATTGGGCTAAGGTGTGTTTATCCAGATTGAAATTCTCTCTCTTTGAATCCATAGACTTCCAAAAGTGAAGGTGGGATGGCCACAAAAGTAGCTATTGAAGTGGGCTACCGCCATATTGATGGGGCTTTCCTATATGAAAATGAAAAAGAAGTTGGACAGGCAATCCAAATGAAGATTGCAGATGGGACAGTGACCAGAAAGGACATATTCTACACGGGGAAGGTATGCAAAACAGTAATTCAGTTTTGTGGGAATTTTTTCATGTTAAAAATATGTGATGATACATTTGATGAAGATGAATTAAAAAACAAAATTCTATGTGTAACAAAGAAGAATTCTCCCAACCAAGGGAATCTAAACAACAAAAATAAATATTTCTGAATAAGAGAAAAGAGGAAGACTAGCTAGTGTTGATGAGAAACAATGAAATTTAACTCCTTGTCATTTAATTTCAAGAGTAGAGTAGCCACTCAGTTAATAAGCAAGATGCACCTTTGTGCAGAGATACTCATTAAAGAACACATGCTGTCTTTGTTTTTCAGGAGCTGGCATTGCTATAAGGCAGTGTAAAATAGCTAGATATTTAATTTTCCCAAATAAATAATTAAGAAATCACCTCAGGGACAATGAGAGAAATGAGCACTTCTAGGAAAACTATCAAGGATGTGTAGTGACCATATTTTCTGAATGAACAGCTATGAGATTGTTTCTCTTATTATGACATGTCAAATGTAAGATTTTGGTATTAAGTGGACTCATATTGTGAACTGATAATTTCATAATTGTGTAAGACGTTTATATTTCATCCTGAAGACCTGTTTTTAGTAATCGACCAAAATTATAGTTATTATGTAGGAAAATAATATTCTTATTGTGAAATTTACTGTTTGACAAACCTGTATTTTTTTTCTAAAGTAGAAATAAATTGTTTGACAGGAAGTCCTATTCCAGATTTATTGCAAAGGATACAAATCATAAGTGTGTTCATTCTTTAATAAAAGCACCTCATCATTGGGAAAGCAACGAACAATGCCTTAAAGACAAGACAAAAGGAAATAGACTGTAACTTTTGTTTAAGGAAGTTTATAGGGGTTTAACTGCTTCTGAACTGCAGTAATGTGCCCTCAAATTTGGTAGAAATTCAGCAACATACTATTTTTTAAAAGTCTCCTAGGCTTAATTTAAAGGTTTTCTCATAGTCTTGTCTTGATATCTGCATTTAACTGGATTTAGAAAACAAAGGGATTAAAATACACTTTATCATTTTTCTAGTTAATTTTTATTCTTTTATTCTTTTCCTTTGACCTCCAAACTCCAACTCTGAAATTTGCAGATGTTAGTTATTACATTAATTTGTTGGGGGCAAGGGTTTGAATTAGAATAATCCAAACCTGTTGTTCCAATTAATTAAATTATATTAAAGATTTTCAAAGTGAAATAGAAAGAAAAGTAACTGATAAAGGATTAAGGTAATAGCAATGCTGATTTCCATTTCTTATAAGCTCCTCCCAAACTATAGGAGTGGAAAGTTGCAAGTCTAGCCTGTTGTCTATTGTGTGCTACTCAATCACCTTTGTGTTCAATCTTAGGAAACAATGTAGGGAAAAATAGGCATTTACCCAACAGATAAGGTGAAGATGAAAGTGAAGGAGTTGCCTTGAAAAGTCTACTTCCCTATCTTCTCTTTTGACATTTAATTCTGTAGCTACTGCTTCCTTGCATAGGTGGAAGAAAATCTTAATAGGTTCCCAAAACACAGTTTCAAGAATATCCAAAATTCTGGCATTAACTTGAGTTGGGAAGAGACCCTATTGTTTTGTGGGTCCTCTACCTTTGGCCCAGGGAAAGCACCTCCCTCCATAAGCACTTCTCCTAACCTTTCTAGCTTCAGGCTTCTCAATACTTCCTTTAAAACCCTCTGATTCAGAGAGGTCTCCATACTGGTTGTACACTCAGAACCTCCTTCAACAGGAAGTTCAGGACCCTTACTCTAGTGGGTAAATTTTTCTAATTCTCAAAGAGGTCTCTTTTGCAGTTTACAAAACATGTGACATCTCTTATAAACTTAAGAAGAACTCTTGGAAGTAGATGAATTTTATTTATTATCCCTCATTTTAGAAAGAAGCAGGCACAGAGAGATTAAGTGACAAGGATGATCTTCAACTCCTTTCACAATTTTTTTCCTGTAAATTGACCACTCTGGGAACTTTGTCTGCTGTCCTGGTATTGCCCCAATTTGTCCCACTTCTTGAAATTGCTTTGATGAAGAATACTCAGCTCAATGTTATTGTGAATATGCATTCAATCCCTTTAGCTTTGGAGTACATTCCACCGCCCCGAATTGGTCAGGCCTGCCCTGGAAGAGACCCTGAAGAACCTCCAGCTTGACTACATTGATCTTTATATTATCCATTTTCCTGTCTCTTTCAAAGTAAGTACTAGAACCCC
>CM053770.1:165850132-165890468 GCA_028658325.1 Potorous gilbertii
GGGGTTCTAGTACTTACTTTGAAAGAGACAGGAAAATGGATAATATAAAGATCAATGTAGTCAAGCTGGAGGTTCTTCAGGGTCTCTTCCAGGGCAGGCCTGACCAACTCTGGGCGGTGGAATGTACTCCAAAGCTAAAGGGATTGAATGCATATTCACAATAACATTGAGCTGAGTATTCTTCATCAAAGCAATTTCAAGAAGTGGGACAAATTGGGGCAATACCAGGACAGCAGACAAAGTTCCCAGAGTGGTCAATTTACAGGAAAAAAATTGTGAAAGGAGTTGAAGATCATCCTTGTCACTTAATCTCTCTGTGCCTGTTTCTTTCTAAAATGAGGGATAATAAATAAGATTCATCTACCTCCAAGAGTTCTTCTTAAGTTTATAAGAGATGTCACATGTTTTGCAAACTGCAAAAGAGACCTCTTTGAGAATTAGAAAAATTTACCCACTAGAGTAAGGGTCCTGAACTTCCTGTTGAAGGAGGTTCTGAGTGTACAACCAGTATGGAGACCTTTCTGAATCAGGGGGTTTTAAAGGAAGTATTGAGAAGCCTGAAGCTAGAAAGGTTAGGAGAAGTGCTCAGGGAGGGAGGTGCTTTCCCTGGGCCAAAGGTAGAGGACCCACAGAAAAATAAGGTCTCTTCCCAACTCAAATTAATGCCAGAATTTTAGATATTCTTGAAACTGTGTTTTGGAAACCTATTAAGATTTTCTTCCACCTATGCAAGGAAGCAGTAGCTACAGAATTAAATGTCAAAAGAGAAGACAGGGAAATAGACATTTCAAGGCAACTCCTTCACTTTCATCTTCACCTTATCTGTTGGGTAAGTGCCTATTTTTCCCTACGTTGTTTCCTAAGATAGAACACAAAGGTGATTGAGTAGGACACAATAGATAACAGGCTAGACTTGCAACTTTCCACTCCTATAGTTTGGGAGGAGCTTATAAGGAATGGAAATTAGCATTGCTATAACGTTAATCCCTTATCTTTTCTTTCTATTTCACTTTGGAAATCTTTAATATAATTTAATTAATTGGAACAACAGGTTTGGATTATTCTAATCCAAACCATTGCCCCCAACAAATTAATGTAATAACTAACATCTATAAATTTCAGAATTGGAGTTTGGAGGTCAAAGCTAAAGAATAAAAATTAACTAGAAAAAAGGTGTATTTTAATCCCTTTGTTGTCTAAATCCAGTTAAATGTGGATATCAAGACAAGACTATGAGAAAACCTTTAAATTAAGCCTAGGAAACTTTAAAAAAAGTGTGTTGCTGAATTTCTACCAAATTTGAGGGCACATTATTGCAGTTCAGAAACAGTTAAACCCTTGTAACCTTCCTTAAATGAAAGTTGCAGTCAACTTCCTTTTGTCTTGTCTTCAAGGCATTGTTCTTTGCTTTCCCAATGATGAGGTGCTTTTAAAGAATAAACATACTTATGATTTGTCCTTTGCAATAACTCTGGAATAGGACTTCCTGTCAGACAATTTATTTCTACTTTAGAAAAAAAATACAGGTTTTTCAAAAAGTAAATTTCACAATAAGAATATTATTTTCCTGCATAATAACTATTATTTTGGTCTATTACTAAAAAAAAAGTACACTAAATGATCATTTCATTTTCTTCTCACAGTTTAGTCAAGGAATTTGCATCCTGAATAAAAGTAGGAATAATTTAGAGTCTTCAGGATGAAATATAAACTTCTAACACAATTACGAAGTTATCAGTTCACAATATGAGTCCACTTAATACCAAAATATATGGTCACTACATGTCATTGATAGCTTTTCCTAGAAGTGCTCATTTCTCTCATTGTCCCTGAGGTGATTTCTTAATTATTTATTTGGGAAAATTAAATATCTAGCTATTTTACACTGCCTTATAGCAAGGCAAGCTCCTGAAAAACAAAGACAGCATGTGTTCTTTAATGAGTATCCCTGCACAAAGGTACATCTTGCTTATTAACTGTGTGGTAATTCTACTTTTGAAATTAAATGACAAAGAGTTAAATTCCATTGTTTCTCATCAACACTAGCTAGTCTTCCTCTTTTCTCTTAAGCAGAAAAATTCATTTTTGTTGTTTAGATTCCCTTGGTTGGGAGGATTCTTCTTTGTTACACATAGAATTTTGTTTTTTAGTTCATCTTCATCAAATGTACCATCACATTTTTTTAACATGAAAAAGTTCACACAAAACTGAATCACTGTTTTGCATACCTTCCCCGTGTAGAATATGTCCTTTCTGGTCACTGTCCCATCTGCAATCTTCGCTTGGATTGCCTGTCCAATTTGTTTTTCATTTTCATAAAAGAAAGCCCCATCAATATGGCGGTAGCCCACTTCAATAGCTACCTTTGTGGCCATCTCACCTTCACTTTTGGGAGTCTACAGATTCAAAGAGAGAGAATTTCAACCTGGATAAAGACTCCTTAGCCCAATAGACACTTTGTCCCAAAGGACAAAAACCACTGTTTATCTTTCTTGATCAAGTACTAGTTAAGTATTTCATTCTCAGGATTTCTCCATCTTCCTGCTCAGCGGCAGCTGCATCAGCATCCACATTTTCATGAAAATGCTGGTGAAGTGCCCCTGTCTTCAAAGTCAGATCCTGAGGTGTTGTCCACGTTTTCCATGTCAATCACTGCTGAGCCTCCTCCCTAAATATTCTCCTTGAAGCTCCCCCACACAGAGGAGAAACCATTCTGTGTATATCCACTGAGGCCACCAGGCTTGCCATGTGCCTCAAAGATTCCTGTCACTGAAGCTCATGTGTGGAAGTGTGGGGGAGGGTCCATCCACAGGGAGTTAAGGTGGGACAGGGGAGAAAGGCATTCTCCCACTGTGCAATGCTCCAAAAAAGAGAAAAAAGAAATTTTGATAAAATAGAATATCCATTTCTGTTAAGCAACAACCATAACACACTAGGAAACATGGGAATAAACAGACCTATCACAAAAATGAAAATTTTTGTTGTTATTGTTAGTCCTTCATTCTCCAAGAGGACCATGACATCAGGGAGATGGTGCCTTGACATGCAAGTGAATTAGAATTCAATGAGGAAGGGCTTTCCAAAGTCACCAGCCTCATTTTCTCCTTTAGAGCCATCTGAATTCAGTGACAAGATATAGATCAGGATGACTAGAAATGGCCTAGAATGAGTGGGAGACCGTAGCCTTTTTAAGTTAAGGTATTTAACAGATTTCGGCTTGACCGAGGAAATGCCCACTCAATGATTTCAGGCTAGGTAAGAAATGAGGCAGAGAATGACCTCTTTACCTAATTTTAAAAAATCATTCTAAAAGAGAAAAACCCTCAGGGTTTCTGGCCAAAACAGAAACAATTGCCATTTATCTTCACTCAAAGATGATTGAGGTCCAAAGCATGACAAAGTGGGGTTGGCCTGTTACTTATTATAAAGTAAAAAATATTTTCTATCTAAAACAAGAGGTAGCATTATTTGTAAAGGAGACAAACTAGAATTCTTTTCTGTAAATTAAGGGGTGGAACAAGGATATCCATTGTGACCAATTGTATTTGATATAGTGATAGAAATGCTGGCTATTGCAGCATTAATACAAGAAAAAAATTAAGGGGATAAACATAAGAAGAAATAAAATTAAAACTTCTTACAGATGATATTATATGTTTAGTTAACCCTAAAGGACAGCTACAATTAATTGAAATGGCAACATCATCAAACCTGCAGGATGTAAAATATATCCACAGAAATCATTGGCTTTGCTATATAATACTAATAAAATCCAGCAGGTAGTGATGGGGGGAAAAGCCACTTAAAATTACTGCCAAAAATGTAAATAATATATTTTGGACTTTATTTTCAAAGAATAATCTACACATAACATAAAAATATTGTTTAATGGAATAAAGGTTGATCTAAATAATTGGAAAAACGTTCATTGCTAATGGGAAGGATGAACCAATATAATAAAAATGACAATACTACCAAAATTGTTTTACTTATCCAGAGTCATACTTTTCAAACTAATAAAATATTTCTTTATAAAAGTAGAAAAAAGTAACAAAATTCATATGGAAGTAAATAAGCCAAAAATATAAGGGGAAATAATGAAAAGGAATGTGAGTTAAAGAGGCATGGAGCCTAGCACAGCCAAATCCCCAGTTAAAGCTTACAGCACCACCTCACCCCCATATACACACCTCAGAACAAGACACCTGAGCATTGCCAGTTAATAAACATTTATTAAGCACCCATCATGCACCTAATTTAAAAGAGACAAAAGACTGTCTCTGACCTCAAAGAACCTAGAATCTAAGGAAGGAGATAATATGTAGACACATATATGCCAAGCAATAAATATACAGGCATAATCAAAGAGAGGGAAAGGGACTGGAATTAAAAGAGGTTACAGAAGGCTTCTACCAAAAATTGCAATTTTAGTTGGCAGGTTAGTAGATGGAGGAAAAGAGGGACAGCATTCCAGGCATGGGGGATAATCAGAAAATATGTCCAGAGCTGAGAGGAGAGTTTTGTTCCTGGAAAAGTATAGATGCCAGGATCGTGGAGTCAAAAGTTACACGTAAAGTATTGGAAGACTGGAAAGCTACAAGGGGACTATGTTGTGACGGGCTTTGAATACCAAACAGAGCATTTTGTATTTGATACTAGAGGCAACAAAGAAGCCATTAGGGTTTATGAAGCAGGGGAATGATATGGTTGGACCACAGCTTTAGGAAAATCACTTTTGTGGTTGAGTGAAGGATGAATTGCAATGAATAAAGATTTGTGGCCCACAGATCCATCAGCAGGACATTGCAATAGTCCAGGTCAGAGGTGACAGCCTTCACTAAAGTAATGACAGAGTCAGAGGAAAGAGGCATATATGAGAGCTGTTGTAAAAGTGTGTTTGTCCTCCATTGCTGAAGAAGACCATGACATCAGAGAAATAATGATATGACTTGCACTTGACTGTTTTGAGAGAGGGAGGGCTGTGCAGGTCACCAGCCTCACTTCTTCTCCAAAGCCATCTGAATCCAGTGACCAGAGATTCATCAGGATGACTGCAGATGACCCAGGATGAGGCAATTGGGGTCAAGTGACTTGCCAAAGGTCATGCAGCTAGTGACTGTCAAGTATCTGAGGTCACATTTGAACTCAGGTCCTCCTGACTCCTGCACTGGTGTTCTATCCACTGCATTAACTCACTGCCCCTGTTGCAAAGGTAAAATCAACAGGTCTTGGGAAAAGACATGGGGGGTAAGAGGTAGTGACAAGTAGAGCTAGAAAAACCATAGAGAGCGATGTCTTGAAAACCTAGAGAGAAGAAAATATCAAAGAGGTGAACCTCAGTGTCAAAAGTAAAATAAAATGAAAATAGAAAAATCCATTGGATTCAGCAACTAAGAGAAAGTAAAGGAAAGTGAAAATTGAGAAAAAGTCATTGGATTCAGCAACTAAGAGATCTTTGATAACTTGTGACAGAGCAATATAACTGAAATAATTAAATTGAAAGACAGAAGGGGTTAAGAAGACAGTAAGAAGTGATCAGACTCCCAAAGGAATAGGAGCATAAGAAAATAAAAGGAGTAGTGAAGGTCCCATTCATATGTTCCAGCCAGAGATCTTTCTTTGGTGGTGAAATGATATAAGGATTTCATGGACCAAGAATCTGAAGAAGATGAAACAAGTTGAGATATTCTACATGAGAATCCAGAATGTCACCAGAACTACTTTCAGGAGATATGTTCCAGTGGAAATATCACATTGGTTTCATCCATGGTACATAGGGAGGGAATAAATTATAAGATGTATACTTTATACAAGATGGGGATAGGTTAACAGGGATTTTTAATGCCATTCAGAGGATTTTATATTTGATCCTGAAAGTAATATGGAACCACTGAAGTGGATTAAATAGTGGTGTTACATGGTCAGATTGATGCTTCAGGAAGATTAATTTGGCTGCTGAGTAAAAGATAGAATACAGTAAAAGGACAGTGGAGTCCAGGAGATCATTCAGCAGATAAGAATCCAAACAACAATCCAGACATGAAGTGATGAAGACCTTCAGCAGGGTGGTGACAATGTCAGAGAAGAGATGAGGCCATATGAAAGACATTATGAAGGAAAAATCAACAGGCCTTAGCAACAGATTGGTTATGGTGAGTGAGACATAACAAAGAATCATGGATGACACCTAGGTTATAAGTCTGGGTGACAGGGAGGATGATGGCAACCTCAACAGTAATAAAAAGGGTTAGAAGGGGAGAGGTTTTAGGGAAAAAGAAAATGAGTTCATTTTGAAGAAGTTGAGTTTAAGGTGTCTATAGAACATCTAGTTTGAGATGTCTAATGTGCAGTTAGGTCTAACTGAAGGTGAACAGAGGGATTAGGCTGGATAAGTAGATTTGAGAACCATCAGCATAGTGACAGTCATTGAAACCATGGTAACTGATACGATGGTCAAGTGAAATCGTACAGAGGGAGAAGAGAAGAGGACCCAGAATACAGATCTGGGAGACAAGCATAGTTGGTGGGTGTCGTGACCTAGATGAAGATCAGTAAAAGAGAATGAGGAGAGGTCAGACAGGTAGGAAGAAAACCAGGAGACAGTAGAGTCATGGAAACCTAAAGAGCAGAAAGTGTCACTGAGAAAAGTGTGATTGACAGTGTTAAAGACTACAGATGTCAAGAAGAATGAGGATTGAGAAAGGACAATTAGATTTGGCAATTAAGAGGTCAACGGTAATTTAGGAGAGAAGGGTTTCAGTTCGAAGACGGAGTAGAAAGTCAAGTTGAAGAAGATTAAAGAGATTAAGAATAAAAGTATAGACATCCATAATGGATGGAGAGAAGAGAATAATTCACAGGGATGGATGGATCAAGTGAGACTATTTTTTAAAGTATGTTTGCAGTAAAAAAAAGCCAGTAGACAAGGAGAGACTGAAGATAAGTGAAAGATTGAATGGAATCACAGAGGGGTTTGCTTTGGGAAGGAGAGAAAGGGGAAGAGGAAGAAATAGTGGCAGAAGGTCTCTCAGAGACAGCTCTTGGGAATGGCCTCATTTTTTTCAGCAAAACAGGAGGCAAAGTTCTCAACAGAGAGGGTGGATGAGAAAGAGCCATAAGAGATTTGAGAAGGGATAAAAAGGTTTGGCAGAGCCACTAAATGGATTGTCTTATATTGTATATATCTAATTATCATATTAAGCATCTTTCAAGTGGTAACATTTCATTATAATGTTATTAATATTGAACAAAATTTGCAAAATAAAAAATGTAACATGAAGTTTTATAAATAATAAGAAGAATATGAAGTCTTGCTACATTATTTCCTACAGATTGACCCATATAAAATATAAAGTATTAATAACTAGTTTGTATTTAGAGTTTTATTTTTTCAAAAGTGTAGGTAGACTAAATTGTTGTATGTTAAAAATGTAAGTATAAAATGTAAATTATATTTTGGAGGCTTAGGAGAGAAAAAATTAATATTATTGCATACATTTAGTGAACAAATCTAAAAGATTATTGTGGATAGATTTTTAAATTATCCTGATAAAACAAAAATGCATTTTTGTTTTTGTTAAAACACTGAGAACCTCTGACTTGGATATATGGCAGGACATAATGCAGATAACAGTTCTTGAACTCCTTAGCAAAAAATACTTCATGAAGTTCTACAAAGAAAAAATATTCATCACCTGGTGATAAACATTTTGTAAATATCTCCAGATCCTAAGATAGGAGAATCAAAGCCTATCACCCAACTCATGTGAAAAACATAGATAAGAAGGATTTTTCAATGATGAGTCATTTCTAAAATTTTGATTAATTTACTGTTATGAATACTTTGTGGACTTCCTATTCTAAGGACCTTTGAAGGTAGGTGCTATTATTAATCCCATTTTATAGGTGAAAACGGGATAAAGGATCAGAGTCATATAGCTCTTTAGTGTTTGAGGCCAGATTTTCACTCAAATCTTCCTGACTCCAACCTCAATTCACTGAGTCATATAACTACCCCTGAAAAAGAATTATACACGAGAGAAATGCGGAACAGTCAGCCTTCCTAACCATTCCAAAAAGTACAATTGAAATGTCGTTTTGTCCAGAAAGCCTTCCCTTTTTTCCATCTTTCCCTCTCCCCACTTGGTTATTAGCCTCTACTTCAAACTTCTCATAAGTATTCATGGTATAACTCTCTAATTCAATTATCACATAATGCACATTTGTCATTTTATGCATTTCCGTCATGTCTCTTTAAGGTTGTCGGTTTCTTGAAATTAGGGGCAGTGTCTTGGCTAACAGAGCAGAAAGTATTAAAGTGATTTCATTTAGTGATCCCAAACTTGAAGGTCCCCAAATGCCACATTCTCTTTTCTTGACAGGATAGTGCTGCTTAGGGTTGTACTCTTCCTCAGTTATTCAATCAACAAGTCCAGACCTTTTCCCTATGTAACCTCAGCAATCACAAATTTTTTAGGTAGACAACTGTACCCTGTAACCACAGCAATTCCCTTCTTCATCCTCACAGACTCTTTTCCAAAAGTCCCCATTTCAGAAAAGTGAAGAGGCAGACAAAGCATGTCTGACAGTGAGACAGCGACACCCAGGGAGAGAATGGGTTTAGAGCTGTGACTTTTGGTCTCAGCTGGGCTATTTTCCTACAAACCCCAAACTCCAAGAACCCTGCCATCCTGAATGAAGGAAGAAAGAAACTGCCTGCTTTCTGGAGACCACTATGTGGAAGCAGGGAGGGAGGGGGCTAGAGGAAAGCTTTTCCTCTTAACTGGCTCATCTCTGTGTTCAGATGTTAAGCAAAATGTATCCTCCCTTCCCCTACATACCCTTTCTGTCTCTTTCCCTTTCACTACCTGCAATATTCACATGGCAGTATGGATATTCCCCAAATACAGCTTTGCTTGCTGTTCACTCTTTTCGCTCCAATGCTCAGACTACATCAATACCCAGGCGGCCTCATGGTGGCCTGGCATTTCCTGCACTTCAATTTGAAATAAATCAGACTTCCTTCTCCTCATCCCAGGGAAGTCAGGGGAATCCATTCACCCATCTTTTAACATCCAAGTCTCTCTGAGGTGCACAGGTTCACTAAAGTGCATAGAATACAACTGGTTACTCTTATAAGACCCTCATCAGTGATAAAGATTCGTTTCAAAGACGGTGCATATTCATAATAATTTTGTGGCTGGATGTGCAATTATGAAATGCTTGTGTTTATGTGCATATGTCCTCAGAGCAAAAAAAAAAATCTCCTTGCATTTCCCTAGGCAATCTTCCTCTCTCCAATGTGGTTCCCATTTCACCCTCAAGCCTCAATCAAAGGAATATCAGGCAACATTAAGAAACAAGTGAAAATAATATTAAAATAATACGATTAAATTTGAATTAAATGAAAGTTTATGTAAGGAATATATTTCATATAATAATTTAGAAACATGATTAAAATTCTATAAAATCTGGCAAATATTCAAGAGAATTTTTTTTAAAACCTGACTAAGCAGAAGTAAGGCAGAAGGCAGGACCTCTCTTTTTCTCTTCTGCCTCCTGGATCGGTCATGTGTAATAATACACAGCCCCACATTTCTCTGCTCACCCATTTAAATATCATCTCTCATGGTCTCAAAGATGGGAAAGGCAGATATAGCAGAGAGTCTGCCACAGGTGTACCTTTTCTTTCCTCATACACTCCCAAAAGCTTTTTCAAATTCTGGGCTTAATGAAAAACCTTCCTCCCTCCCATCTGAGGGCTGATCTCACCTTAGCTTTCTTTTCCCACCCTGGAAAGAATTCCAACTTCCAGAGTCTCTGTGGCCAGCTGGTGGTGGTTACATTTGACATGTGATACATTTACCAGAGTGTCAGGTTTATACAAAAGTTCATTATCCTGCATTTGACATGGAATTGTGTACTTCTACCCCAAAGAGTCTCTGGTATCATACTGGGTGGAATGGAAAGGAATTAGGATAACACACTCCATCTCCCCTCCCAATGTTCTACTCACCCTCACCCACAAATCCCTTCCTCTCTATACTTACACCTTTACTGCCATAAGTACCAAGTCCCAGAATCGGGATGGTATTCCCATCATTCATTGTTACTGTCGGACATCTGGAAAAAGCCATGTTTTTTCACCTCACAGGTCAAGTCAATCTCTGTAGGCAGAAAACTCCCACAAACTGGGAAAGACTAATTGAATAAAGCCCTGGTTGTTCCTCTTTATATTCTATTGCCCTATGAAGCTCAGAGGGAGTGGCATAGTTTTAAAGCTGCACAGAGTGGGGTAGAGGGAACAGCAAGACATGAATCACCTCTCTACAGCTTCCCTAGAAACTTAGCTGCATTGAAATGTTAAAGTAAGTAAAGTCTTGATTTGACCTACATTTGATTGCTGTCCTCTTTTTCTCTAATTATTCCTCATGAGTGGTGGGGTCAGAGTGGGAACACTGGAGAGGGAAGGCTACAACAGAGAAGAAGCAGTTGCGGAGGGAGATCTCACAGAGAGAGAGGAAAGTGATGGGAAGGGACAAGGGAGAGGAAAACGAAGTAAGTGAGCCAATTTGGGCACATTTGCTCAAGCCATGGGAAACTACTTTTCTCAAACCCCCATTTTCCTCAGAACTTCTCAAATCTAGTGAGAATTTAATAGCATGAAATAGTAAAGTGAAAGAATATTTAAGATTGATGAAAGAATATTTGTAAAACAAAGGGTTAAATCAAACAAAATATATTCTGAGCAACTATTTACCTAACAACTTTCTCCCCACCCACAAATTTTCTCCACCTACAGTTTTGCAATTCCCATGCCGGCTTGTCGGTAGGATGAATGCTGAAGCCTAGATGCCAGGAACACGACCCTGTCTCTCAGATTGTTCCAGTGAAATCTTTGGGTCAGGGAAATGTTAGTTTTCTGGTATTACAATGCTGAAGTTTCCATATCTGCAAAGTGCTTCAAGAGTAAAATAGGGAATTTTCTTTTATTAAAAGCAATAATTAAGGGAACCTGCTGAAAATCTACTGGAAGTAAACTAATTCTTCTTTCTCCCCTTCTCCTTTTTTATTTCTTCTCTTGTTCTCTCTCAGGTCTCCCTTTTCAGCCCTCCAAAATCTTTTTTCCCACAGGGCTTAATGACTGGTCTGTCATCCAATGTACTGAAAATGACGCCCATGTAACCAGAGTCCATCACCCTCTATACCCTAAACAGACTTTTCAGAGATAGAATTCCCAAAGAGAACATTTTATTCTTATAAGAGATTGAACTAGATGATGTTTAAGATTTCTTGTAGTGAAAATTGATTTAATAAGCCTATTTTCAACCTCCTAGTTCTGTTTAAACTTCACAGGCTTTTCCTCTTTCTGTACCTCTACAGGATGGAGCATTTGGGTTAATTAATGATTATGGCTAGGGGAGGAGAAAAGGAATAAGGATAACAAAAATCATCAAAGACACAAAAGAAGAAAATACTGTGTTAAAAACTTCTGGAAAAGCGATCACATATTGAATGCAAGTATGTAAATTGCAGGCATTTTCAAGATTCAAGATGTGCGGTTGCTTCCCTCATCTCCTCTCCCTCATCTACTTTGAAGCCATCTGAATATGAACTTTGGGAAATGTGAGTGGAAACCACTTTATCAGATGAACCTTTGCTATGATAGTCATTAGAGGAAGTGAACAAGCTTGCTCATGGTTACTCAGCAGTTCTTTCAGGGCACTTTTTTTCTTTCCGTGATCAGGAAAAGCACAGTACTTTAGCTTTGGGAGCATGACAGCATTTATTGCCAAAAAGTCTACAGTGGACATCCATCTCCCACCCATTCCAAGGTTGAGTGTGGGCAGCACAGAAAAGTAAAGAATGTCCAGATCATGACAGAAGGAAGGAGAAAAAGAGAGATGAGAACTCTGTGGTTGTTTACCCAGGTTGTTCACCAGAGACTGTGGCTGTGTTCTTCTGATAAACAAGAAAAGAAAAAAGAAATTAACCTATATACTAAAACTAAAATAATACAAAATAAGAAAAAAAAGCATTGCCATGTTTACTAGCAGAATATGAGAGAAGATTTCAAATACACAACAATAAATTTCCATTTCAAGAAAACCTACATAATAAATACTACACACTGTGTTGAGAGCTGTCCATTTTTCCTTGCTCACTTGTAAGTTTTGTTCTCTTCTGTGCATTTTTTCTTTGTTCTTTTCCTGCTCTTCTTCCTCACCGCCCTAGATGGTTACCATTAAGCATGGATAGATATATACATGCACATATACACAAACATACATATATGCAAACATACATAAAAGCAAAAATATACATATATACTCATATCCTTTTACATATATACACTTATTTGCACATACATACACATAGATATTGATAATTCTAGTCAAATAAGACATATACATACATATGTGTACATGTAAGATGACACTTATTTATCCTCTGTTTCTCTGAGGGTAGATAACCTCTTCTTTCATAAGTCCAAGTTTTTCAATATTTTTCCAAGTACACAAACTTCTCATTTCTTACACCACAGAAATATTCCCACTTTAAACTATCTTGTTGTTTTAAATAGTAGAAAGCAACATTGATAAATATGGATGACACATAGTATAGCTTCTTCATGTATCTCTATTGATTAATTCTTTTTTAGCCTTAATTTTGTCCAAAATCATGATTACCACCCCTGCTCCTTTTCACCTAACAGATTCTACTCCTAATCTTTATTTTATATTTCTGTGTATCTCTTATTTGCTAACCCTCCTGACTCCTGTACTTTACTTCTATCCCCTACTTTGCCTTATCCTTTCATTCTTATTAATCTAAACACCTTTCTATAACCCCGATTAACCTATTCCCTCACCCTCCTTTCCAAAGATTCCTCCTTAATCCTCTCCCTGCTCCCTATCCCCTTAGCATTTTATTTCTTTCTGCATTTACACAACTTTCATAATCTTCTAGATATATATGTATTTTTCCTTCTTGAACTCAACCCCAGTGAAAGTAGGTTTCCAGAATTACCTTCCTCCACTGTCTATCTCCTATGTGTCAGTTCTTCTCATGCCTCATTTATATAAAACAATTATTCTTTTTAGCTGTTCCTAAATGGTTTCACTTTTTAAAATTATATTATAATCAGATTTACTCCCAAACTTTCTTATGAACTATGCATTACTAATAACAATCTTAGACATATATTTTACATTTTACATACATTAAAGGTAAACACTCTGACCCTTGTTGTTAGTCTTAGGTATGTACTTTAAATTCCTCTTGGCTCTGGTACTTCAAATCTGGTATCTAAAATCAATTTTGTTCATTTTTTTAAAAATCATGAACATCTGATAATTCATTAAATGACCTTTCTCCCCCTCCCCACTTTGGGATTATTCTTAAATTTGGTGAGCATGCTATTTTCAGCCAGAATCTCATTACTTTTGCTCTTCAATATATAGTGTTATAAGACATGTGGTCTTTTAGTGTCACCACTACTAGGTTTTGTGTGATCCTAAATGTGGAATATTTAAATTGCTTTTTTTCCTGTTGTTCATAATGTTTTATCTTTGAGCTTAGGGTTTCAGAATTTGACAGTGATGTTCTCGTGGGTTTTCCTTGTAGGATCTCTTTCAGGTGGTGACTGGTAGGCTTTTTCTATTTCTACTTTCCCTTCTTGTTCTAATGCTTCAGGACAATTTTCTTTAATTATTTCTTGTATTATTGTGTCAAGATCCTTTTTTTTATCATAGTTTTCAAGTAGTTAAATTATTTTTAAGTTTTCTGTTCTGGTCTCCAGATCAGTTGTTTTTTTATGAGAAGTTTCACATTCTCTTCTTTTTTTTAATTCTTTATATTCTGTTATATTATTTTTTGATCCCTTTTTCACTGGCTTCCCCTTGCCTAATTCTGATTTTCCAGAATTTGTTGTCATCCTTAGTATTGTGGATCTCCTTTTTTTTCAAATTCTTCATATTAATTTTATTTATTTTGTGTTTTACAATCACTACCATAAAACTTAGATTTTTCCCTCCTACCTATTCCCTATCACTCCCCTCCCTCCCCGAGATAGCATACAATTCTATATAGGATCTACACATACATTCCTATTTAATACGTTTTCACTATAGTCATGCTGTGTAGAAGAACTAAAATAAATGGGAGAAATCATATAACAAACCAAAACATTAAATACATACCAAAAAAATGATCTACTATATTCTATGATTGAATTCATAGTTCTTTCTCTAGCTGTGGAAGGTATTTTGCCTTAGAAGGTCACTGGGAATTTTGTTTTTTAAGTCCTTGCATTGCTATGAAGATCCAAGTCTACCAGAAAAAACTCTTGCATACTGTGGTTGTTGCTGTGCACAAAGTTCTCTTGGTTCTGCTCCTTTCACTCATCCTCAGTCATATAAGTTTTTCCAGGCCTCTCTGAAGTCTTCTTGTTCATCATTTTTTATAGCACAATAGTATTCCATTACATTCATATACCAAATTAATCCAGTCAATTCCTCAATTGATGGATATCTCCTTGATTTCCATCTTGGCCGCTAAAAAGTGTGCTACTATAAATATTTTTGTACATGTGGGACCCTTTCCAGTTTTTATGACCTCTTGGGAATACAGTCCTAGAAGTGATATTTCTGGCTAAAGGTATGAACATTTTTGTAGCCCCTTGGGCATAGTTCCAAATTGCTCTCCAGAATGGTTGGATCAGCTCACACCTCCATCAACAATGAATTAGTATTCCAACTCTCCCACATCCTCTCCAACATTTATCATTTTCCTGTTCTCTCATGTTTGCCAATCTGATAGGTGTGATGTGTTATCTCAGAGTGGTTTTAATTTGCATCTCTCTAATCAAAAGTGATTTAGAGCATTTGTTCATATGATTATAGATACCTTTAATATCTTCCTCTGAAAATTGTCTGTTCGTATCCTTTGACCATTAATCAATTGGGGAATGACTTGTATTGTTATACATTTGACTCAGTTCTCTATATATTCTAGAAATGAGGTCTTTATCCCCAAGATTAGCTATAAAAATTTTTTTCCCAATATACTGCATCCCTCTGAATTTTGGTTACATTGGGTTTGGTTGTGCAAAATCTTTTCAGTTTAATGTAATCAAAATTATCCATCTTGCACTTCATAATGCTTTCTATCTCTTCTTTAGTCAAAAATTCTTCCCTTCTCCATAAATCTGATAAATATACTATTCCTTGCTCCTCGAGTTTGTCCATGATATTAATCTTTATACCTAGACCATTTGGACTTTATTCTTATATACGGTGCCAGGCATTGGTCTGTAACTTGTTTCCACTACACTGTTATCCAGTTTTACCAGCAATTTTGGTCAAACAGTGAGTTCTATCCCAGAAGCTGGGGTGATTGGGTTTATCAAAGAGGAGATTGCTATATTCATTGCCCTCTGTGTCTTGAGTGCCTAGCCTATTCCACTTATCTACCCTTCTGTTTCTTAGCCAGTACCAAGTGGTTTTGATAATTGCTGCTTTATAACACAATTTGAGATTTGGTGGGGCTAGGCCACCTTCCCTGGCATTTCTTTTCATTAGTCCCTTTGATATTCTGGACCTTTTGTTCTTCCAGGTAAATTTTGATATTACTTTATCCAACTCTATAAAATAATTATCTGATAGTTTAATTGGTATGGTAATAAATAAGTAAATCAATTTAGGTAGAATTGTCGTTTTTATTATATTGGCTCAGCCTACCCATGAGCAAGTGATGTTTTTCCACTTACTTAGGTCTGACTTTATTTGTGCAAAAAGTGTCTTGTAATTGTGTTCATATAGTCCCTGGCTTTGTTTTGGCTGGTAAACTCCCAAATATTTTATAGTGTCTACCCTAGCTTTAAATGGGATTTCTCTATCTCTTGCTGTTGAACTTTTTTACTAATATATAGGAATGCAGAAGATTTGTGCGAGTTTATTTTTTAACCTGCAACTTTGCCAAAGTTGTTTATTATTTCAAGTACTTTTTTACTTGAATCTCTGAGATTCTCTAAGTATATCATCATATCATCTGTAAAGAGTGATAATGTAGTTTCTTCTTTGCTTATTCTTATTCCTTCAATTTCTTTATCTTGTCTAATTGCTACAGCTAACATTTCTAGTACCATATTGAATAATAGTGGTGATAACGGACATCCTTGTTTCATCCCTGATCTTATTGGAAATGAATCTAGCTTATCTCCATTGCATACAATGCTTACTGAAGGTTTCAGGTAGATACTGCTTATTATTTTACGGAAAGTTCCCTTTATTCCTATGTTCTCCAGTGTTTTTAATAGGAATGGGTGTTGTATTTTGTCGAAAGCTTGTTCTGCATTTATTGAGATAATCATGTGGTTTCTGTTAGTTTTGTTGTTGATATGTTCATTAATGCTAACCGTTTTTCTAATATTGAACCAATCTTGCATTCCTGGTATGAATCCTACCTAATCATAATGTATTATTCTCATGGTAAGATGCTGTATTCATTTTACTAAAATCTTATTTAAAAATTTTGCATCTATATTCATTAGAAAAATTGATCTATAATTTTCTTTCTCTGTTTTGTCTCTTCCTGGTTTAGGTATCAAAACCATATTTGTATCATAAAAAAATTTGGGAGGACTCTTTCTTCCCCAATTTTCAAAAATTGTCTATATAGTGTTGGAATTAACTGTTCTTTAAGTGTTTGATAGAATTTACTTATAAATCCATCCAGCCATGGAGATTGTTTTCCTAGGGAGTTCATTGATGGCTTGTTCAATTTCTTTTTCTGAGATGGGGTTGTTTAAGTATTCAACTTCCTCTTCTGTCAACCTTGGATCTCCTTTTCTAATTGGTTGACTTTCTTTTCATAATCTTGTTTTTCTTGAATTATTCCTATTCTTTTAAAGCCTTTCCTCAGGGAGTAATCAGAAGTAAACACTTTTGAGGAAACACAAGGTCAAAAGAGAGAATAGAATAAAGTGAGGCAAGATAGGGTGAAGGGAAATACAGCTTGTCTTTCCCATGATTGTTAGCGAAGTGTTTTGCATGACTATACATGTGTAACCTATATCGAATTGCTTGCTACCTCCAATGGGGGAGAGAGGGAAGGGAGGGAATATGGAACTCAAAGTTTTCAAAATGACTGTTAAAATGGTTTTTTCATGCAGCAGGGAAATAAGACAAACAGGCAGGAAAACACAAGAAACTATAGGGGAAAGAGATAAGAGAAAGGGAGTGATATAAGGGAAAGCAGATTGTGGGGAAGGATAATCAGAATACACACTGTCTTGGAGTGAGGGGAAGGAAGAGATGGAGCTAATATTTGGAACTCAAAATTTTGTGGAATAGAATGCTGAAAAAAATTAATTAATTTTAAAAATTTTAATTTATAATTATTGTTATTAAAAACCATAAATTAAAAATATAAAAGGTATTAGAGACCAAATTTTATAAAAGAATTCACAAATGCTATTTTCTCCTTGTATAACCAATAACAACCCCTATTTCATAACTACTGCATGATTTATAACCAATATAAAACCTATCTGTATACACAGAAAAAGAAAAAAAAATAAAGTTTTTCCTCAGTATCTTTCATTTGATTTTTTAAGGTTTCTTTTTTAAGTTCTGTGAATGCTTTTTGGGCAGATGACTATTTGATATTACTCTTTGGAGAAGAAGAGGTTTGCTTTGCTTCCTCCTCTGAAGATGAACCCTGATTTTCTCTGTTCCTATAATGACTCTTGATGGTTAGAGTCTTTCTCATTTGCTTGTTCATTATTTCTTTTTTGGTAGCAGCTTAGTTTTGTAATTACCTCTAGTCCTAGGGTGTGGAGGATGGTTCATCTGGCCTCAGATCCTAATTCAGTTCTCCCCACTGGACTGGAACAAGAACCAAGACCTCCAGTCTCCTGTAATTGCTTACAGTTAGTGTTTTCCCTGACCCACTGCTTCTCCACTCACTAGTCATGGGCTGGTTCCTTCTTGCTCTACCACATCTCCACAGCTCAGCTGGATCTGGCATTCTTTGTCAGCAGAGGTTCCCTCAGTCTTTCCCACCAGAGATACCCTACTCATCTCACTGTCCCAGGGATAACTGTTTCAGTGGTTGAGGATAAGGAATCCCCCCAACCTAGCTAATCCCTAATGCCTCTTGCTGTTTAAGTGGACCTCACCTGGAGGTCCCAGGATTATTCTTCACATCTTCTCTACTTGTCCCAGAAGGATCAGTATTCTTTCCTTTCTCATTTATTTTGACCACTTTATGTTCCCCTGAGGTTCTATTTGTACAGGAGATCTGGAGAGCTTGGAATTTTCTGATATACTCCTCCATCTCCCCAGAATTCTCTCTCATAAATACCCTTTTCTAAAAGCTATTTTCATCTGGCTGACTAATTAATATGAACTTATTATCATGAAGAGAAACACACTGGGAGGGGTAAAATGAGCTACAGCACTAGAAATACAGCACCCAGTACACCAAGGCTACCCTTAGAGCCCTGAAGGGGATCAGCATCCTAGTTGGAATCTGGCTACCCACCTTCCAGGATGAGTGGAAGTTGAGAGAGTAAGTGAAGAGTATGCACTACATACTGAGAAGATTATTTGAGCCCCCAACACATGAAGGGAGCCAAAACCGGGACTAATCAATTAGAAAACGACATTTTTGACTCACTCTGGATTGGCATAACACCATGCTTTGTGTGATCCCTGAGTGAAAGTTCTCCTGCTGGGTTTGGCTGACTGGGAACATGCTTCTGACAGAGACTGGGAACCCTGAATTGGATATTTCCTTTTGTTTTATGTCCCTCTCTTATAATACACAATCTTGAATAACTGCAGTTTTCTGATCTTGATGTTTTATGGACACTATTCTGCTATGACATCCAAGTTTTATGACAAAGTCATGATAATTGCTGACAGATATGAAAACTAAAATTTGGGCTGACACAAATATCCTAAGTCAGAAGAGAGTAGTCATGTTGGAACACTTCTTTCCTCTTGCTCTAGGGGTATGAAGTCTCCTTCAGCAGGCCTTTCCTTGAATGAGATTATTTTGACTCATATATATATATATGTGTGTGTGTGTGTGTGTGTGTGTGTGTGTGTGTGTGTGTGCATACATATATATATTACTACTTTAAAGGAAATAAACAGCACATATATGACCTAATTTGTTTGTCTCCTTTAAATCCAAACTGTGAAGGTTGACAATACATATATTGAGAAGAGTCATAGAAACCACAGGCCAGATGCAATCAAATAAATCATAGCAGTCATAGTTTAAGAGGCCCTTTTGCATCTGGAAAAATAGCACTATAATAGCCTTCAGGCTACTCATCTGATTAGTCAGCAGTCCCATAGTAAGAGAATTACCCATGACTGGTATAGATTGTTGATGTCTCTGCTATGCCAGGCTATGTGATACAATGGAAAGAGCACCAAATCTAGAGTCAGAACTTGGATTGGAATCTGGATCTGCTCCTTAAGATGAATGGTGTAACAAACAAAATATGTCTTGAAGTCAGGAAGACATAGATTAAAATTCTGGCTTTTAACACCAGTTCAAATTTCACTTTCAGTGCCTTAGACAACTCTCTAAAATTATAAGTTGAAGAACTCACTGAAAGCTGAAGTTTTCTAACGTGGACTTGCTTCTCTATACAGAGAGCACAATGAGAAAGAAAGGAGGAAAAAAGAGGGGAGGAGGGATAGAGGGTGGAAAGAAAAAGAAAAGAAGAGAAAGGGGAAGGAAATGAAAAGAAAAAAGAAAGCTTTGTGTAAGTCACATGGCTTACCATGGGCTATGTATTGAGTGGTCTCAAAAAATCCCTTTCTACTCAAATATTCTATGATATACTTTCCTTCCTTTCCTCTCATCCTTCCAGTAGCAATCCCTCATTTTTAAGGGGGTAAGAAATCTGTAAGATGAGAAACCTCAAATGTTATGGTCCAGATGCTGAGGTTGTGAAATACTATGATGCAGTCCAAACCAACTTATCCTATTTTACAAAGAATCTACAAGTAAAACTCCAGCAGAACAGGTGAGTCAAAGCTGGGAGATGAAATTTATCTGGTTATAAAATTCATAAAGTTCAGCTGGTCAGCAGGTTAATCTTCTGGTTCTCTCCTAAGCTCTAGACTGATAGTCAAATCTTATTTCCTTGGCTGGGATCAACTGACCCCCTTATTACCATCAGCATTTAGCATTTTTCACCTAAATAGTTACTGCTTTACATCCTAATGATTAGAAAATAAATGACTTATATTTACCTTGTAGAGTTCCTATGTTTGATTTTGGGTTAATGATTACTATTGGAAGGTTGCTGAGGTAAGGTGAGTTGTACAGAGTGATTGAAAAGTTCATGAAACTAAAACAGTAGGTTACCTCAGAAAGCATTGACTATCAGGAACACTGGTCTCTCAACTCTTTGTTTTTTGTTTTTGTTTTGTTGAAGATACAGTGGTCACTGGTCTCCAAATTTTTGTAAAGAAAAGACATAGTGGTTGATTTCTTTGCCAGTTTCTTATACTGTTCTCTGGAAAATATGAAGTCACTGAGGTGGTGAGTGGGGAGATCCCTACTGCATCCTCCCAGTATCTGCTCTGAGGACACAGAGCCTAAGTGAAGAAGAAGACATTCTAGGGAAAAAACTCAAGGATACTGAGGGAATGAATGAAGGATGGCAGACAGGGAGCTAAGGAAAGATACTTCACGTGAAAGCTGGAATTCCTTCAGTTCCAGTCTAACTCTGGGTGAAGATATAAAGGAAAAAGAGGGGTTGCTGAGTATTGGGTTGGGGATGAGTGATAGGAGATTGTTCAGGGTGAACCCATTTCCCTAGATTTTGGAGAGGAGAATAGGCAGAAAAAGGTTTATTGTTTGGACAGGTCTGATTCTTCCCTCAGGGTCTCAATCCTTTCTCAAGACTAAACTAAAGGGAGGGGGCAGAGCCAAGATAGCAGAGTAGAAGGAATGACTTACTGTAGCTCTCCCCTACAGTCCATAAAATACCTATGAAAAACAACTAAACAAATTCTAGAGCAGCCTAAGCCACAGAATGACAACAGAGTGAAAGAGATTTCCAACTCAAGGCAGCCTGGAAGGCCAATAGGAAAGGTTTATCATTCCGAGTTCAGAGCAGAACACAGCCCTGGCCATGTAGCATGGCAGGGACAGGACTGGAGCAGGCTTCAGGGCATGGAATCACGAGAAATAGCTGTGATTCCAAGATTTCTCAACGCACAAATGCCAAAGACAACTTCAAAGTTCAGTAAACTTGTAAACTTTACTTGAGTGAGAAGGGAGGAGGGTCCCACCCAAGCCCCAACCCCAGGACAGTGGAAGTCATTGTAGCAGCATTCCCTTTTGGAGTCCTTTGCCTAAAGATCCTGGGGGAATCTAGTGTCTAATCTTACTATCAATCCTCAGTGGCAGATCTGGGGTAAAGGAAAACACTGGTTTGGTGGAACTAGAGGAGATTCTGGAGAGGGAATTCTACTCACAGATCCTGGACATAAAAGAGTGCTTGTGGTTGCTCTCAGGCCAGAGAGCAGGTCAGGAGAGGAGTAATCTACTCTCCATTAATTGTGTCACTTTGGAGGAGCTAAGAACTTACAGATCCCTAAAGTAAAACCTCCACTTAAAAAAGGACTCAATGGTCAAGTAATGGACTGGGAAAAATACCCAAAAAGGGGGGAGCAATAAGACTATAGAAGGTTGGTTTTTTGGTGAACAAGTATTTTATTCTATACTTTTGGATAAGGAAGAAAAAAAGCATACCATCAGAGGAAGACATAAAAGTCAAGAATTCTGCATCCAAAATCTTCAAAATAAATATGCAATAATTCCAGGTTATGGAAGAGATCAAAAAGGATGTTAAAATCAAGTAAGAGAAGTGGAGGAAAAATTGGAAAGAGAAATGAGAGTGATGCAAGAAAATCATGAAAAGCTAGTCAACAACTTGCTAAAGGAGACCCAAAAAAAGTGCTGAAGAAAATAACACCTTTAAAAATAGACTAACCCAAATGGCAAAAGAGGTCCAAAAAACCAATGAGGAGAATGTTTTAAAAAGCAGAATTGGGCAAATGGAAAAGGAGGTTCAAAAACTCACTGAATAAAATAGTTCTTTGAACATTAGAATGGAGCAGTTGGAAGCTAATGACTTCATGAGAAACCAAGACATTACAAAGTAAAACCAAAAGAATGAAAAAATAGAAGATAATGTGAAATATCTCATTGGAAAAACAACTGACCTGGAAAATAGACCGAGGAGAAGCAATTTAAAAATTATGGGACTACCTGAAAGCTGTGATCAAAAAAAAGCCTAGACATTATCTTTCATGAAGTCATCAAGTAAAACTGACCTGATATTCTAGAATCAGAGGGTAAAATAAATATTGAAAGAATCCACTGATTGCTCCCTGAAAGAGATCCAAAAATAAAAACTCCTAGGAATATTGTAGCCAAATTCCAGAGTTCTCAGGTCAAGTAGAAAATATTGCAAGCAGCTTGAAAGAAACAATTAGAATATTATGGAAAAACAATCAGGATAACACAAGATCTAGCAATTTCTACATTAAGTGATTGAAGGACTTGGACTGTGATATTCTAGAAATCAAACAGAGATTAAAACCAAGAATCACCTACCCAGCAAAACTGAGTGTAATACTTCAGGAAAAAAGTGGTAATTCAGTGAAATAGAGGACTTTCAAGCATTCTTGATGAAAAGACTTTCTATCTGATTTTCAACCACAAGAATCAAGAGAAGAATGAAAAGATAAACAGGAAAGAGAAATCATAAGCGATTTACTAAAGTTGAATTATTTACATTCCTACATGGAAAGATAATATTTGTAACTCTTGAGAATTTTCTCAGTATTTGGGTAGTTGGAGGAATTATAAACATGTAGACAAAGGGCAGAGGGTGAGTTGAATGGGAAGGGACAATATCTAAAAAAATAAAATTGGGGAGTGAGAGAGGAGGAGAAAGGGAGAAATGGAATGGGGCAAATTATCTCTCCTAAAAGAGCTAAAGAAATGTTTTTTCAATGGACAGGAAAAAGGGGGAGGTAAGAGGGAATAGCATGGATGCTCAATTTGGTATGAAAACCTATCTTACACTACAGGAAAGTAGGAGAGAAGGGAATAAGTGGGGTGTGGGGAGATGATAAAAGGGAGGGCAAATAAAGTGAAGGAATAATTAGAAGTTAATACTTTAGGTGAGGGACAAGGTCAAAAAAGAGAATAGAATAAATGGAGGGCAGGATAGAGTGGAGGGAAATATAAGTAGTCTTATACAACATGACTATTATAGAAGTCTTTGGGATAACTTCACATGTATAACCTATACTGAAATGCTTGCTTTCTCAGTGGGAGATGGGGAAGGAGGAAGGGAGAGAAGTTGGAACTCAAAGTTTTAGGAACAAATGTTGAGAATTGTTTTTGCATACAACTGGACAATAAGAAATACAGATAATAGAGTATAGAAATCTATCTTGCCCTCCAAGAAAAGAAAAAAGATGGGGATAAGGGAAAGGAAGGGTATGATAGAAGGGAAGGCAGATTAGGGGAAAGGATAATCAGAATGCAGTGTCTTGGGCTAAGTGAGGGGAGAGATGGGGAGAAAATTTGGAACTCAAAATCTTGTGGATATGGATGTTGAAAACCAAAAGTAAATAAATAGTTTAAAAAAAAAGATTGAACTGAAGGGTCCTTAGATAGAAAAGTGGAATCCTGGATTAAGAGATACTGAATTTTGAGTCTTGATGGGATCCCAAGCCAAAAAGCTGCATACCATATCCTGAGAACCATGCCTAAAGTCCACAGAGAGGGAACCTTCAAATCTAGGAAATAGAGTCTGGAATTCAGGAGACATAGAGTTTGAGGTGGTGGTATCTAGGACCCAGAAGTGTGCAACCAACAAGGAGTGGACCCTTATATTAGAATAGGTGGGAAAACCTCATGCTGAAGAGTGGAACTTGGAATCTAGAAGACAGGTTCTTCTAGATAGTTCTAGAAGATAGCTCTTGGATTTCAGAGAATAGAACTTTGAATGGGCAGGGGAAGGGGCAAACAGGCCTTTAGAGCATAGGGACAGTAGTTTCACCCCAGGGGTTAGATTTCATTCAGAATCTCCATCATGAGGCCCAGCAAGTAACTAAAGCTTTCTTGGAAACTGAGTGTGGAGGTAGTACAAATCTTGCTGGTCAAGTCCACGTGCTAGGCCCAGCTGAAGGGTGAGCAGAGCATCCAAGATGAATTGGTCAAGGCCCTGCTGGTGCACAGCACAGAGAATTGTCACAGGATGTCTCAAGTACTCAAAGAGTCTCAGTACCTGATGGGATTTCGGAGTCAATGGCTCCCCCAGCCCCCATACATGGCAACAGATATGTATATGGCCCCTGAGCTCAGGATAGTCAAAACACCAAGAGGGATATTAAAAATTAGAATCTAAGCTATGATGTGCAGCACAAAGCAGAGATGGGTTACCCAGGATACCCAGGGCTCTGACTGTACTTCCCATAGAATCTAGTCCTTCCAATTCTCCCACATCTTCTCCAACATTTATCATCTTCCTTTCTTGTCATGTTAGCCAATCTGATTGGTGTGATGTGGTACCTCAGTGTTGTTCTAAGTTACATCTCTCTAATCAAAAATGATTTAGAACACTTTTTCCTTATGACTATAGATATCTTTAATTTTTTCCTGTGAAAACTGCCTGTTCATATCATTTGACCTTTTATCAATTGGGGAATGACTTGCATTCTTGTACATTTGACTCAGTTCTCTATATATTTTAGAAACGAGAACTTTACCATAGACAATAGTTGCGAAAATTCTTTCCTAGTTTTGTGCTTCCCTCCTTATCTAGGTTGCATTGGATTTGTTTGTGCAAAAACTTTTCAATTTAATGTTATCAAAATTTTCCATTTTGCACTTCATAATGTTTTCTGTATCTTCTTGGGTCATAAATTTCTCCATTCTCCATAAATCTGACAAATACCCTTTTCCTTGCTCCCTTGATTTGTGTATAGTATTAGTCTTTATACCAAGATCATGTATCCATTGGAACTTTATTCTTGTGTATGGTGTCAGGCCTTGGTTCATGTCCAGTTCTACCACTATGTTATCCAGTTTTCCCAGTACTTTTTGTAAAACTGTGAGTCCTTATCCCAGAAGCTGGGGTCCTTAGATTTATCAAACAGTAGGTTGTTATATTCACTGACTATTGTGTCTTCAGTACCTACTCTGTTTCACTGGTCTACTCCACTATTTCTTAGCCAGTATCAAGTGGTTTTGATGATTGCTGCTTTATAATACAATTTGAGATCTGGTAAGGCTAGGCCACCTTCCCTAGAATTTATTTTCATTCATTCCCTTGACATTCTGAATCTTTTATTCTTCTAGATGAATTTTGATATTTTTTTCTAACTCTAGAAAATATTTTCCTGGCAGTTTAATTGGTATGGCACTGAAAAAATAAATTAATTTAGGTAGAATTCTCATTTTTATTATATTAACTCAACCCATCCATGAGCACTGATGTTTTCCCACTTATTTAGATTTGACTTTATTTTTGAGAAAAGTGTTTCATAATTGTGTTCATATAGTTTGGTCAGGTAGACTCCCAGATATTTTATAGTGTCTACTCTAGCTTTAAATAGGATTTCTGTTTCTATCTTTTGCTATTGGTCTTTATTAGTAATGTATAGAAATGCAGATGATTTATGTGGATGGATTTTGTAACTTGTAACTTCGCCAAATTTATTATTTCAAGTAGTTTTATACTTGATTCTCTAGGATTCTCTAAGTATATCATCATAATATCTGCAAAGAGTAATAGTTTAGTTTCATCTTTGCTTATTCTAATTCCTTTGATTTATTTTTCTTCTCTTATTGCTAAAGTTAAAATTTCTAGTACCATATTGAATAACAGTGGTGATAATGGGCATCCTTGTTTCACCCCTGATGTTACTGGAAATGCATCTAACTCATCCTCATTGCATATAATTCTTGCTGATGGTTTTTACTAAACACTGCTTCATTATTTTATGGAAAGCTCCATATATTCATATGCTTTCCAATGTTTTCAATATGAATGGGTGTTGTATTTTTTTAAATCATTTTCTGCATCTATTGAGATAATCATATTGTTTCTGTTAGTTCTTTTGTTGCTATGATCAATAACGCTGATAGTTTCCTAATATTGAACCAGTCCTGCATTCTGAGTACAAATCTTTTCTGATCATAATGAATTATTCCTGTGATAAGCTGCTTTTCTTTTTGTTGATATCTTATTTAAAATTGTTGAATCTATACTCGTTAGAGAAATTGATCTAAAATTTTCTTTCTTTGTTATGACTCTTCCTGGTTTAGGTATCAGAACCATATTTGTATCTTAAAAAGAATTTCATAGGACTCCTTCATCAATTTTCCCAAATAGTCTATATAGTGTTGCAATTAAATCTTCTTTCAATGCCTGGTAGAATTCCCTTGTAAATTCATCTGCCCCTGGAGAATTTTCCTAGGGATTTCATTGATGGCTTGTTCAATTTCTTTTTCTCAGATGGGATTAAATATTCTGTTAATCTGGTAAATTTATATTGTTTTTAATTTTCATTCATATCAGATTGTCAAATTTATGGGAATACAGTTGAGCAAAGTAATTTCTAACTATTCTTTTAATTTCCTTTTCATTGAAAGTGAGTCCACCCTTTTCATTTTGAATATTAGTAAGTTGGTTCTCTTCTTTACCTTTTTTAATCAAATTGACCAAAGTTGTATCAATGAAATTGTTTTTTCATAAAACTCTTAGTTTTATTAATTGGTTCAATAGTTTTCTTAATTTAAATTTTATTAATCTCTATTTTGGTTTCCAGTAACGTGGTATTTACTTGAGTATTTTCAATTTATTTTTTCTAACTTTTTCAACTACATGCTCAATTCATTGATCTACTCTTTATTTTATTCATGTAGGCATTCAATGATATAAAACTACCCCTAAGAACCATTTTGCAGCATCCCTTAAATTTTGGTAGGTTGTATCACTATTATCATTTCTTGAATGAACTTATTTATTGTTTTGATGATTTGTTGTTTAATCCAGTCATTCTTTAAGATTAGATTATTTAGTTTCCAATTAATTTTTGATATGTTTTTCCATGGCCTTTTATTACATGGAAGTTTCATTACATTATGATCTGAAAAGGATGTATTCACTATCTCTGCCTTTGTGCAATGGATTGTGAGATTTTATGACCTAGTACACGGTTAATTTTTGTATAAATGCCATGTACTACTGAGAAAAAGGCATATTCCTTCCTATCTTGATTCAATTTACTCCAGAGATCTATCATTTCTACCTTATCCAGAGTTCTATTTACCTCCTTAACTTCTCTTCTTCTTTGTTTTGAGGTTAGATTTATGAAGTTCAGAGAGGGAGAGACTGAAGTCTCCCAGTAGTATAATTTTGCTGTCTATTTCTTCCTGTAACTCTGTTATCTTCTCCTCTAAGAATCTGGATGCTATGCTACTTGAAGCATATATGTTTAATAATGATATTTCTTCATTGTCTATGATACCTTTTAGCAGAATATAGTTTCCTTCCTTATCTCCTTTGATCAGATCTATTTCTGCTTTTGTTTTGTCTCAGATTAGGATTGCTATCGCTGCTTTTTTTCATTAGCTGAAGCACAATACTTTCTGCTCCAACCTTTTTTACCTTTACCCTGTCTATATCCCCTTGTTTCGGATATGTTTCTTGCAAACAACATGTTGTTGGATTATGATTTTTAATCCATTCTGCAATATGTCTCTGTTTTATTGGAGAGTTCATCTCATTCACATTCACAGTTATGATTACTATCTGTGTCTTTCCCTCCTTCCTATTAACCCCCATTTATGCTTTTAGTTCTCCCTCCTCCCTTCCCCTCTACAACAGTTTTTATTTTTGACCACATTTCCATCAGTCTTCCCTCCCTTCTATCAGTCCTGCTTCCTTTTTTCCCCTTTTTCCTTACTTCTTCTTCCCTCCCTTTTAGACTCCCCTATCTTTTCTTTCCTCTTTCTTCTTCTACTGCATATAGAACTAGTTAGATTTCTATAGTTAGAATTTTCCATTTCCTCCTTGAACCAATTAAGATGAGAGTAAATCTCAAACAGTGCTCATCTCCCTTCCTTCTTTCCATTTACTGTAATATGTTTTTGTGCCTCCACCTGTGATGCAATTTACTTTTTTCTGGCTCCTCCTTTTCACATCTCTCATTACAATTTCTTCACACCTTTAAATCACATTTTTTATTATAAAATGTAATTTGCACTCACTCCCTCTACATATATCCCTTTTAACTATCATAGTAAATATACAATTCTCAAGATTAGTCAGTATCATCTTCACTTATCAGGATGTAAATAGCTCGCCCATATTGAATAACGAGCTGTTTTTTTCTCCCTGTTTACCTTTTTATGCCAGTCTTGAGACTTTTATTTGAAGATCAGATTTTCTATTGAACTCTGACTTTTACTTCAGGAAGGTCTGGAAATCCCTTATTTCAATGAATTCCCATCTCCTTGCCTGAAATATTATGTTCCGTTTTGCTCGGTAATTTATCCTTGTTTGTAGTCCAAGCTCCTTTGCCTTTCAAAATATCATACTCTAGCCCCTCTGGTCTTTTAACACAGAAGCTGCAAGGTCCTGTGTGATCCTGACTACAATTCCTGGATGTTTGGGTTGCTTCCTTCTACCTATTTGCAATATTTTCTTCATAGTTTTGGAATTTGGCAACAATATTCCTTGGCGTTTTCAGTTTGGGATCACTTTCAGGAGGTGATCAGTAGTTTCTTTCGATGACTGTTTTCCCCTCTGGATCTAGTACTTCAGGGTAATTTTCCTTGATGACTTCATGGAAGACATTGTCCAGGATTTTTTTCCATCATGGCTTTGTGATAGACCAAATATTCTGAGATTTTCTCTCCTGGATCTGTTTTCCAGGTCAGTTGTTTTTCCAATGAGCTATTTTACATTTTCTTCTATTTTTTCATCCCTTAGATGCTGTTTGACTGATTCTTCATGTCTCATAAAGTCATTAGCTTCTACTTGACCAATTCTAATTTTTAATAGATTGTTTTCTTCAGTTAACTTTTGCATCTCCTTGTACATTTGCCCAATTGTTCCTTTTGATGAGTTATTTTCTCCACATAGGTTTGAACTTCCTTTTCCTTTTGTCCAATTTTCCTTTTAAATTCTTCTGTGATTTCTTTTTTCACCTTTTTAAAATCATTGACCAATCTTTCTCCTACTTCTTTAATTTAGCTTTTTAAAATCCTTTTTGAACTCTTCCAAAAATGTTCTCTGGACTTCAGACCTCTTCCTCTACAGCCCATAAAATACTTGTAAAGAATGAATCTCATTCAGAGAATCTCATCAACAGCAGCAGAAGCCACAAAAGTCTGAAGTGAAGGAGATTTCCAGTCTAGGGTGACCTGGAAGGCCAACAGGAAAGGGCTGTTACACCAGACATAGAACATAGCTCAGTCTTGGCCATGGAGCACTGGGAGGAGGAACTGAGTAGGCCTCAGAAGTGGAATCCCCAGCAGAAGTGGAGGCTCACAGATCCCTCAACCTGCAGGTGACAGAAGTCAGGGAGAGGGATTTTTCTGCTGTCCGAGAATGGAGCAGGGTGCCCCATAGCTCCAGCCTGAGAGGGCAGCAGAGGCAGCAGCAGCAGAGGCAGTAGCAATGGGCCACAACAGTTGCAGTGGCCTCAGAGTCCTCAGCTTAAAGGCCATGGGGGAATTGAACAGTTCATCTGAACATCATCTATGAGTGACTGATGTGGTTTGAAAACCAAATAAGAGAGGTGAAAGAGAAATTGGAAAGGGATATGAGAGTGATGCAAGAAAATCATGAAAAGTGAGTCAGCAGTTTGATAAAGGAGACCCCAAAAATGCTGAAGAAAATAACTCCTTAAAAAAATAGGCTAACTCAATTGGCAAAAGAGGTTCAAAAAGCCAGTGAAGAGAAGAATGATTTAAAAGGCAGAATTAGCCAAATGGAAAAAGAGGTTCAAAAGTTCACTAAAGAAAATAGTTCTTTAAAATTTAGAATGGAACAGATGGAAGTTAATGACTATTTGAGAAACCAAGAAATTACACAGCAAAACCTGAAGAATGAAAAAATGGAAGATAATGTGAAATACCTCACTGGAAAGGCAACTGACCTGGAAAATAGTTCCAGGAGACTATTTATGGGACTACCTGAAAGCCATGATCAAAAAAAGAGTGTAAACATCATCTTTCATGAAATCATCGAGGAAAACTACCCTGATATTCTAGAACCAGAGGGCAAAATAAATGTTGAAAGAACTCATCAATCACCTCCTGAAAGAGAACCAAAGAGATAAACTCCTAAGAACATTGCAGTCAAATTCCATAGTTCCCAGGACAAGGAGAAAATATTGCAAGCAGGCAGAAAGAAATAATTCAAGTACTGTGGAAATACAATTAGGGAAACACAGAATCTGGTCGTTTCTGCATTAAGGGATTGAAGGGCAGATAATATGAGATTCCAAAAATCAAAGGAACTAGAATTAAAACCAAGAACCACCTACCCAGAGAAACTGATCATAATGCTTCAGGGGAAAAATGATCTTTCAGCGAAATAGAGAACTTTCAAGCATTCTTGATAAAAAGACCAGAGCTGAAAAGAAAATTTGACTTTTAAACACAAGAATGAAGAGAAGCATGAAAAGGTAAACAGGAAAGAAAAATCATAAGGGACTTACTAAAGTTGAACTGCTGACATTCCTACATGGAAAGATAATATCTGTAACTCTTGAAACTTTTCTGAGTATCTGGGTAGTTGGTGGGATTACACACACACACACACACACACACACACACACACACGCACGCACGCATGCACACGCACACGCACACACACACGCACACACACACAGAGCCATTCCCCAATTGATGGGCATCGTTTTAATTTGCAGTTTGGGGCCACTACAAAGAGTGCTGCTATGAATGTTTTTATACATGTGGAACTCTTTCTCATTTTTATGATCTCTTGAGGGTACAATCCTAGAAGCAATATTGCTGGGTCAAAGGGTATGCACATTTCTGTAGCTATTTGGGCAGAGTTCCAAACTGATCTCCAAATGTTTGGATGAGTTCACAGCTCCACCAACAATGAATTAGTGTTTCAACTCTCCCACATCTTCTCTAACATTTATTATCTTCCTGTTTTGTCATTTTAGCTAATCTTATAGGTGTGATATATTTCAGAGTTGTTTTGATTTGCATCTCCCTAATCAATAGTGACAGAGCATTTTTTCACATGACTATAGATATCTTTTATTTTTTCCTCTGAAAACTGCCTCTTCATATCCTTTGACCATTTATCAATTAAGGAATCATTTGTATTCTTGTACATTTGACTCAGTTCTCTCTATATTTTAGAAATGAGACCTTTATCACAGACACTAGTTGCAAAAATTCTTTCTCAGTTTTCTGTTTTCCTCCTAATCCTGGTTGCATTGGATTTGGTTGTGCAAAACCTTCTCAGTTTAATGTAATCAAAATTATCCATTTTGCACTTCATAATGCTTTCTATCACTTCTTTAGTCAAAAATTCTTTTATTCTCCATAAATCTGATAAATACACTATTCCTTGTGCCACTAATTTGTTTATAGCATCAACCTTTATGCCCAGATAATGTACCCATTTGGACTTTATTCTTGTGTCCAGTGTCAGGCCTTGATCTATGCCTTGTTTCTGCCACACTTTTATCCAGTTTTTCCAGCAATTTTTGTCAGCCAGTGAGTTCTTATCCCAGAAGCTGGGGTCCTTGGGGTTATCTAACAGTAGATTGCTATATTCATTGACTGCTGTGTTTTGGGTACCTAACCTATTGCACTGGTCTACCCTTCTGTTTCTTAGCCAGTACCAAGTAGTTTTGATAATTGCCACTTTATAATATAATTTGAGATCTGATAGAGCTAGGCCACCTTCCCTAGCATTACTTTTCTTCAGTTCCCTTGCTATTTTGGACCTTTTGTTATTCAAGATGGATTTTGATATTACTTTTTCCCTCTCTAGAAAATAATTATCAAATAGTTTGATTAGTGTGGCACTAAATAAATAAATAAATTGAGGTAGAATTGTCATTAAGGGAGGTAAAAATTTAAAAATATAAAATTTAAAATTCAACAATTTTTTAAAGAACATAAGATTAAAAAACAAAAGACCTCTCTCCTTCTTAGCTAGTTTTTTTTTTACCATAAGGAAGTCAGTAGCTAATTTTATTTTTTACCGTAAGGAAATGATATTTATCCTTTGCTTCACAATTTGAATCAAAGTAAATTCACATACATTTACTTGGAATTTGTATATCCTTTTAGCTTACATATTTTTGCTAAGAAGAGCCATTTCTAAGGACAGAATCTTGAGACAAAATTGGGTCAATGTTATAAAGATCAGATTACATACTCACCAAAAATTCACATGAATTTGCAAAGCAACACATGGGCAAGTACAGATGAACAGAATGCAATATTGAATACAAAAGTTCTGGGAAAACCAGAATGAGTGAAAAAAACCTTTATCAAGTGCTCTAATATGCCATGTCCTATGCTAGAAGCAGGTAGGGTTACAAACACAAAAGTGAGACAGTTCATTCCTTCAAGGAGCTTTCATCCTGTTGGGAAAAGATAATGATGTACGGGAATTGTGGCCAGAAAAGAATTTGTTTTTGTCTTGAAAGACAGAGAAATGGCAAGTGGAGTCATATGGTAATCAATTGACATGTGCTTTCCAGAAGTGCTGGCAATATCAATTTGATTACCATTGCCAGAGCAAGGGGCAGAAATCTGGAGAAGATGGACGGAGGGACGGGGATATATAGTTTATAGCAGGGCAAGCTGTCTGGGGTAGATAAATAGTGTCCACTTGAAAGTTTGGTTAAAAAAGGCAAACAGGCTAAATGCACATCGTGTATTCCCTTAAAGCTAGTGGTTACATGATCATGGAGCCAGAAAAACTTCTGACTGACTCATACCAGAATGACCTGATTAAATTTGCTTATGACAATCCAAGGTTGACTGTGTCTTTCAGATTTATGGTCTCCATGAGTGATAAACTATAACAGGAGAAAGGAATTTCTTAATTGGATAGGTTTAATTACAATAAAATAAGAGAGGTGACAAGGAGTTGATTGTAATTACAACTCAGAACTTCTGCATTTTCTTTATCATTAATATGTCATAATATAGTATATGTCAACAAGATAAAAAAAGTTCCATTATTCAAGATAGTGTCTAGGATTAAGGGTCTCATAAGAAACACGAAGTCAGCCCCATCTGGTCTTGTTGACATAGGGCAAGGTATCCTGTGAGTTTACTTCAGAGAACCGAGAGACTGTTAGGTCCAGGCTCTTCTTCTGATTGATTAATTCAAACTCCGGCCCTTAAAGTCCAAATAAATATTATCAATAGAAAGCATGGTAAGTGCTCATATTATATAATAGGGTATATAGTAAATAGTATATAGTAGGTTAGATGATTTTTACATTCCCTTACCAGTCAGGATAGCTTAGCCTCAGAGCAGAATTCCAAAATGGAGTGGATTAACTTCCCACTATATCCCTTCCTAGCAAAGCATGAATTTTAGAAGTATGTTCTGGGGGAAGCTTAACTAGATAGAGTGGGGCACAAGAAAGTTCATGAAGTCATGGAATTAGATTTAGGGGAGAAGACCACCTTTTTCAGCTGTGCCTCCTGCTAGAAGACTTAATAAACGTACAAATTTTTTTTTATAATTTTGGTTTCTTTTTGGCCAAAATGTTTTGACAGCAGAAGTAAGATCTTTGATAGTCAGTTTGAGACATCCAAAGGACAGGACTGACCTAGATGAGATCAATCTTTATGGTGAGAAAAAGGTGAATAAACTTACTGATTCAGTGGAATGCAGCATTTGCTCCCTTATTTGAATTTCACTAATGTAGGGGACTGTGTGACACTCTGACTCAGAATAGTCTCAGAGTAGGTTTAGAACTAGCCTTGTCACACTTATTAGAAATGAGTAGTCCCCTAAGATTGACTTTTCAAGGACTCTGGCTGCCATGTGCTAAATTTGGTCATCAACACTGTCTCAATCTTTGTCTCCCTCCTTTTTTCTCTCACTATCTTTCCCTCAACCCTCCTATGGCCATTAGAAATAAACTAGATACCTGTGTCTGATGGTAGCCACCCTGATATCCTGGTGAGTATGGTACTGTGATCTAGGACTCAAAGGCAAAGAACACCAGTTGTATTACATGATGAGCCCAAAGGCAATATTTTATCAGATATTTGTGGTGTGTCATCTCATGTCCTAATTTCCCTTTAGGTTACTGAATGACTGTGATGAACAGCTTACCTAATATCAGTCCTACAATATTCACTAAATATAAGCCCAGCTTAATAAGGAAAACTCCAATGTGTACAAGTCAGATAAACTGTTGATGACAGTTGGGTGTTTATGAGTCAAATATTTGTACTTCAACAGTAGGAAACCCCTTTTTCTTACTTTATGAGGTCCTCAGAAAAATGTGTTGTGTCATGTCTGGTACTGTTTGCAGATACTGCCACATGGAAGATTTCTAAGGTGGAAATGCAGTGGAACAACAAAGACTACTGGGGAAAAATTCAGAAAGGGAGTTTAGAATGGTGGGTGGAGAAGATTAATGTAGTTTCATACTTGAAACAGTTCTACCATCTTTTCATGATCTGATGAAAAATTTTTCTTCCCAAATGCCAGAGATTTACTCCTACTTCACACTTTTAGCTCAAGATAAGGTTTTAGGAATTTTATAAAAGGAAAAAAACTTCAAGACATTTTCTCTCGATCATTTTAACCCCAGTCAGATTGGAGTTAAAGATACCAAGTTAGACTAGTAATGAAAGAAAATCCTTTTCCTGATTTGTAGAAACTTATGGTGTTATGAACTAATTAAAGAGCAAATTTGTTACTGAAATATAATATCTTGACTGTAAATTTCCAAATGATAGTTTAAATATTTTTGTAAGTGCTGAAATATTTTAAGGAGATGAGAAAGTAAAACAAGCACTTTGGAATGGAGCTAATTTAAAGTAGGAGGCTCTATAAATTCTGATGCCAGCTACTAATGGTCTTTTGGAAAATAAGACTTTGAATGAGATTATTTGTGATTTTAAATCAAAGTGAAATTATATTGTGACCCATTAAAGTGAGGTATTCATAATGCTTTACCCTCTGTAGTTTGAGCATAACTTAACAAAAATAAACATTTGACATTTGGCACTAAGGTGATGTACTTAGAAACCATATGAAGAAAAATTAAGAGTGTAAGTACTCTATACTGCTCTTTTGAATGAGTTTTGTCTGAAATACCAAACTCATAGATGATGAAATGATTTTATTATAATATGGTTCATAAATGCATTAGACCAAATTGATGAAGGCAATAAGTTTAAAGAAACATGATACTGATTATGTTATTGATAGGTTCACAAGTTTATTTTACTAAGAATGTTTTTTTCTTAGTGATTTGATAGATTTTTATTTGATAGATTGCTTGGCCATTAATTATTAAAATCATGAAAATATACTTGGAATAGTATGTATTGAAGTTACAGTTTCTTTATTACAGACAGACACCACATTTGAAGATTTTATTTTTGCCTTAGGGTATGTCACAGATATAGATATTTGTCAGTCCCATGGGTTACAGTAGCTACTGTTCTTCTGGGTTTTGAGTGAACTACAACATATTGATTATTCGTGTGTAGTCATGGAATGTGATTTTTTTATAAAAATTTCTATTGATTGATTGCTGCTCCAGGATGGATTTAAACTGAAAAGGATTGTGTGTGTGTGTGTGTGTGTGTGCGTGTGTGTGATTGCCTTTTTTTTTGTACCCCATAGTAGTGGCAAAGCACATTCCAGAAGAGTTACAGACATTACTGCATTCATGTTGGATATGAATGCAGCTGGGATGAAATTGTAGAGAACTAAAGGGGACTGCCATTCCTGGGACAGTTCATCACCACTACTATTGAGATGGGGAAGTAAAGAAGTCATCCATTAGAGTTGACAAAATTTAAAAATATAGTGGTTAGAATGCTGGATTGGATATCAGCGGATATGCTAAATGGTAAGATTTGAGGAAAGAGGAAAACTGTGAGCTACATAGTAGCTCTAATACAACCTCTCTGAGTAAAGATTACCTTTCTTCCAAAAAGGTGGATTTTGCTTTAACTACTGCATAAAAAGTGCTTGGTGAACTTTGAAATGCTACATAAATGTGTACCATAATGTCTGTCTTACTGGCAGAGCTTATAATAGAATAACTACCTTTAACCTATGCCATGGTGTAGGTTTACCCATGGGGTATGGCTAGCCAAAGCACTAAATTTAATTTCCATGAAAATTAACTGAATGTAAACTATTCCTTTGAGAGTACTGCAGTGCCTCAGGACCATAAATCTTCTGAGTCAGAACTTCATTAATATTCATCATTGAAAGGATAGTTGGGAAATTCTTGAAATCTAAAAAGGGAGAAACATACATGTCTTATGCATTAAACAAATATCTCCAAGACACCAACTCCAACAACCTTCTTCCCCTCAAACTCAACCTCCTCAAACATATCTATTACCAGATTAGAAAATGCAATTTTGGTAATGATTTGTTTTCTTTGGCCCATGCATCGAAACACTGATTGAGGATTTAACTGTAGATCCCTCTTGCCTTGGGTTCAAGCAGTATTTGTTCAGTTTGCTTAAACAAAAAAGTACTTCCGAGATACAAGGCAAATTAATGAGTGGTATAATGAACCTGGCAAATGAAATGATAAAACACTTCAGTATTATTACCAAGAAATAGAATGACAAAGGATCAGAAATAACTGAACAATAAACATATTAGATCTTGGTTCTGGAATGAAAAAAATTGGATCCAAGTTCAGAATCTCAATTACTGACTGTATGACTACAGTCATATCACCACAAAGTCTCAGAAGCTCACTTTCCTCAACTTTCAAATGGAGAATAAAGTATTTAGGATTACTTGTCAGGACTATTGCAAGGTTCACTTGAGACTGTGGGTACAAAGGACATTGCAACCATAAATAATTACATAAATGTCAACTGCATCATTAAGAAGGGCCACATAACCAGAGATATTTTGAAGGGTTGCATTTAGGAAACTGAACCCAAGAGAGAAGTGACCTCCTCGGAGTCAAACAGAAAGAGGAATAAAAACTGAAATTGCAACTTGAAATTCAGTGCCTTTCCCATGATAATTCTCACACTGCCTCTGTACATCATGACATAACTATCCACATCAGTCAACAAAGCAGGCTTTGCTCCCACAACATGGAGAGAGTTTAGAGCCTGAAAAGTATTGTTGTGAACTTTGACCAAACTCTACTATGAATCCCATTAAATTCTGATTGTATTTAACCAGAAAGAGGAAATATTCCAAGGACAATCAATAGCATAGTAAATATTCTATTATGCAGCAAGTCAGTCAGTCAATAAGCATTTTCTATGCCTACCATATGTGAGGAACTGTGCTAAGAAATAGGGATACAAAGAAATGCAAAGGACAATCTCTACCCTTGAAGAACATACAGTCTAATGGGTGAGACTGCAAGTAAATGAATGTGTAAAACAAACTATACACATAAAATAATCAAAAGAGGGAAAGCATTAGAATTCAGAGGGCTTGGGAGAGGCTTCTTGGGGAAGACAGAATTCTACTTGGCACTTGAAGAAAGCCATGAAACTAGGACACAGAGGTGAGAGGGAGGGTATTCCAAGAATAGACGAGAATCAGAGAAACCATCCAGAGTTGTTAGATGGCATTCCTTTTTCTTAAAAAAGCAAGGAGGCCAGTGTCACCAGACTGAAGAGTATATGGCAAGGAGAAAAGTGTGAGAAAAGGGGAAAGGTGGGGGAAGGGAGTTTATGAAGGGCTTTAAATACCAAACAGAGAATTGTGTATTTCCTTCTGGAGATGATGAGGAGTCATGAGGGTTTGTTAGGTGACTTAATGGAGAATGGATGAGAATAGGGAGAGATTTAAGGGAGGTTGACTCAACCAAAAACTTATGGCAATGGTTCAGATATGAGGTGAAGAGGGCCTGCACCACAAAGGTGGCAGTATGAGAGGAGAGAAGGAAGTATATTCAAAAGATGTTGCAAAGGTGAAATCAATGCCCTGACAACAGATTGAATAGGAGAAGGGGTGGAGTGAGTGATAGTGAGAAGTCAAGGATGACACCTAGGGTCTAAGTCTTGTGGCTGAGAGGAGAGTAGTACCCTTGAGAGTAGTAGCAGAAGTATGAGAGTGGGTAGAGTGGGCAGTGTATGGAGGGAAGATAGCTAATGATTTCAGTTTTACACATGAAAAGAAAGGTTTCAAAGTTGGAAGAGAGAAAAATCCTAAGATATGAATCATGCTTACTTTAATGATCATGTTTACATAATGTCCCAATATCCCTAGGCTAACATGGGATCAGCCACCTATTGAGAATAAATGTACTCATGGGAAGAGTTGTGAGGTTTCTTTGAACCTCAGTTCCTGAGGAATGATAGAGGAATACAAGAATCCTTATAGGTAATGAGTTTGGAGGAAGCCAAACTTAGTTTTCTTCATCTTTTCTTGAATGCATGTGACTATATCCTTCCACATTAACATTAAAGAGTGGAGTTCTCGTGACCATCTTCATAGAATCTAGACCCTAGGTAGGGTACACCTCAGGCCTAATTTGAACTCCTTAAGGGTCATCTAATCCAAACCCTTCTTTTTCCAGATTTTCTAAGAAACTGAGATTCAGAGAGGATAAGGGACTTTTTCATTGTCTCATAGGTAGTAAGCATCAGAAACAAAATTAGAACTTACAATTCTGATACACAGTACAGCTCAGTTTGTATGGGAAAAGTTTGGTTACTGAATGTAGAAGAAAATGACCTGTTGTGCACCAAAATCATAATAAAATCCATGTATGAAAAGACATATTTTCTATTAAACTACAAAGACAGAGATAGGAGAACTACATAGAGAACTGAAAAGTCACATTAGAGGGCAGACAAATGACTAAAGTTGCAAATACCTTATTGTAATTTTACCTTGAGCCTCAATTACTGAAAATGTTTTTTTTTAGACTTGGCCCAGATAAGCACATAGGAGAGGTCCAGAGTGATGTTTCAGATAAAAGGAAGAGGACATCTGATGAGCATTATAAAACATTATACTTGTTAGGTTTATAACTTCTCTGTGAATGACTTGAAAAAGAACTTTTCCTCTAAAGTGCTGTCCATGCAGTCACAGATCTTTAAGATAGAAAGTTAAATGCTATGAATAAATACCCATCAAAGTTCAGGTAGCGAAAGTTTCTGTTAAGGCCATCAATGATGTTCACGTCTTCTGGAGTCAACTGGAAATCTAACACCTGTAGGGGAAGAGAGGATATTATAATAAGTAGGATTTGCAGCACTTTAGAATGGAATAGGTAAATTAAATCGAATCAGTTACACTCTCCACTAAGACTCTTTTTCTGGTATTGAAGGTGATTAGGTAACTAAAAACTAGTAAATCCCACTTGATAGTCCCCAAATTCTTGTGGGTGAATCACTCTTTCCTAACGCCACTTTTTGGAGTTGTGGCCTTTCCAATTTAATCTAGAAGTTTCCATTCATGAATCCGTTGGGGATTCAGGATATTGGTTCAACAGGTTCGTGCTTTAAAAAGTCTTTTTATCCTGCTTTATGTAACCACAAAATTCTTTAAAATATGCTTTGCCTTGTGACCATAAGCATATGAATGCTTAAAGTAATATAGATTTGCTTCTGAAAAAATTCAAAACCATCAGGCACACAATGATTTCTATGCCTGTGTGGCTGTTACAGCAAACTGATTGCTTCTGATTTAGTGCAACTTGTTCTTCAAATTTCTCAACCTTCAAGTCTCTCCTCAAATTGTTTTCAAATAGCCATGGTCACAGGAGTGAAAACTCTGAGTGCAAATAGATTCCCAATAGGTGAGATGCATAAGCATACTCTCATTTGCATTCTATATACATATATACATAAGAGAATGCCTTCATTCTCTTCTGTTACCATATATTCATAGAATATTTTATTTTATTTTATTTTTAAATAAATTTATTTAACTTTTTACATTAATTTTCACAAGATTTTGGGTTCCAAAATTTTCTCCCCATTTGTTCCCTCCCCCCTCCCCCATACGCTGAGCATTCTAATTTCCCCTATCACCAATCTGCCCTCTCTTCTATCATCCCTC
>CM053770.1:165890968-165914240 GCA_028658325.1 Potorous gilbertii
CTCCTCCATGGCTTGAGCCCATGGGGTATCTATTTCAGATATTTGGGATACAGAGGCCTTGACTCCTATGTCTTTACCTGATGGTAAGCATATCTCTTCGTCCTCAGAGAGGAATGGCGCAATCCTCTGGTCACCAAGAAAATAACCTTCTATGATCTTAGTTTTTTTCCCTTTTCTGGGCATTTTCCCAGCCAGTTACTTGACTTATGAGAGAGTGCTCATCACCCCAGCCTAGGTCTGCCCGAACTAGTGCTTGGGGTCTGAGATTCAAACGCTGCTCCCCAGCCTCAGGGCTTTTGGCGACAGGCTTGACTGTTCTTCAATGGGGGCTTATCTGCTGGTTCTCAGGTGGGGGCAGGGCCGCCTCTCAGGCTCAGTTCCCTCAGGGGGTTTATACAGAGATCTTTTGTAATTGAGCTGGGGTGGAGCTCCAGCTCGCTCTGGGAGTCTCTGGCTGAGCTGCTTCTGCCTCTGCCGCAGCAGCCGCATTCCAGGGGGTCCCGAGTCCCGGAGAACCCCCGCTCCCCTCTCAGCCCGTCTCTCTCACTGACCTGTGTGTCTGTGGGTGGAGGGACCTTTGCAGCTGCCGGAGATTCAGGTCCCTGACGCCTGCTTGGGTCTGCTTGCTCCTCTCAGTGCCGCGTGGCCGGGCAGAGCTCTGCGGCCAGGGCCGGGAGAGGGGAGGACTTCGCTCCCGTCCAGGGTACCTTTGCGGTCGGTTTTTCAGGGCTCTCTGCAACGGAAATCTCCTTCACTGTGTTGCTGCGCGGCTTCCACTGTTCCAGGATTTGTCAGGAGTTCTTTTTACAGGAAATCTATGGGCTGTGGGTTCGGACCTAGCATAGGTGAGTCTTTCTACTCCACCATCTTGGCTCCGCCCCCCAGAATATTTTAAATATCATCATGATTCCCTCTCATGTAGCTACCATCCTCCCCCAAACAACTCCTTCTAGTAAATTTCAAGCTGAGAGGCTCTATGCCCTCTACCCGGTTCTCTTCTTCTTCATCATGTAACAGCATCAAAACCCTGTTCCTCTTTGCATTCCCTGAAGACAAACCATTTAGCAAAGAAATCAACAACATTTAGGATCTATCATTTTGTCTGTTAGACTTGCTACTAATTAAAACAGAAGATGGCAGAGTAATGTTGCAACTCTCCCAAATTCACCTCTAAACAAGAATAAAATAAAACCCCAAATAAATTCTAAAGTATCGGAACAAACAAAAGGATAGGGCCCAAAAGACTTAGAAAATAAGCAGGAAGATGGGTCTCACAGGTGAAGGGAGAGCAAAGGCCAGTCAAGCCAGCAGTAAGATACAGAGCCCAAGCACAAGTCAGTGTGCAAGTTTCCAAAGACACAACAAATGGTCCCTGAGCAGCAGTTCACAGACCTCACACCTCCAGAGCAACATACCCATGGTGAGGTCCTTCTCTCCTAGCACAAGAAGCTTGGGATAGTTCCCCCTCCACCACAGGAATAGAGTCGAACAAAATAGTCACAAATAATCTCATAAGAGTGACCAAATATACTGGGAAATGAGCAAAAACCAGAAAAAAAAAGAATCTGACCACAGAAACTTACTATGGTGACAGGGAAGATGAAAATACAAACTCAGAAAAAGACATTAATGTTAAAACACCTACATGCAAAGACTCAAAGAAAAATCTAAAATTGATCTCAAGCCCAAAAAAGAATTTCTGCCATGTCCAAAAAGAACTCCTGGTAGAAGTTTGAAAGGATTTTAGAAGTTACCTGAGAAGTAGAAGAAAAAACTGGAAAATAATGAAAGGTGAGACAAAAGAATCATGAACAAGTCAACAACTTGGTAGAGGTAGCACAGAAAATGAAAAAGATGTAAAAAAATTCACTGAAGGAAACAACTCCTTAGAAAGATTGGTCAAATGGAAAAGCTAACTGAAGATGATAATTGCTTAGAAATCAGAATTGGGCAAGTGGAAGCTAATGACTCCATGAAGCATCAGTTGTCCATCAAATAAAGGAATGAAAAAATAGAAGAAAAAGTGAAATGCATCATTGGAAAAACACCTCCCCTGGAAAATAGATCCAAGACAGAAAATTGAAGACAACTGAAACTATAATTTCAAAATAGAGTCTGTACACAGTATTTCAAGAAATTATTGAGTAAAACTGTCCTGATATCCTAGAACCAAAATTTAAAACAGAAATTGAAAGAATCCATGAGTTACCTCATGAAAGAGATCCCCAGATGAAACTCACAGGAATATTATAGATACATTACAGAATTCCCAGGTCAAGGGAATAATACTTCAAACAGCCAGAAAGAAACGAGTGAAATATTGTGGAACTGTAGTCAGAATAATAAATCATTTAGCAGTTTCTACATCAAAGTATTGGAGTGCTTGGAATACGATATTTCAGAAGGCAAAGGAGCTAGGATCACAACAAAGAATCACCTGTCTGGCAAAACTGAATATATAACCTTCAAAGGGAAAAATAGATATTTAATTAAATAGAAAGCTTCCAAGTATTCTTGATAAAAAGATGAGAGCTGAACAGAAAACGTGATTTTCAAATAAAAAATTCAAGAGAAACATAAAAAGGCAAACAAGAAAGAAGAAAAAATGTAAGGGATTCAATAAGATTAAACTGGGTTCATCCCTACGTGGGAAGATGATACTTATAATTCTAAAGAACTCTGCCACTAATGGTGCAATTATATGGAGTACACATAAAGGGCTGTGGGCATAAGTTAATTTTTATGAGATAACAGTTTTAAAAAAGACCACCAAAAACCAAAAACAAATTGAAGGTTTGGAAAAGAGGATTGCACTGGAAGAACAATGAAGAGAAATAGAATGAGGTTAATATCTCACATAAAAAAAGACTTAAAGAGGGAATAACTTACACATTCAGTTGGATATAGAAATCTGTCATCATACAGCAATTAGAAGGGGAGGAGAATAAGAGAGGCAGGGGGACTGGTAGGAGGGAGAACAGATTGAGGAAAATGGTGGTCAGAGGCTAAACACTGGTGAGGTAGGACAGGAGGAAAAGAAGGAAAAGGATGAATAGGGGGAAAATACCGTGGAAGGAAATGTACAATAAATATAACTGTGAATGTGAATGGGCTTTAACCACCCATAAAATGGAAGCAGACAGCAGAGGGAATTGAAAATCAGATTCCTACAATATGCTGCTTACAAGAAACACATTTGAAACACACACACACACACACACACAGTGAAGGTAAGGGGTTGAAGCAGAATCTATTATGCTTTAGCTGATATACTAATTAAAACAGAAAAGTTTACAATTTTAAAGAAGAAAATAGTCTTGCATTTAATGTTTGCCTTCTGTTATGTTAATAACAGGGAATACGAAGAATTTCCTTGTCTATTAATCAACCTATGTGACCTGCTTTGAAGTATGACCAAGCTCTCAACTGTGATACAGCTCGAGTCACATAGAACCTGATTCACCTTGAGTCCATTGCAGGAAGAGCTTTCCCAATGGAATTTTAACTGAAATAGAAAGTTGGTGAGAGAGAAGCCTGCATGAGGGGACTGAGGGATGAATTTTGCCTAGAGGAACTTCTCTGTGGGGAGACATAACAGAAAAAATACTTAAGATGTTGGCACTTTCTGTATTGGTGATGAGTGTAAATCTTACCTCCTGGTATTCTAATAATGATGTTATAAATAAATATTTTGGTTTTGCCTTTGAGGAAGAGAGTTTATTATATTTTGCTAATCAACCCTGTCAATATGTATGCATATTTATAGCAGCGACTATGGGTACAGAATTGCTGTTACACCCTCTCAGACAGCTGGAAGGGTGGGGAGAATGATAGGGGGGATGGGAATGAGAGACAGATTACTTTTAGTAGCTCTCCCAAGGAGACCTTGCAAACTAAAGGTGTGAGAAATGTTACATTTAATGTGTCCAAAGCAGAAATTATTATCATTTCCCCTGAAGCAACAATGATTTCAAACTTCCCAATGTTCAGTATGAGGAACTACTAGTTTTCCACTATCTCGGGTTCATAATCTTCATGTTATTCTCAATTCCTCACTTTCCCTCACCCCACAAATACAATTAGTTGCCAAATGTTACTATTTCTACCTCAACATCTCTAATATCTCATTCCCTTTCTCTGCTCAGACAATTGTCTTCATCACTTCTTAATTGCATTATTGGTCACTTTCATTTAAATTATTCCCCAGTTTAATCCATTCTCCTCATTGCTGACGAAGTCATTAACCTTAAGTATAGATCTCACTGTGTCATTCCCTTATTGAATAAAATCCTTATTGCCTTGAGGATATAACATAAACTCCTCCACCATCTGGTCCCAATTATCTTTCTCTTGGTTCCTTACACACAGCATTGCATCTCTTGTCTTCTTCCCTTTTTACTGGCCATGCTCTATGCCTGAAATAGATTCTCTCTTCACCTCTACCTCACAAAATCCCTTTTTTCCTTTGGTGTAACTCAAGTACCAATTTCTATATGAGTCCTTCCTGATCCCCTTAACTCCTAATGCTCTGGCTCCCAAACTACTATTTATTTAACTACTTTATATGTATTTGCTTTTATATTACATGTGTTCATGATATAATGTGAATAAGTACAAAGCAGTTATTCCAAAGTGTGTGACATATTGAAGTGAACAAGCAGTTTCTTGGATTTCTTTTGAGAATGGCAGAGAATGTGCATGAAGTCACACTTTTATCCACCTGATTAATCCTTGAAGTGCACTAGACTCTTCAGGAATCAGCTCCCTAATGTTTAGCTTTCAGTCTTCTCCATTTTTCATCATTGTCTTCAATATTCGATTTACCTGTTGGTACAACTGCTTAAACCAACTCTGCCCATGCCTCTTTACCTCAAAGTTCTCTTTGAGTCGTTTTTCATTGAAGCTCTTAGCCAAGACGACCACACCTCGCTGAATCTGGTATCTGAGAGCAACCTGAGCTGGTGTTCGATTGTGCTTCTTGGCAATAGCTCTCAGGACTGGGTCTTCTAGGAGAAAGGGAGACTTCTCATCTACCCTGCAAGGAAAAACAAGCATTTTGAGATCTGTAGTCAAGGAAATGGTCATTTACATAGTAATCATCCTTTAAGTTACTCTAGAATTTTACATTTTAATTTCTTTTTTTGACACTGACCTTCATATTTTATTTTGTCCACAATATTTCATCTCCCTACTCCATGCCTTTTTTCCTCAAATATAATAATTCATTTGTTTTCAGTTTTCATCATTCATATCCATAAATTTTAAATTCTCCTTTCCTCTCTTCTCCCTCCCCAAGATGGCATACAGTCTTATATGGACTCTAAACATACAATCCTATCAAATACATTTCATTTTCACCTTATTCATGTTGCAGAGAAGAATTATAAGGAATGGGAGCAACTATGAGTAAAATAAATCAAGACATATCATAAGAGAAAATATTCTGCTTCATTCTGGGTTCTAACTCCATAGATGTTTCTCTGTATATGAATGTCATTTTGCATCATGAGTCCTTTGGAAATGTTTTAGGCATTGGTGAGGTCTAAGTCAGTCAAAATCAGTCCTAATACACTGTGGCTATTTTTATGTATAATGTTCCCCTGGTAATGCTCACTTCACTTAGCATCAGTTGATATAAACTTTTCTAGGTTTTTCTGAAGTCTGCCTGTTCATCATTTCTTACAACACAATAGCATTCCATTACATTCATATACCACAACTTGTTTACCCATTCTCCAATTGATGGACATCCCCTTGATTTCCAGTTCTTAGCCACCACAAAAAAGAGCTACTATAAATATTTTTGTACATGTGGGTCCTTTCTGCATTTTTATGGTCTCTTTGGAAGCAGTATTGCTGGGTCAAAGGATATGCACATTTTAGTAGCCCTTTGGGCATGGTTCTGAACTGTTCTCCACAATGGTCGGATCAGCTCACAGCTCCACCACCAATGAATTAGTGTTCCAACTCTCCCACCTCTTCTCCAGTACTTATCATTTTCCTGTTTTGTCATGTTAGCTAACATGATAGCTATGATGTGGTACCTCAGAGTTGTTTTGATTTATATCTCTCTAATCAATAGTGATTTAGAGCATTTTTTCACATGGCTAAAAAAAGCTTTAATTTCTTCCTGTGAAAACTGCCTGTTCATATCTTTTGACCATTTATCAATAGGAGAATGTCTTGCATTCTTATAAATTTGACTATGATCCCTATTAATTTTAAAAATGAAGACTATCACAGACACTAATTGTAAAACTTCTTTCCCAATTTTCTGCTTCCCTCCTATTGCATTGGCTTTGTTTGTGAAAATACTTTTCAATTTAATGTAATCAAACTCATCCATTTTGCAATTCATACTCTTCTCTACCTCTTGTTTGGTCATAAATTCTTCCTTTCTCCACAAATCTGACAGATAAAATATCCCTTGCTCCCCTAATGTGTTTACATTATCAGCTTTTACATCTAGATCATATATCCATCTTGACATTTTTCTGGTTTATGGTGTCAGGTTGATCTATCCACGGATTCTGCTACATTATTTTCTAATTTTCCCAGGAGTTTCTGCCAAACAGTGAGTTCTTATCCCCAAAAGTGGTGTCCTTGACTTTATCAAACAGCAGACTGACATCATAAACTACTGAATCTTATGTATCTAACGTAATCCGCTGATCTACCCCTCTATTTCTTAGCCAGTACTAAGTGGTTTTGATGAGTGTTGCTTTGTAATAAAATTTAAGATCTCATATAACTAGGCCACCTTCCCTACCATTTCTTTTCACTAATTTCCTTAATATTCTGGATCTTTTGCTCTTACAGATGAATTTTGATATTATTTTTTCTATGTTTATAAAATAATTTTGGTACCTTTTTACATTTTTCAAAGTATTTCCATAAATATCTCATTTGAAATTCATAAGAATACCATGAAGTGGGAAGAGTAAATGTTATTTTCTTTTCTTTACATATAATGAAAGGCTGTTAAATCAATTCTTCAATATCATGCAACTAATAAAGTGCCAGAGCTGGAAGTCAAATCCAGTTAATTATACCCCCACACTCAATGCTACATCCACTACTCAATGTTGCATAATTTATGAGTTTAAAAGAGTTTGATAGTTAACTTTATTAGTGATTAAGGAATCCATTCCAGACCATTTCCTACCATCCAGGCTCTCTGTGAGATCCTAAAGCACTGTATGCTACTAATATGATGTCCTTTGATTTGCAGAACTCCAACAATTTGCTCTGGTTCAGGTAAGGATGGCATTCCACCTGCAGTACAACAAAAACCAAAGTTTTAGCTCATAAAAATAAGATGTATGAGGACAGAAAGGACAATAGTTAGCATTTTCATAATTAAGAGACTTGAGAATTATCTAATTACACCCCAAAACACAGAAAGCTAGAAGAATATATGTCCATTTCAGGCCCTTTTCAAATAAACCATTTGTGCTGAAAGGAACAGAAAGAGTATTTTTGAGCTAAGGGAAATCTTGAAATCAATTAATAAATAAGATTCAGATACTGCCATTGATTAATACTTTGCTGCCTTAAAAAAGTAGCAAAAGTACTTTAGTTTCATAAATATATCTTAAATGTATTGGAGGAAATATCGTTTTCAGCTATTAATTTTTTGAGCAGTTTTGAATAGAAAATAAATTGTGCAATAAAAATAGACTCAAATCACCTTGTGAATTATGTAGGATGAAATGTTGAACTTCTGTAAAAAGTTTTATGTTTTAAAGGATCAAAGAAATAAATTTTATTTTTAAAAACTAGGACAATGTGAGTAGGAAAAATCATTTCAAGAACAATAAATGAGACCTAGGACCATGATTAAGATTAGAAATGCAGGGAACTATGATTTCTCTATTCATTTGTCAGGAGGAAGAAGGATGGGAAACAAACTGCACCAGAAAAAGAATTATTTTACCTGGTTGCATACAGGCTTATATTTCAGTCCAGTTTTATTCAGGATCATCTCCAATTGTCTGCGGTTGAAGTTGGACACTCCAATGGACTTCACGAGACCGGCATCCTTACATTTCTCCATGGCCTGAGTAGAGAGGGTTTGTGAACCACTATGGAACCTTGGAGAACATGTGGAGTAGAATCCCCCATTCATCAGCTAGCCTTGATCTTTTTACTTCCTTTCCTCTGATTTGAAAAAAAATACCCAAGTAGAGGGAATGTCACAGAATTAAAACCTGGAAAGGTCTTTAGATACAATTTAGTCCAACCTCCTCATTTTTTTCCTTTTTGGTCAAGGAAATCAGCCTCTAGAGAAGTTATTGCCAAATGCCAGGTAGTAAGCAACCAAACCACAATTTGAGTTCAGATCTTCTGATGTTTTTGACTAGCTGGTTTAGAGGACAGCTCTTCATCAGATATATTACCAGTTTTAAAAGAAACATACTAACTGAATTCCATCTAGTTGACACTGACTCTCATATATTTTTTCAATTAAAGCATGAAAAGTTAAGTGGAACTTAAGGACTTGCTTCAGTAAATGAAATTTAAAATCATAGGAGTCAAACCAAGATGCTTAGAAATATTAAATTAGGCTTTCATTCTTTGAAATGGGTGTCACAATTTACACTGCCAAAAAACAGAAAAAGGAACAACCGCCAGAAAAACACCTCACACCCAGCTTCTATCTACTTTTTTTTATATTTACATTTCGTTATTTACTTGCATACCAATTTCTCTCCTGCCATGCCAATTCAATTTGTCGTGAGTTCTTTCCTTTTGATCTGAATCTGACAAGATGTCTAAATTTCTTGAAGTTTAGAAGGAAATTCTGGAAACATAACTCTTCTCCTTAACTCCTCATTCTATAATCCAGCTCAGAGGTACCAAGCTCATTGTCACCAACAGAGGCTGCTTCAACAGTATCTTAAAGTGCATAATTCCCTGGATTTTCTGGTTAGTCTGTCAATACTCATTCAATCCCCATTTATATGCTTTTTATATTAATATAGAATAATAGAGTAAATCATTAGGGTCAGGAGACTTCACTATCTTTTAATCCAGTTGCCCTTTTTCTTCAAATGACAGATGAGATGACTCACACAACATATTCAAATCAGTGTCAGAGCTGAAATTAGAGGTCTAGGTTCTTATCCCTGAACATATTCCATTTAAGAAGCTGCCTTGCATCTTTTCATTTGATAAAATTCATTCCCAACTACTTGAGGATCTTCCTCTCCAGTTACAATCACATTCAGGCAGGGCTAACTTTACCTCAGAGACACAGTATGTGTTTTGTCCTCTGCTTTCACAATCACCTACCTCCCAAGTATCACGCAAATCTACAGAGTCACCAATAAATTTGTTATTTTCATCCACTGGCATCTTCTCTTTTCCCGGCTGTAATTAGAAAAGAGGAAACTTGTCTTTTTGAGACACTCGTGTAAGTGAATGATCCTATTCAATTCGATCTACTGTTTATGTTGCATAAGGCACTGTGTCAGATGCCACAGATAAAACATGAAATGGTAATATACTTCTTTCCTTGTTGAAATTTACCTTTTAGTAGTAGGAATCAAGAATATTGATAAATGTAATGAAAGTCTACAGCACCAGAAATGTAGACCTGGAAAAGTTTTACAAATTTTCTCATCAAACCCTCTCTGTTAATTGTATATTTAAAACTTTACTGACAATTTGTGACACAAAATGATTCTCAACAAACATTGAATTAAATCCCATATAGAATCATATTTCCTGAAAAATTAAGCAAAACCACCAAACTTAACTGTATTGTTCTGATTGATAGAATGTACCACTTTATAACTTGGTAGCTTCCTGATCTTTAAAAAGAAAAGATGTGTCCTTTAACTTGAATAGTCTAGAATTTTTTAAACAATTGTAGTCATGATATGCATTCAGTCACTCACTCAAAAAGCATCTCTTAAGCACCTGTGATGTAATGACCTGACCTATTGGTTTACCAAAAGGAAACAATTCACTATTAGATAGTGTTAGTAATAACTGTTTTGTAATCCATGGCCTGGAATCAAACTGCTAAATCTATGATTCATTTTTTTTATTTGGTGAGTAATCAATCTTTGTTAGTTGTACCTTGTTTTACCTGAATAAATTCTCCCCTCTCCTAACATATTCATTCCTCTTCCCTCTCTCACTCCCCTCATGTCCCTCCTTAGTCAAGTCAAATGCCCTGTGCTTTTTTTTCTTATTCTTCCCTTTTCCAGTACATATTCGGTCCATGTATCCCTTCATCCCCCAACTCTCTTTTCCTAAAGGGTATTTCTTATAAACACCAATATTCAAAGTTTATCTTTCCTCCTCACTGACCAATAGACAAATGTGGGTTCTTATTTCTAGCATGTAAGAACTAGACCATCACATAGATTCTTAAGGATATTTAGACTTGTTGACATATTTTAAATTTCTTTTGTCCCTTGCATTTTTGTGGAGGAAATTGCAGTTAAATGACTTGCCCAGGGTCACACATCTAGTAAATATTTGAGGCCAGATATAAATTCATGTCCTTCTTACTCCAGGACTGGTGCTCTCTTCATGGTGTCACCTAACTGCTCTTGTCCCTTGTACTTCAAAAACTATTAAAGAAGACAGCCTCCAGAAGTCGAGGCAGGCAGCCCAGCTCCCACACACCTACTCAAGTAGAACTGAATTTCATGTCACATTAAATAATGTTCAAGAAATTTATTAGAAATTATAGTGATTTCTATAGTAATAGAAATCTTCTACTTCAGAAATGCACAAAAAGTCATCCAGTACTTCAGACAAGAAAAGTATACCCATCTCCTCTTCCCGAACAAAGCTTCCCAGAGAGACATGGCATTTGTACTCTACAATGCTCTGTGTCTAGATTCTGCAAGAATGGAGGACAAACCTGATAAAGCCCTGTGGTACAGACTTTGAAAACCTGGGAGGGTCAGGTAGAAGAAGTGCTGACATGCTACTGAAGTTCTGAGGTCAGAATTGCCAAGGACAAAGCCAAGGGTTCAGGACACATTGTTCTGAGAAGTCATAGAGGGCCCTGAAAACCCCACTCCGAACACCAAAGAACATTGGCAGCCAGACTCTAGAAGCAGGAGAACAGTGCAAGAAACCAAGGAAACCAGGTCAAGACCAAACACAGCACATCACTTCACCCAAAGACCTAGCAAGGACCCTTGGGGAGCACTGGAACAAAGCCCATTTAAGAAACCGAATCCAGAGATGAGTAAATCAAACACCCAAAATAAGAATTTTAAAAAATTATTGCAAATTGAACTACAAAAATAGATTTCACAGTGTTAACAGATTAAGCATACAATATACTAATGCAAATATATTTAATACCCTACTATTTAACAGAAAGAAGATCCCAATTACTGGAATAGGTACTCACTATTTAACAAAAGCTGGTAGAAAAATAGGATAGAGGTATGGAAGAAATTAGATTTAGATCAACACCTCATAATTTATGCAAACATAAGCTCCAAATATGTATGTGACCTATATGTAAAAGACTACATCATAAATGATTGGACAATCTTGCTCTGTTTCCAACCTAGGCAGGTTTGTTCCTCCTGAGGAAACTTGGGGGACTCATCAGATCTGTGCTGACCTTGACAGAAACAATGAATAAGAAGTAGCACTTCTACAGCCCAGAACTTTCTAATTCAAATAATTTACCAGGTTTAGCCTCCCCAGGAGCAGGTGTGGAGAAAAAAAACAGGCAGCACAAATATTATGTGACATCTTGATGGACTAAAAAGGTAGAAATCCCAAACTTCCTGGTGGTCTAACATTAAAAAGTCCCTCATCCCCTTGCAAAGGGAGTATGAGCTTGATAACGGACTTATCCCACTGTTGTAGCATCCTGCTGTCCTTGAATAAGAGATACTGACATTTTTTCTAAAACGAAAGCTTTCACAATTATCAAAGACTAATTTTAAAATTTTGTTCTCTTCCCCTTATCCCCTACTCTTGAACTTCTATTTTTGTATTCTTATAGTAAATTTTACCTCTTGCATTCCAAATACTCCTTTTTTCTCCTTTTACCAATCCCCAAGCCAATCCTGTGAAATGCTTTTTTGTTCTGTAATAAGTTGCTACACAGTGCTACTGATTTGCTTTGTACGCTAAGCATCCTGAAGGTTATAAGAAACAACTCTATCCTAAATCAAAGAATATGAAGTTGCTATCAGCAAGAGCAGATCCCTTAGCATTCTAATAAATCTCTAAGTTTTTTCTCCTATCATTGACTCACAGTCATTGACCCTGATGACTATATCCCTCTGCTAAGAAGTGAAGAGAATTCCCCAACACAAGGATTATAGGCATTCAACACCATGTCCTGGCTCATCTCTTGAGGTTAAATCAGTATATCCTTGAAAATATTTACTAGTAGGCATCTACTTTAAATATTAGGGAAATGATACCAAATCCTATCAACAATAGGTTTTTCCCCCATCTGTACTCCTCTAGACAAGGCAGAAATAAGAACAAAACATTCTGTCACTTCTTAGAGAAGCAAAGATGGAAAATGCAAAGGCAGAAAAGAGAGAAATGTGGTCAAAAAGTCTTTGTTTATCTAGAGAGGGTTCTAGTACTTACTTTAAAAGAGACAGGAAAATGGATAATATAAAGATCAAGGTAATCAAGCTGAAGATCCTTCAGGGTCTCTTCCAGGGCAGGCCTGACCAATTCTGGGCGGTGGCATGTACTCTGAAGCTAAAGGAGTTGAAGAAATATTCACAGTAACAATGAGTACTCTCCATCAAAGTAATTCAAAGAGGTAGGGCAAATTGGGACAATACCAGGAGAGCAGACACAGTTCCCAGAATGGCCACTTTACAGAAAAATAGTGAATGAAGCTGAAGTTCATCCTTGTCACTTAATCTCTCTGTAATTGTTTCTTTGTAAAATGATGGATAATAAATTCTCCCTATATCCAAGAGTTCTTAAGTTCAAGAGATGTCACATGTTTTGTCAACTGGAAAAGGGACCTCTTATGAATTAGAGAAATTTATCCACTACAGCAAGGGTCCTGAACTTCCTGTTGAAGGAGGTTCTGAGTGAATGAAGACCCAGTATGGAGATATCTCTGAATAAAGAGGTTTTAGAGGAACTATTGAGAAGCCTGGAGCTACAAAGGTTAGGAGAAGTAGTCATGGAGTGAGGTGCTTTCCCTGGCCAAACTTACTGGACCCAATGAACAATGAGGTCTCCTCCCAACTCAGGTAAATGCCAGAATTTTGGATATTCATGACACTTTATTTTGGAAACCTATGGAGATTTTCTTCCACCTGTAAGGAAGCAGTAGCTACAGAATCAAATGTCAAAAGAGATAAGCAGGCTTTTCAAGGCAACTCCTTCACTTTAATCTTCACCTTATCTGTTGGATAAGTGCCTGTTTTTCCCTATATTGTTTCCTAAGACTGAACACAAAGATGATTTAGTAGCACACTGTAGAGAACAGGCTAGAATTGTAACTTTCCATTCCTATAGTTTGGGAGGAGTTTTTAGGAAATGGCAATCATATCGCTATTATTTTAATCCCTTACTAGTTACTTTTCTATTTCACTTTAGAAATTTTTAATACAAAGAGTTTTGGATTATTCTAATTCAAACCCTTGACCTCAACAAATTAATGAAATGCCTAACATCTTCTGAAAATTTCATGGATAGAAACCAGACACCATTGGAGACCAAAGGAAAAGAAAAAAAATTAATTAGAAAAAAATTATGAAGTAAATTTTAATCTCTTTCTTGTCTAAATCCAGTTATATATAGATATCAAGAGAAGACTATGAGAAAATCTTTAAATTAACTCTAGGAGACTTTTAAATTAGGTGACATGTTGCTGAATTTCTATTAAATTTGAGTGCACATTACAGCTATTAAGAAGCAATTAAACTCATGCCACCTTCCTTAAAAGGAAGTTACAGCCTACTTTATTAGTCATGTTTTAAGGCATTATTCTGTTTTCTTATTTATAAAGTGCTTTTAAAGAACGCACAATAATAGACTATATATTTATGATTTGTGTCTTTGCATTAAATCTGGTATTGAACTTTCTGTCAGCAATTTATTTCTAATTTAGAAAAAAATAAAGGCTTGTCAAACGTTAAATTCCACAGTAAGAGTATTATTTTCCTACATATTAACTCTACTTTTTGTCTAACTCTAAAAAAAATCCACCAAGTGATCATTTCATTTTCTTCTCACAGTTTAGCCAGGCAACTTGCATCCTAACTAGAAGCAGGAATAATTTAGAGTCTGCAAGACTAAATATAAACTGCTAACACAATTATGAAACTATCGGTCCCGAATGAGTCCACTTAATGCCAAAAGCTTACATTTGACATGTCATAATAACAGGAACAATCTCATAGCTGTTCATTCAGAAAATATGGTCACTATACCTCCTTGATCTTTTTTCCTGAAGGTGTTTTTTCTCTCATTGTCCCTGAAACGATTTCTTAATTATTTATTTGGGAAAATTAAATATCTAACTATTTTATACCACTTTACATAGTGTAAGCTTCTGAAGAACAAAGATAGCATGTGTTCCTTAATGAGTATCCCTGCAAAAATATGCATCTTCCTTCTTAATGACTGAAAGTTAAATTCTATTCTTTATCATCAACCCTAGCTTGCATTCCTCTTTTCCTTTATGCAGAAAAATTCATTTTTGTTGTTTAGATTCCCTTGGTTGGGAATATTCCTCTTTGTTTCACATAGGATATTGTTTTTGGTTCATCACATTTTTTTAACATGAAAAAATTCCCACAAAACTCAATCACTGTTTTGTATACCTTTCCTGTGTAGAATATGTCCTCTCTCATCACTGTCCCATCTGCAATCTTCGCTTGGATTGCCCGTCCAACTTCTTTTTCATTTTCATATACAGAAGCCCCATCGATATGGCGGAAGCCCACTTCAATAGCCACCTTTGTGGCTATCTCACTTTCACTTTTTGGAGTCTATGGATTCAAAGGGAGAGATAAAGACTTGGATAAAGACACATTATCCCAATGGACACTGTCTGAAAGGACAAAAACCACTGTTTTTCCTCGTTTGTCAAGTACTACTTAAGTTCTTCCATATACACAGTTGCACTTTGTCATTTGTTTTCTTTAGATTCTGATGTTTCTTTATTTTTCCATTCGGTCACTCTAAGAAGTATGAGACTACTGGGGAACAGAGATTATCAGACATTTTTCCAGATAGACATCAGCCCAGGTTAGCTGAATTCTTTGACTTAGACTATAGGTTTTGGATTTAGGATCTGATGTTACATTCCATGCCTTTCCTCCTTCCACAGTCATAGTTTAATTAAATGTTTTGTTTTAAGTATATTTAATTGCAAGTTATTTCAAGATGGCATAGTGCTAGACAGCCAGAATAGCACAAAGTGAGCAATACTAATTCCCATTTCAAAGCCAGTTTAAAGAACAAGGAGAAAAGCTTTCAGCAATGAAAAATTTGGGAGAATACTTTTAGTAAATTGGGGGTGGGGTGGAATGAAAAAAGATAAACCAGAAAATTACTACCAATCATGGATTCATAAAAAATTAAGTTGATATCTACTTTCCATGACCACACATTTAAACTAAAATCCTAGAATCACCTAAAAGGGCAAGACAGAGAGTTTAGAACTACTGTTACAGAGAATCTACCTGTAACCTCAATATTTGGATAGATTCTGAAGACCTTGGAGGTCTGTCTCTTCCCAAGCTGCCACATTTGACCAGCCACCTGTTGACTCAGGTGTCCCCTGAAACCCATCATTCCCATAAATTCTCCATGCTTCTCCTCAGCAGCAGCTGCATCAGCCTCCACATTTTCATGGAACTGCTTGTGAGCTTCTGTCCATCTTTGAAGCCAGATCCTGACATGTTTTCCATGTCAATCACTGCTGATCATCCACCCTAAATAATCTCCTTGAAGACTCCCCACTGAAAGGGGCCTCCATTCTGTGTATCTCCCACTGGGGTCACCAGGTTTGCCATATCCCTTAAAGATTTCTGTCACTGGAGGTCTTGGTTGGAAGTATGAGAGAGGGTCCATTCCCAGGGAATTAAAGCAAGGCTAGGGAGAAAGGCATTCTCCCACTGTGGGATGCTCCAAAAAAGAGAAAAAAAAATTTTGGGATGAAACAGAATAACCCTTTCTGTTAAACAACAACAACACACTAGAAAACATAGGAATAAACAGACATATCACTTAAATGATAAATTTTTGTTGTTGTTGTTGTTGGTCCTTCATTCTTCAAGAGGACCATGACATCAGGGAGATGATACCATGTAAGTGAATAAGAATTCAGTGAGGGAGGGCTCTACAAAGTCACCAGTCTCACTTTCTACTCCAGTGCCATCTGAGTCCAGTGACAAGATAAAGAACAAGATGACTACAGATGGCCCAGAATGAGTGAGAGACAATAGCCTTTTTAAGCTAATGTCTTTAACAGACTTTAGCTTGACTGAGGCAATGCCCACCCGGTGATTTCAGGCCAGGTAAGAAATGAGGGAGAGAATGACTACTTTACTTAGTTTTAAAAAAATCGGTCTAAAAGAGAAAGACCCTCAGGGTTTCTGGCCAAAACAGATATTCACTCTAAACAGAAAATATTCATTCTAAGCTGATCAAAGCCCAAAGAATGACAAAATGGGGGTTGGTCTGTTATATATTATAAAATGATAAATATTTTCTATCTAAAATCAATAGGTAGCATTATTTGTAAAGGAGATAAACTAGAATTCTATTCTGTGAATTCAAAGGTGGAAAAAGTATATCCACTGGGACCAAATGTATTTTACACAGTGCTAGAAATGCTGGCTATAAAAGCATTAAGACAAGGAAAAGAAGTTAAGGGAATAAACTTGAGAAGAAGCAAAATTAAAACTTTTTACAGATGTTATTATAAGTGTACTTAACCCTAAAGGAGAACCTCAATTAATTGAGACGGTAACTTCATCAAACCTGCAGGATATAAAATTTATCCACAGAAATCATTAGCTCTCATATTGTCATTATATAATACTAATAAAATCCAACAGGTAGTGATAGGTGGAAAATACACCCAAAATTACTGCCAAAATGGAAATAACATATTTTGAACTCTACTTTCAAAAGAATAATCTAAATAAACATCAAAATACTGTTTAATGGAATAAAGACTGACCGAAATAATTGAAAAAACATCCATTGCTAATGGATAGGATGAACCAATATAATAAAAGCGACAATACTGCCAAAATTATTTTACATATTCAGGGTCATACTTTTCAAACTACCAAAGTATTAAAAAAGTGACAAAATTCATATTGAGGTAAATAAGTCAAAAATGTAAAGAGAAATAATAAAAAGAAATGTGAATTAAAGGCCAGGGGCCCTAGCAGAGCCAGATCCCAAATTAAAGCTTACACCATCACCTATATACACACTTCAGGACAAGACACGTGAGCATTATCAGTCAATAAACATTTATTCAGGACCTACTATATGCCTATACCAAAAGAGGCAAAAGACAGTCCCTGCCCTCAAAGAGCCTAGCATCTAAAGAAAGAGAAAACATGTATACACATTTAGGCCAAACAAGAAATATACAGGCATAATTAAAGAGAGGGAAAGGCACTGGAATTAAAAGGGATTAAGGAAGGCTTGCAACAAAAGTTGGAATTCTAGTTGGCAGGTAAGTACATAGAGTTAAAGAGAGCGAGCATTCCAGATATGGGGGGATAATCAGAAAATAAGTCCACACCTGAGAAGAGGAGTACTTTGCTCCTGGAACAGTCTAGATGGCAGGATCATGGAATCAAAAGTTACATGTAGATGAGCAATGTAAGGTGTTGGAAGACTGTAAAGATATAAGGGACCTAGATCATGAAGAACTTTGAATGCCAACCAGAGCATTTTATATTTGATACTGGAGGCAGTAAAGAAGCTGTTAGGGTTTATAGAGCAGGAGCATGATAGAATTTGACCAGAGCTTTAGGAAAATGACTTTACTGGTTAAATGAATGAATTGTAATGAATAAACATGTATGGCCCACAGATCCATCAGAAGGTCATTATAACAGCCCAAGTGAGAGGTGACAGCTTTCACTAGAGTAATGGCAGAATTAGAGGAGAGAAGGAGTCACATATGACAGATATTATAAAGGTAAAATCAACATGTCTTGGGAAAAAGACATGGAGGGGTGAGAGGTAGTGACAAGTAGAGTTATGTGTGAACTTGCAGAGTTGGGAAGATTGTTGCCCTCAATGTAATAAGGAAGATAGAGTAGGGGAATGGTTTGGGGGAAAAGATAGTGAGTTGTTTTGAAAATGTTTAGTTTTAGGTTTCTACTAGAAATTCAGTTTGAAATATCTGAAAGGCAATTGAAGATAAGAGATTGGAGGGCAGCAGAGAATTTGGGGATAAGTAAGATTTGAGAATCATCAGTATAGAGATACTTAAATACATGGTAACTGAAGAGATTACTAAATGAAGTAGTGTAGAGGGAGAAAATAAGACCCATGATGAAACACTGAGGGATACCTATGGTTAGAGGGAAAGATCTAGTTAAGGTTCCAGCAAAGGAGACTGAGAAGGAGCAGTCAGAGATTTAGGATAACCAGGTGAGGGTGATGTCTTGAAAACCTAAAGAGAAGAGAGTATCAAGGAGATGAAGCACAGTCTCAAAAGAAAAGAAAAATGAAAATTGAGAAAAAGTCATGGGATTTAGCAACTAAGAGATCATTGGTAACTTTAGACAGAGTAGTATCACTGGAGTAATTAGATTGAAATCCAGAAGGGGTTAAGAAGACAGTAGGAAATGATCAAACTCCCAAAGGAATAGGAGCATAGGAAAATAAAAGGACAAGTGAAGTTTCCATTCATATGTTTCAGCCAGAGAGCTTTCCCCTGAGGTGAAATGATGTAGGAGTACCATGGACCAAGAATCCAAAGGTGAAACAACTTGAGATAGTCTACATGGGAATCTAGAATGTCACCAGAAATACTTTGAAGAGTTATACGGCAGTGAAATAAGCATACTGGTTTCCTCCATGGTGAGTAGGGAGGAAATAAAGTAGAAGATGTATACTTTATATAGGAGGGGGATAGATTATAAGGCGCTTTCAATGCCATTCAGAGGATTTTATATTTGATCCTGAAGGTAATATTGAACCATCGCAGTAAATTAAATAGTGGTGTGACATGGTCAGATGGATACTCTAGGAAGATCAATTTGATTCCTGAGTAAAAGATAGACTAGGGTAAAAAGATAGTTGAGGCAAGGAAATCAATCAGCAGATAATAGTCCAAACAACAGACATGAAGTGATGAAGGTCTTTAGCAGGATGGTGACAGTATCAGAGAAGAGATTAGGTCATATGAAAGATATTATGAAGGTAAAATCAACAGGCCTTGGCAACAGATTGCATATGGTGAGACACAGTAACGAGTCAAGGATGACACATGGCTTATAAGTCTGAGTGACAGGGAGGATAGTGGTGCCCTCAACAGTAATAGAAAGGGTTAAGAGGGGAGAGGTTTTAGGGAAAAGGACAATGTGCTCAGTTTTTGGAGAAGTTGAGTTTAAGATGTCTATAAAACAATTTGAGAATTCTAATATACAGTTAGGTCTAACTGAAGGTCAACAGAGAGATTAGACTGGATAAGGAGATTTGAGAATCATCAGCATATATATAATCATTGAAACCATGGTAACTGATATGATCACCAAGTGAAAGAATATAGAGGGAGAAGAGAAGAGGACCCAGGATAGAAATGTGGGGGACAACCATAGTGGGTGTCATGACCTAGATGAAGATCGGTAGATGAAGATCGGTAAAGGAGACTGATGAGAGGTCAGACAAGTAGGAAGAAAACTGGGAGACAGTAGTGTCATGGAAACTGAGACAGCAGAAGGTATCACTGGGAAAACAGGGATTGACAGTGTCAAAGACTGGAGATGTCAAGAAGAATGAGGACTGAGAAAAAACAATTAGATGTGACAATTAAGAGGTCAATAGTAATTTAGGAGAGATGGGTTTCAGTTCAAAGATGAAGCAGAAATTCAAGTTGAAGAAGATTCAAAAGAAATTGAGAAAAAAAAGAATTGACATCTATTATGAATGGAGAGAAGAGAATAATTAACAGGGATGGAAAGATCAAGTGAGACTTTTTTTTAAGTATGTTTACAGGCAGTTAGGAAACACCTAGTAGACAAGGAGACACTGAAGATATGAGAGAGAAAGATGGAATGGAATCACAGAGGGATTTGCTTTGGGAAGGAGAAAAGCAACCTCTCCTTGTGAGAGAGAGGAAAAGGAAGAAATGTGGCAGAAGGTCTCTCAGAGGCAGTTCTTGGGAATAGAACTCAATTTTTTAGCAAAACAGGAGGTAATGTTCTAAACTGCGAGGGTCAGTGAGAAAGATCCAAAGGAGATTTGAGAAGGGATGAAAAGGTTTGGCAAAGACATTAAAAGGATTGGGAAATTATTTCCCAGTTGTGATTATTAAATGATTATTAGCATGTTAAACATCGTTGATTAAATAATCATAATTGGGAAAAGAAATGAGAGTGATTAAGGCAAATAATGAAAAGCAAGTCAACAGTTGGCTAAAGGAGACCCAAAAAATGCTGAAGAAAATGACTCCTTTAAAAAAAAGATTAACTCAATTGGAAAAAGAGGTCCAAAGAGTCAATGAGAAGAAGAATGCTTTAAAAAGCAGAATTAACCAAATTGAAAAGGAGGTTCAAAAGCTCAGTGAAGAAAATAGTACTTTAAAAATTAGAATGGAGCAGATGGAATCTAATGACTTTATGAGAAACTAAGAAGTCACAAAACAAAACCAAAAGAATGTAAAAATAGAAGATAATGTGAAATATCTCATTGGACAAGTAACTGACCTGGAAAATAGAACCAGGAGAGACAATTTAAAGATTATGGGCCTACCTGAAAGCCATGATCAGAAAAAGGAGCCCAGATATCATGAATAATTTCATGAAATTTTCAAGGAAAATTGCCATGAAATTCTTGAACCAGAGGGCAAAACAAATATTGAAAGAATCGATTGAGCACTTCCTGAAAGAGATCTGAAAAGAGAAACTCCTAGGAATATTGTAGCCAAATTCCAGAGTTCCCAGGTCAAGGAGAAAATATTGCAAGCAGCTGGAAAGAAACAATTCGAATACTGTGGAAATACAATCAGGATAACACAAGATCTAGCAGTTTCTACATTAAGGGACTGAAGGGCTTGAAATATGATATTCCAGAAGTCAAAGAAACTAGGATTAAAACCAAGAATTGCCTACCCAGAAAAACTAAGTATAATATTTCAGGGGGGAAATGGTCATTCAGTGAAATAGAGGACTTTGAAGCATTCTTGATGAAAAGACCAGAATTGAATAGAAAATCTGAATTTGAAACACAAGAGCCAAGGGAAGCAAGAAAAGGTAAACAGAAAAGAAAAATCCTAAAGGACTTTCCAAAGTTGAACTGTTTACATTCCTATATGGAAATATAATATCTGTAACTCTTGAGACTTTTCTCAGTATTTGGGTAGTTGGAGGGATTATACACACACACACACACGCACACACACACACACACACACACACATATAGATGGAGAGCTCAATGTGAGTTGAATAAGAAGGGATGATATCTAAAAAACAAATATAAGGGTTGAGAGAGGAATGTATTGGGAGGAGAAAGGAAGAAATGGGGCAAATTATCTCTCATAAAAGAGGCAAGAAAAAATTTTTCAATGGAAGAGAAAAGGGAGGAGGTGAGAGGGAAAAAGTGAAGCTCACTGTCTTCACATTTGGCTTAAGGAGGGAATAACATGCTTACTAAACATGGTATGAAAATCTGTCTTACATTACAGGAAAGGAGAGAAGAGGACAAGTAGGGCTAAGGGATAGAAGGGAGGGCACATGGGAGGAGGGAGTAATTAGAAGTAAACACTTTTGGGGAGGGACAAGGTCAAAAGAGAGAATAGAATAAATGCGGGGCAGGATAGGATGGAGGGAAATATAGTTAGTAGTCTTACACAACATGACTATTATGGACGTCTTTTTCAAATCTACACATATACATACCAATTAAACTATCAGATAATTATTTTCTAGAGCTGGATAAAATAATATCAAAATTCATTTGGAAAGACAAAAGGTCCAGAATATCAAAGGGACCAATGAAAAGAAATGCTTGGGAAGGTGGTCTAGCACTACCAGACCTCAAATTGTGTTATAAAGCAGTAATCATCAAAACCACTTGGTATTGGCTAAGAAACAGATGGGTAGACAAATGGAATAGACTTGGCACCCAAGACGCAGGAGGCAAGGAATATAGCAACCTCCTGTTTGATAAACTGAAAGACCCCAGCTTCTGGGATGAGAACTCACTGTTCGACAAAAATTGCTGGGAAAACTGGTTAACTGTGTGGTGGAAATTAGGCATAGACCCATGCCTGACACCGTACACAAGAATAAAGTCCATACATGATTTAGGTATAAAGATTGATACCATGAATAAACTGGAGAAGCAAGGAATAGTGTATTTATCAGATTTATGGAGAGGGGAAGAATTTTTTTCTAAAGAAACAATACAAAGCATTATGAAATGCAAGATAGATAATTTTGGTTACTTTAAACTGAAAAGTTTTTCACAATCAAACACAATGCATCCAAAATTCAGAGGGATGTAGTCAATTGGGAAAAAATTTTACGGCTAAGCTTGGGGATAAAGGCCTCATTTCTAGAGTATATAGAGAACTGACTCAATTATATGACCATACAAGTCATTCCTCAATTGATAAATGGTCAAAGGATATGAATAGGCAATTTTCAGGGGAAGAAATTAAAGATGTCTATAATCATAGAAAAAGTGCTCTAAATCACTACTGATTAGAGAGATGCAAATCAAAACAACTATGGGGTAACACATCACACCTATAAGACTGGCAAACATGACAGAACAAGAAAATGATAAATGCTGGAGAGGATGTGGGAGAGTTGGAACACTAATTCATTGTTGGTGGAGCTGTGAGATCATCCAACCATTCTGGAGAATGGTTTGGAACTATGCCCAAAGGGCTACAAAAATGTGCATACCCTTTGACCCAGCAATATCACTACTAGGATTGTATCCCCAAGAGATTATAAAAATGGGAAAGGCACCCAAATGCACAAAAATATTTATAGCAGCACTCTTTGTGGTAGCCAAGAACTGGAAATCAAGGAGATGCCCATCAATTAGGGAATGGCTTAATAAATTATGGCATATGAATGTAA
>CM053770.1:165914740-165944048 GCA_028658325.1 Potorous gilbertii
GAACTTTGTGCACAGCAATGACCACAGTGTGCGAGAGTTTTTTCTGGTGGACTTGGAACTTTGTAATAACACAAGAACTTACTGAAAAAAAAATCCCAATGACGATTTTCTAAGGCAAAATGCCTTCCAAACTCAGAGAAAGAAATATGGAAGTCATTCGCAGAATGTAGCAGATCATGTTTGTGTGTGTGTCTGTTTTAATGTATTATGTTTTGATTTGTTATATGATTTCTTCCATTTATTTTAGTGTGACTACATAGCATGACTATAGTGAAAATGTGCTCAATAGGAAAGTATACGTAGAACCTATACAGAATTGTATGCTGCCATGGGGAGGGAGGTGGCTAGCGGGGGGAAGATGTGGGGGGGACAAAAATCTTAATTTTAAGGAAGTGATTGTAGAACATTTTTAAAAATAATAAATAAATAATAAAAATAAAAAAATAAAATAAAAATTATAAAGGAAAAAAGACTGCACATGTATAGCCTATATTGAATTGCTTACCTTTTCAGTGGGGATGGGTGAGGAGGGAGAAAGGGAGAGAAGTTGGAATTCAAAGTATTAGGAACGAATGTTGAGAATTGGTTTTACATGCAATTGGGAAATAAGAAATACATGTAATGTGGTGTAGAAATCTATCTTGCCCTACAAGAAAAGAGAGAATATGGGGATAAGGGAAGGGAAGGGTGTGAGAGAAGGGAGGGCATATTGAGGGAATGGGTAATCAGAATGCAAGGTGTTATGATGTGGGAGGGAGGGAGAGATGGGGAGAAAATTCGGAACTCAAAATTTTGTGGAAATGAATGTTGAGAACTAAAAATAAATAAACATTAAAAACAAAAAAAGGTAAAAAACATTTTAATAATATCACTTCAAAAATAAAGGTAACATATTTTTTAAAAAATAAAATGTTATATTTTAATATTATAAGTATAAGCTGTTAGTTATATTTTGGAGTTTTAGAAAGGAAAATTACTATTATTGTATACATTTAGTGAATAAATCTAAAAGATTATTATGGATAGATTACTAAATTACCATGGTAAAACAAAATGCATTTTTTGTTTTGGTTAAAACACTGAGAACCTCTGATTTGAAGGTATGGCAGGACATAATGCAGATAACAATTCTTGAACTCCTTAGCAAAAAATACTTCATGAAGTTCTACGAAGAAAAAATAATAATGGCCTGGTGATCAACCTTTTATTGATATTTTCAGGTCCTAGGATAGGAGAATCAAAGCCTGTCTGTCACCAGGCTCATATAAAAAACATAGATAAGAAGGACTTTCCAATGATGAGTCCTTACTCACATTTTCAACTTTAATTTACTGTCATGAATATTTTGTGGACTTTCTATTCTAAGAAACTTTGAATGTAGGTGCTATTATTAACCCCATTTTATACTTGAGGAATACAGGTTAAAGGATCAGAGTCACATAGCTCATTAGTGTTTGAGACCAGATTTTCACTCAAATCTTCCTGACTCCCAGCTCAATCCACTGAGTCATATAACTACCCCAGGAGAAGAAGTATAGAGAAGCACAATGCAGAACAGCCAGCATTCCTAACTATACCAAAAAATTCGATTTAAATGTCACTTTGTCCAGAAAACCTTCCGATTCCATCTTTCCCTCTCCCCACTTGCTTATTAATTTCTACTTCAAACTTTTCTTAATTCTTCATGGTTTATCTCTCTAATTCAATTATCATGTAATGCATATTTATCGTTTTCTGCATCTGTGTGTTCTTTCTCTTTTAGGTTGTTTGTTTCTTGAAATTAGGAACAGTGTTTTAGCTAACAGACCAGAAAAATGTTAAAGTGACTCCATTTTGTATTCCCAAACTTGAAGGTCCCCAAACACCATGTTCTCTGTTACTTGGGTTTGTACTCTTTTCCCTAGTTAATCAAGGAGTCCAGACATTCACACTATATAACCTCCAACAATCATAAATTTTTAGGTAGATAACTGCACTCTTTAACCACAGCAATTCCCTTCTTCATCCCCTGAGCCCTGTTTCCAAAAGTCCTCATTTCACTTCAGAAGAGGGAAGAGGAAGAAAAGCATATCTGACAGTGAGACAGTGACACCTAGAGAGAGAACGGGTTTAGAGCTGTGGCTTTTGGTCTCAGCTGGGCTATTTTCCTACACACCAAACTCCAAGAGCCCTGCCATCCTGAATGAAGGAAGAAAGCAACTGCCTGCTTTCTGGAAACCACTATGTGGAAGCAGGGAGGGGACTGGAGGAAAGCTCTTCCTCTTAACTGGCTCATCTATGTGTTCAGATGTTAAGCAAAATATATCCTCCCTTCCCCTACATACCCTTTCTGTCTCTTTCCCTTTCACTACCTGCAATATTCACATGGCAGTACGGATATTCCCCAGGTACGGTTTTGTTTGCTGTTCACTCTTTTTTCTCCAATTCTCAGAATATGTCAATATCCAGGTGTCCTCATGCTGGTCTGGCATTTCTTGCATTTCAATTTGAAATAAAGTGGACTCTTTTCTTCTCACCCCCAGGAAGTCAGGGGAATCCATCCACCCGTCATGTAACATCCATGTCCCCCTGTGGTGCACAGGGTCTTATAAGAGTAATAGAATGCAATCAATTACTCTTATAAGACCTTCATCTGTGATACAGATGTATTTCAAAGATGGTACATGTTCATAGTAACTTTGTGGCTGGATGTGTAATTTTGTGCTTACATGCATATGCCCTTAGATAAAAAAAAAAAAGCTCCTTGCCTTTCCTTAGGCAAGCTCCCTCTCTCCAGTGTGGTTACCATTTCACTCTCAAGCCTCAATCAAAGGAATGCCAGGCAACGTTAAGAACCAAGTCAACCACAGGTGAAAAATAATATTAAAAAATAATATTCTTACATTTAAATTAAATTGAAATTTTTGTAAGGTTTATGTTTTATATAATAATTTAGAAATGTAATTAGAATCCTATTAAATCTGGCCAAAATTCAATAGAATTTTTTTTAAAACACGACTAAGCTGAAGTAAGGCAGAGGGCAGGACCTCTGTTTTTCTCCTCCGTGTCCTGGATTGAGTGTGCATAATAATACACAGCTCCACATGTCTCTGCTGATCCATTTAAATATCACCTTTCATGGTCTCAAAGATGGGAAAGGCAGATATAGGAGGCTCTGTCTGCCACAGATGCTCCTCACCTCTCCTCATAAACTCCCCAAAGCTTTTTCAAACTCTGGGCTTAATGAAAAACCTTCCTCCCTCCCATCTGAGGGCTGATCTCACCTTAGCTTTCTTTTCCCAGCCTGGAAAGAACTACAACTACCAGAATCTCTTTAGTGAGCTAGTGGTGGTTAAATCTGAGATGTGATACATTTACCACAGGGTCAGGTTTATACAGAAGTTCACTGTCCTGCATTTGACATATAACTGTGTACTTCTACCCCTAAGAGTTTCTAGAACCATACTAGGTGGAATGTAATGAGAAAGCAATTAGGATAACACATTCCATCCCCCCTCCCAGTGTTCTAATTCACCCTCACCCACAAACCCCACTCCTCTCTATACTTACACTTTTAGTAACATAAGTACCAAGTCCCAGAATCGGGATGGGGTGCCCATCATTCATTGTTACCGTAGGACATTTGGGAAGAGCCATTTCTTTTCACCTCACAGATCAAGTCAATTCTCTACAGGAAGAAAACTCCCGCAAGCTGACAAAGAATAATTGACGAAAGCTCTGATCATTTTTATTTACACTCTATTGCCCTGTGAACCTCAGAGGGAGTGGCATAGTTTGAATATTGCACAGGATGGGGTGGGAGGGAACAGCAAGACATGAATCACCTCTCTGCAGCTTGCCCAGAAACTTAACTGTATTGAAATGTTAAAGTAAGTAAAGAAAGTCTCGATTTGACCTAAATTTGTTTGCTATCTCTTTTTTCTGCAATTATTCCTAAAGAGAGTTGGGGATCAGAGTGGGAACACTGGAGAGGGAAGGCTAGAACAGGGAAGAAGCAGTTGGGGAGGGAGATCTCACAGAGAGGGAGGACAGTGATAGGAAGAGGGAAGGGAGAGGAAAGCTACGTAAGTGAGTGTATTTGGGCATATTTGCTCAAGTCACAACTGTACCAAACTCCTGATCATATTTCATCAATTGGTCAATGCACACCTGTAGTGTTGTGTAGCTTGGGAGTCCCATAACTAAAGTCTGAACCTTTGGAGAAAGCAGAATCCAATTGCTCTTGAGACAGGCTGGACATAAGATGTGGCAGGCTGGTGAGAGGGTAAGAGGATTGGGGCATATATTTAATCTTTCAAATCCACTTCTTTTAGAAACTTTACTCCCATCCATCCAGATGTCCATTCACAAACTGACTACAACAGGGAATTCATCTTTACAAGATCGTCTAAATAACTCTCCTTCTCAGTCACCTATAAAGGGACAAAAAATATTCACCCTTTGGAGTCTCTAATATAATTGGCTCTGTAAATGTTGTTACTCAGAGAGCCCCTAGGCTATGGAAGTCCTTCACTGAGAGCCTCTTACCATGTCTCCTCTAGATCATGCCCCTGGGAGCCATTCTTCCAGAGACTGCTCAGGTTTCAGCTTGAACTTCCACAACCATCCTCCTCCTCACTGAGCAATGATGGGATAAGCCTTGCACTTTCTTAGTCCTAGCGGGAGTTCCCCAGTCTTCACTCCATCTGCATGCCTCCTCAGGATTTCAACCCCAGTAGAACCACAATCTTGGATCAGAGACCATAGGGTAGTTTACTGGTTAGAGCCTGTTAGTATCCCCTTAGGAGAGATCCATTCACTTGAGTGGCCACTGGCTCCATTAGGTGCCCTCACCTTTCATTTTGAGGTTTCAGAAAGCCTCTAACTGCTGAGTCTACTGACTTAGTTTACTTTCAGTCTTTCTATGCTGGAGCCCACTTCCTACCAAATAGCGAACAACAGTCAGAGAGTATTCGTTTTTGTAATTTCTGTATTCTCATAGGCAGTCTCCTACAACACCTATTGAGCTTCTCCCTCAGCTTGAGTGGGAGCCTGCTCCAGTACTAGAGGGAGACCTCCTCATACTTGACTAAGAGGGCTTTCTGGTGATTGGGAGACATTGGATGTCCTCCCACCCCCATGTGATTAACACAGTCTTCTCTTTACTTTCAGAGTTCTTCTCTCATCTCCATCATGATGTGAGCCATGAGGCTACCTTATCTCATCCTAACCTGCTTGAACTATGCTAAATGTTGATAGTGTTTCCCTACCACCACCAGCACTTTGAGGTCCACTTAGTGACAAAAAGAGGCAGAATCAAGGAGATAGAGATGCAGAGGAATAGCATTCCTGACATGAGAGTCATCCTCCCAACATATGCCCCTCCATGGTCCACCAAATGATCTGAAATGTGGCTCTTTACATCCTCAACAGTCTGAAGTTCCTTTGGTCAGTGGCTTGATTGAATTGCTGAGTCAGTGATAGAGACAACTCCAGGTAGATGGAGCACTAAGCTTCACCTCCCCCTTTCCTTTCTCTTCCTACTCTTTAACTAGAATGTCTAGTGGCTGTTGTCAGCCTCCAGAGTTTCATATAAGAAAACCAAAGATAATTAGGTTATATATGTATATATTTATTTCTCTTAAAGCCAGCAATATGCATGCATCCATACATGGGAACTGCAATTGAACTGAGTTCAAAAAAAGGGTTAGATGAAGAGCATTATATTACATAGAGTAATGGAGTGTTTCCTCCTCCCCTCCCCACCTAACTCAGCATGACTGTGTCTTCTGTCAGTCAAAATTATACTTTCCATAGAACAAAAGACTGCTGCAGGATGTCAGGTTTCTGTCAACCACAAACAAGGAAATACGATAAAACAAGAGACCGCCATAATATGATAGTGTCTTAACAAGAGAGGGTCATAAAACAAAAAAAAACAAGAAAAATACCATTAATCAAGACAGTGATTATATGATGGAGATAGTTCAAGGCTCCTAGTGTTTATCAGTCAGAACAGGGAAATAGTCTGAGTCAGCTTAATCCAGCCTTGGGGTGGCTGACATAGCAAGATAACTTTGGTATTGTAAAGAATTATTGGTAAGAGTTCAAATTATCCTCTTCAATCGGCTAGTCCAGGTTTTCGCCCTTCTTCAGGTGATGAGGGGCTCATGGAGGTCTCACCCTATGTATCAATCATCTCTCATTCACAACTTCTTTCTACTCAAGGTTTCTTATATCATGAAGGTATCTCATTGATGTCTGCCTAAGCCAGGAATCACACCTGAACCTTCCTGATTTACTTTATAAGCAATACAGTAACCTTTCCAACCTACTAGAGGAACAAACCTTGTTGGACTCAGGAAAGAAAACAAATTACTGTCAGAGTAAGAGTGGCAGTAAGTGCCCAAAGGTAGTTTGAGTATAAATATTAACAGCCTCCAATTCCTCTTCTATCTCTCCTTATTCGCACTCCTCCTCTATTCCAGCAGCAAGTATCAGCCATAGTCCCCAGATCCCTGTTCCTCTTTTCTTTCCCCCAAAGGCTGATCTAACTAAATACAGATGAGAAATGTACATATAAAAATACATTAAACTTTCTTGGGAATGCGTTGCATTCTTTTGGGGCTGTAACCACTGCCTTTATTTTTTAAATGTCTCTCCTCTATATAGCTGTCCTACTTTTCTGTCTTATAACCTCCATGTTTCCTTTTTCTGGGTTTCAGGTATAGTTATGGGAATTTAAAATTTCTTTTTATTGTTCAGGTCTCAAGGTCATCTCTACTGCAAATTTCATTTAAACTAAAAGTATCTTAATACGAAGTTCACTTCCCCAAAATTTGCCCCATTCCTATCTAAGCCAGACCTGCACAACTTGACAGTAGGTAGGTACCAAAATTAAAATAGGTTAAACTCCTTTGGGAGGGAGATGGGTGTTTAGCATCTCACTTTCCAAGTAAAGATATAATTAGTTATAAAACTATTTTACAAATAAAACATATTTTTTAGAAAAGGGAAATTTTTATTAATATCAACAGATTACACTTATTAGGATGTTTATTTATCATGAAATTGCTCCTCCCAGAATACAGACAGACTGATGATGGCTGGTTGTTGCAGGTCATGTGACAAACAGGAAAGGGTACACAGTGGCAACCCACCTGCCCAATCATTTGGTGGCCACAGTAGTGACTAGTGGAAGGTGGGTGAAGTAGGACATTCACAAAGTATCTTTGCTTTCTTTTATATTCTCTACTTTTTTCATGGGCCACCTGAAATTTTCTGGCAGGTCCAATATGTTGTGAAAGCCTGATCTAACTGTGCTTGAAGTGATTGACCAACAAAAGGTCCCAGGTCATATCCCACTTGGTCATTGTTTGGCCCTGATTGGCTAACTGAGTGTAAATAGCAATGGTTTCCGTTTTGGCCAGAAACCCTGAGAGGTTTCTCCCAGACTGATTTTTTTTTTCTGCTAGGTAAAGAGGCCTTTAATTTCTTACCTAGTCTAAATCATTGACTGGGCATTGCCTAGTCCAAAATGAGATCTGTAAAGACTTAAGTTAGCCTTAATCACTGAATGGGTGTTTCATCAGTTAAACTAAGATCTGTTAAATATCTTCCAAGTTAGTTTTAATCACTGAATGGATGTTGTCTCAGGCAAACTGAGATTTGTTAAAAACCTTCTAAACTAGCCTTAGTCCCTGAAGGAGTGTTGCCTCAGTCAAACAGATATGTTAAAGATCTTAGCTTGAAGAAGCCACTGCTTCCAGGGTCATCTCCAGTCATCCTGAACTATATCTTACCACTAGATTCAGATGGCTCCAGAGGAGAAAGTGAAGCTGCTGACTTTATATTGTCCTCCCTCACTGCGTGCCTGAGGCAACAACACCCTTTGTGGTGACATGTAAATTCTCCTCCTCACTTAGCCTGTGAATCTCTAATCTCTGAAGTGGTTTAGTCTACCTATAGAGTGGGTTTGCTGAGATTTATTTCCTTAGGGGATGTATGAGACTAGGACTCTGTTTAAGTTTGTTCAACTTTTATGACTTTCAAGGAAACATGGGCTCCCTAAAAACCCTGTTTGAATGAAATTTGTAAAATAATTATTTCCCTCTTACTCAGATCTAGCTTTGCCTGTAAGAAGTGTACTTAGAATCTTAACAATTGTTCAGGTATAGTCTATGCTTCAGCATAATAATAAAACGTAAGACTTCGGGGTTTTTTGTGGAGGCAATGGGGTTCAGGACCTGCCTAGGGTCACACAACTGGTAACTGTTTAAGGTCAGATTTATAATCAGGTCCTCCTGATTCCAGGGCCTGATTCTATCCACTGTGTCACTTAATCCCCAAATAGAGGTTTTTACTATAATTCATATGTGGTGATAAATATATATTTGGTAGTAGTTACCTACCACATAGTGCAGTGGCATAGTGCATTGAGCACTGACCCTGGAGTCAGAGAGACCTGAGTTCAAATCTAGCCTCAGACACTCATTTAACTCAGTTTGCCTTGGTTTCCTCTTCTGTAAAATGAACTAGAGAAGGAAATGGCAAACCGTTCCAGTTCTTTCACTAAGAAAACCCCAAATGGGATCTGCCTGGGACATGACTAATCACCTTTAAAAAAGCAACCTGCCACATGAACTCAGAGAGGAATATTAAGACATATTCATCCATAATAAACATAAAGTAGCAGCTTGTGGAAAACCTGTGACCTTTCCCAAACTAGGTGGGGAAGTTTCCTATAGATCTATCCCCTGAAAACCACACTAATCTCCTCACAGAGGATAACACTGACCCTATGGGCAGTTTATCAGTTGGTACTGTGCACGGAGCACTGGGCCTGGAGTTAGGAAGACCTAAGTTCAAATTTGGCCCCAGATAACTTAGCTATATGACCCTGGGCAAGTCACATAATCTGATTGCCTGCTTCCCCATCTGTACAAAGGTGATAACAGTACCTACCTCCCAGGGTTGCTGTAAGGATCAAATGAGATGACAATTGCAAAGTACAATGTATTGCTATATAAATATTAGCTATTATTGTCTAGGTCTGTCAATAACCCCACCCAAATCCTGTAATGACCTAGGTGGTAATATGAAAACCTTGGGCAGGAAATGCCCCATGTAGTATTTGACTCTCTGAAAATGGAAATGAACTTGCAGTAAGCAGTAGCCTGCCAAGTCATTTAGGATCTAGGGTAAGAGCTGTCATCTTTGAAGAAAAGCAATCATGTCCAAAGATTATCATTAACAGAACATGCACTGTTTAAAGCAGAAGGAAGGCAAGCTAAATTTACTAATTCCTAAATTTAGCCCATCAAGATTCCTATTTAGCCTGAGGAGGTTACCCATATCTTCCTTTGTGAGTTCAAAATTAAACACTTAGAACCGTAGGATATCATAAAATTTATTGCTGTAAAAAGACCTTAGACATCATCTATGGAGAGGAAGCATGGTGTAGTGCAGAGGGTTGCCAGACTTATTTGGCCTACCACCTCTTTTTCCAAAAAAAAAAATTATTCCATGGCCCCCCAAAATCTGGACTTCAACCTCTTTAATGGTTTAACATTTTTTCTTAGAAGGTGCATCTTAAACTTAATAACTTATTGTAAATTTGTGGGTTCTGTTCCTGAATTGAAATTTTGATGACTCATTATTGCACCATATAATTGTACAGTATCATATTGTAAACAAGTCATTAAACACATACAATGGAGCCTATGCATGCTTGACTTCCAAATAATGCACAACTCATTCACTTGCTTTTTTGACCTGTAGGTGGACTTGACCATGAATTGGTTATAACTTGAATTTTGTGTGTTTATTTGGAAAATAATGTCATCACTATGACTTTAACTCTGTTACATAACAGATGAAACTTGTATGAAAGGTTTTCCAAAATTTTATCTTCCTTTCTTTCCTAATGCCTACATAATTCTTAGTTCCCTTCAAAGCTCACTTCTTATGTAACCTCCTACATAAGATCACTCCTGATCACCGTGATTTCTGGTGCCCCACCCCTGTGGAAATTATTTCACACATAATTTGTAATTTTTCAGGTCTGTAACATGTTATTCCTCTCCACAGACTGAATGCTCCCTGATGGCAGAAATGAACTAACCGAGCTGACTTTCCTTGTGGTGGGCGATAGGCCATCACAGAGATATCTTTTGAATGGTAACAGTTGATCAGCTTCTCCTGAGTGAGGAATAGGTGGCTCTCTTAGAATCAGATGCACCACTTATATTAAAAGAGAAGTCTCAAAGATAATATTCTTGTGTGAGCCTGATTATTTTAAAGAATTATATCTTATTTTTATTCATGCCTTTTGTTTTTAAAATATTTATTTCTGAATATATACGTTGCCCCTCCGGCGGGGTTAGTTAATTAGTGGGTGTCGGGAGGGACCCAGCCTGAGAGGAATGGGCCGAGAAGAAGAGTGAGACCAAGTGAGAGTTAAGCAAGGTCTGATTTATTTTACTGCATGCCGTGCTTATATTCAAGAGAAAAAGAGAGAGCAGGAAGATGGGAGGGGTAGCGAGAGAATTTCCAGGGGCAGGTGCTGAGACGTCCCGTGATGAGCTCGGCTGATTCTCGGATGATGGTGCTCGGGTGTGGCTTTCTCATGGGGAGAGAACTTCTGCTTAGGGCAGGGCTCCCAACAATACGTCCCCCGAATCCCTGGAAAAGAGTTTTAAAAAGTGGGAGGAAGGGGAAAGTGGTTCAAAATAACTGACCAAAACATTGACTGTGTCTAACAGAAGATACAATATTTCAGACCAAGGCAGATGCATCTTCTTACTTCTTCTTTGAGACCAGGCTTTATTGTTACAGTTCAAGAGCACCTAGTTTAATTTTTTTCTTTCCTTTTACATTGTTATAAATGTATACATTATTTTCTTGGTTCTGCTTACTTCATTCTGTATCAGTACATAAAGTCTTACAAGCATCTCTCAATTTATTATACTCATCATTTCTTACAGAGAATTAGTATTTCATTGCATACATCTATGAGATTTGTTTAGTCATTCCTCCCATTAATATTCATCTGCTTTGTTCTCTCCTTTTTTGCTAACATATAAAGTGCTACTATAAATACTTTGGTCTATATTGGACCCATGCTGCAAGTGATCTCCTTGATATAGATGCCCATTGGGGGGGATCTCTGAGACAAAGTATATGGATGTTTACATTACTTCTTCTTTTAGTGTAATTCCAAATTCCTTATTAGAAATGTTGGAACAATTCACAACTCCACTAACAATATATTTTCTTTTCTTTCTGAGGTTTTCTCCAGCATTGCCTATTTTTATCTTCTGTTGGTGGCTTAGTTAGCTAGGATTCTGTACCTTCTTAAGGATACAACCAGTCAGACACACTTTCTGGAGGCTGACATGTAGGACCAGCACAAACCATCTTCTACCTCCTGTTTCCAGATTTGCCCAAAGACCCAAAGTCCATGCTCTTCTTTTGGTATCACAAGAGTAGACAAGACAAACCACTTATAGCCCCCTCAAATAAACTTCTAAATAGTGCATATCACCTGCCCCCTTCTTACTTGCTTTCTTTCAAACTGAAGGCCATAATGACACCAAGATTACTCCAGAGTGTACTTCCTGGATGAAAACACACTACTTCCTTCTTATGGCCGCTTCAAAGTGGGCTTCTAGACACCCCTGTGGAAAGAGAGACAGCACGTCTGGCAGTACAGAACTGTACCACAACCTTAGAGGAGCAGACTTGATTCTTCTTGGCGCCTGTCTTTATCAGTTTACCTCACCTATTTCTCTGCCTTGTTGTCGTTCAGTTGATTTCAGTCATGTCTGATTCTTTATGACCCCATTTAGAGTTTTCTTGGCAAGGTTCATTCTGCCTGGACTCATTCCCAAATGGCTGATACTGAACCCCTGGCTACCAAAATATATATCCTTGTCCCAGCTCTAGCTGTCCTCTCCCTCTTTGCCATTCATCATAATCCTATCACCTACTCCAGATTCACTATGCCCTTCCAATGAAGCCCCCAAAATGCCTACTGCAGAATTAACAACTTCTCATCTCATGTCACTTCCTGTCTGCTTCTATCTTATGGAATTTACTGAGACCCGGCTCTTTGCTGATGAAGTTACATCCCTGACCCACCTTTCTGGTACTTGGTTGTGCTTTATTTCAAATTCCATCATGATCATGGTAGGAGACAGAATACTCTTTGTTCCCATAGCCACTCCCACTCTCCCTCTATAATCCTCCCTCAACAATCACTACTTTGAAGTTTGTGAAGCTCAGATTTATGACCTATTATGACCTGGTATCTACCAACAACCAGAACAATGTCCCTCCTTTCTCAATGAGCTCATGCCTGACTCACAGTCTTCCTCGCTTCTTCAATTTCTGCCTCCATTCCAGGGGACTTCAAGGAAATATTGATGTTCCTTTAAATACCCTAACTTTCCAGGTCTTCAATCTACTCAACTGCCATGACCTAATCCTGAACTCTACCTCAGTTACACACACATCAGAAGTCTCCCAGTTCCTTGTTAAAGAATTCTGCAATTCCTTTATCACATGATGATCTTTTCTCCTTCCCTGTGTCTTATTCCTAAAACTAAACATCCTGACAATAATCTTTCAAACTCCCATCCCTCAGTCCCATTCTAAGACATCATTCTTGCTCCAGCTACACTCTCTCTCCTTCCCAATCTTGACACCTTGTTGAATCCCTTGCCAACTTTTCCTATTTCCAATCATGTCTTATAAAATTCCCACCCTGCATACTCTCATCTTCTACCTCCTTCAGTTTTTCTCACATGGTACTGAAAGAAACTGAAAGAAATCAATTGTATAGACTGGATCCACAACAAATTTGTGCTAGTTAATCTCTACTGGGATCTCACTGCAGCAAGACCATCCCATTCCTCTTCTTCAATTGATTCCTTATCCTTCTTACCACTCCAGTCTTTAGTTTAATCTCATCTAGCCTTAATGAGGTCCATGACCAATCCCTTGACCTATATCCTTATTCCATCTCTTCCTGTCTTCCCTGGATTACTCTCTCATTCCTCCACTCTCTAATTATCAGGTTTTCCATATTTACTGGTGCCTTTCCTAATGCCTCCCTATTCACAAAAAAAAACCTCTTTAGATCTTACCATGCCTGTTCCCTATTGTCTTATAAGCACCTCTTTTCTCAGCAAAACTACTTGAAAATGCCATTGACAATCAATGCTTCCACGTTTCATTCTTAAATCCTCTGCAGCCTAGCTCTTGACCTCATCATTAACTGAAACTGCTTTCTCCCCATTTACCAGTGATCTCTTAACGGCCAAATCCAGCGGTGTCTTCTCCCTCCTCATTCTTCTTGACCCCTTTGCAATCTTTGCCACTATGGATTACACCCTTCTCCTGGATTCCATTTTCCACTCAGTTTATTCAGGATATTACTCTCCCCTGATTCTCCTCCTAGTGTCAGTCTGATTATGCTTTAGTCCCTTCTGCTGGATTTTCATCCATGCCACACCCACTAATTGTGCCCACCTCACACCCCCACCCCAGGCCCTGTTCTTTCTATACTTTTTCACTTGGAGACTTTACCAGCTTCCATGAATTAAATTATTATCCCCATCCAGAGGTTTTCTAGATGTATTTATTCAGCCTTAGTCTCTCCTGAACTGTAATCCCATGTCCCCTCCTACCTATTGGATTTCTGAATGGAATTTCCCAGAGACTTCTCAAACTCAATACACCTAAAATGAAACACTCTCCTAAAGTCATGCCTCTCCTTAACTTTTCCATTCTTCTAGTCACCCATGTTAGCAACTTCAGTATCATCCTTGACTCTCATTTTCCCTCACTCTAAATATACATGTCATGTAAAATTAGGACAGAGTTTGGGTGGCTGGCATGTGGCAACACTAGGATTGACAACCACTAGATTTATTAATACTCAAGGCCAAGCCCACCATGGTAGTGTATGAAGAGATGAATAAAAATTTTGGCAGGTATAGAGATATATGGAGAGTCTTTAATGCAATGTGCCATGTGACAACAAGCAAAGTGGTAATCTGGATCCACAATAAGATATGCATTAATGACAGTTGAAGACACAGAGTTGTTGATGTCCCTAGTTGACACAGATTTTCAGACGAAAATTAGTAGCTGTCATATCACCAGTGAGGCAATGGAGTTAGGGAACGTGGACCAGTAGTGGAAAGGGAACTCTAAAAATTAACAAAAAATATCTATTAAAAATGAGAGAGGTGGAATTATAATTGTGACTCATTAGCAAGTTAGAGGGAGTCTTTCAGCTGCCAGTTCTAATTAGAACTGCACACAATGAAAGCCTTAAGCATATTGGCGTTATGTAACAGGAGCCAGGCCTGGGAAACTGGGGTCATAGATTCCTCTGGTTATTCTGCATTCAATCTGCTGCCAAACTTTCTCATTTCTGTGTCAATATCTCTCATGTGTGTTGTCTTCTCTCCACCTGTACTCCTACAGTCACTATCCCACTTCAGGACTTCACTACTCTTTGCTTGACTGTTACAGTAGCTCACATCTCCCCACTGCAATCTATAATCCACACTGCTATCAAAGAGAAAGCACAGGTGTGACTACATCACTACATCACACCTGTCCAAATTCCTATAGATCCCTATTACCACTTGGATCAAATCTCTTTCTGGCATTTAAGACTCATCACAACCTGGCTCCTTCCTGTCTTTCTGGTTTTTTCACATACTACTTCTTCCCATGCATTCTCTCCAGTCATACTGGTCTGCCTGCTGATCCTCACAGAGGATACTCCAGTCCCCATTTCCATGTTTTTGCACTGGCTCTTCCCCATGGAGAGATACCATTCCTAGCCAGTAAGGGTTGTTTCATTCACTGTATTTGTACCTCCAGCACACTCATGGCACGTGGTAGAAGCTTAATAAATACTTGCTAATGATTGATAATCATAAGTGGTAACTTTTTTGAAATATAGACCGTAGATCACAACCAAGAAACCAGAGAAATTCTGTTCCATGGAATTATGATGTCACAAGAGATATATAAAAAGAAAAAGTCTCAGGTAAGCTAAGCTTGGAAACAAGGTCTTGTCTTTCTGCCTGTTAATGTAACCAACAGTTCAACATGCACAACTAGAGAAGGTTAATTCTGGTGGAGGATTAAAACTACAGAGATATTTTCATCTATTGCCAAATTTTCTAACTCTTTTACAAACTCACCTGGTTGTGTGTTGGCTTCCATCATAAATCAGGCTTGTTCAAAAGTATCTCAATTTGGTTTGTGGTTGAAAATTGAAACTCACATAACTTTCACCAGCCACTCATTCAACAGATCCTCCATGACCTACAGGAAAAGACAGAGTAGATTTAGCATATGGAAGGAAGAAGGAAGGAAGGAAGGAAGAAAGGAAGGAAGGAAGGAAGAAAAGAGAAGGAAAGAAGAGGAAAAGGGAGGGAGGGAATGGAGGATTCATTAAGTGCTTACTATGCGCCAACCACTGTACTAAGCACTTAGTTTATCAATAGGATCTCATTTGACTCCACATATCACCCCTAGGAGGTAGATGATAAATATGTAATCTTATGTGCCCCATTCTCCCTCTTAGGAATAGTACTTACCAGAAGAGACATCTAAAATCCACGTTTCCCTGGGGAGACGAGGAGTAGTCAATGTTCTCCATTCTGGACAGTTTCGCTATGGAGCAGAGCTCTGTAACCTACTCCATATCATGACCCCTCATCATTCATATCTATTCACTCTGGACATCTTACCATCTGTCCTACTGCAAGGCCATACTTTTCTTCCCATTTCTACTCCCTCCAGAGTTCAAAGCCTAGATCTTCTATTATGTGACATCAGAAATCACTATATCTCTCTAGGCTCCAATTTACCCATCTGTAAATAAAGGGTTTGGTTTATACTTGGAGATATAATGTTTGGGAAGTCTATAGAAAAGACTTGGTTCTTTGTGTAAGCAGCCATTGTCCACTTGTGGTACACAAACCTTTATTAGGAGATCCAAGAGGTCAAAATTATTTTCATTAAAACACTAAAATGTTACTTGCCAATTAAAGTATTCCTCACATTTACAAATGCATATCTTTGTAAGGCTGGATTTTCTTCATATATATCTAGTCAAGACAACATAATGCAACAGATTGAATGCAGGAGTAGATATGAGCATTCAACTACTTTCTATTAAGTCACAAATTAATGGATTTTCAAAATATGCACAAGGAGTCCAGTCTTAAAATTCAATCTTAAAATGATTCTATGAATTAGTTCCCTCTATATTCTTTCTGACAGTATTATTTATACCTGAATATTTTAAGAGAATTGGATTAGACAAGTTTTAGGAGATATCTGGGTTTTGAAAAGACAGAAGACAGCTTATTCCTAGGCTTGTATACAAAGCCTGTTCATCTTGATAGTATTTGTCAGCATATCTAATCTAATAGTATTTTACATTAAGCTGGCAAAACCTTCAAGGACCTAGAATCACACCTACATCACAATGAAACATCAGAGTAGGAATTTTGTTAAGATTATTTGTTTAATAAATTTTTGTTTAGTGGTTACTGGATTTAACTGACAAGGTGGAGCAGAGTAAGGAAAACAGGCTGGTGGGGAGACTCAAAATCACAATAATTGACAATTCAATAGACTGAAGGACATTAATGGAGAACTGAGTTGATGTTGTTCAGGGGTGGGGAACTTGGGGCCTCAAGGCCACATATGGTCTTCTTGATCCTTAAGGAAAGCCCTTTGACTGAATTCAAACTTCATAGAACAAACTCCCTCAATAAAAGAACCGTACTTGAGGACCTAGAGGGCCTCATGTGTCCCCAAGGCCCAAAATTCTCCACCCCTACATATACCCTGTTGAGAAACCTAAGAGAACATATGATCAAATATAGTGGTCAAAAGTACCCAAACGTGGTCCCAAAGTAATAGCACCAAGCCGTGGGGTAGCAGTAGAGAAAGGAATCACTGGGTTTGGTCTGCATGACTGCTTAGAACAATGATAACTCATGGCCATTTGGAAGTGTACAGGCAGTGTGCAGTGGAGAGATTTAATGAGGGAGAAGAGAGCACACTCTAATTATAATATTATTAGTAATTACTAGATCTGGCCACTACCAAGAAGATTTTTGATTATTTGTAAAAGTAAATGACTCAGAACCCAGTAAATGTCTGTAGTTTTCCCTGATATAGACTATCTTGTGCAGTAGGCAGACATAGGGACCATGGGTTGTGTCTGCTATGATCTTCTCCCTAGGTAAGTGTGGTGCTGTGGTTATTTTTAGTACCTTGCTAATATCTGTGTGTTCAGCATTCAGGGACAAATAAGGATTCACATTAGGCTCCAATTTCCGATAGCAGCTATCTGAGATTATGTTTCAAAGCAATAGATATGATATCACAAAAGAAACAAAGCAAGGAAAGTAGATAAGTCAGAGACATTGACAATGGCACCAATAGCTATTCCCAAGAGTGATGTACTTCTGCTGCCTATTATTGGTTTCTAACCATATAAACTCTAGGAAGAATCTAAGCTTCAGACAGGCTTTTGATAAGAATGAGTGAGTATCTTACAGGATGGAAATTACAGAATATTAGAGATGGAAGAGATTTTGAGATCATCTAGTCTAACCTCACCCTTCCTCACATGAGGAAACAGATACATAGAGAGATTAAAAGATTTATATGAGGACTGGAAATAAACTTCAGGTATTCCCACTCAATTTCGTTCAATTCAACAAAGATATGTGTAGTACATTCTATGTGTGAGACAGCATTCAAGGTGCTGGGAATATAAAGACAAGAGAAATGCCATGGAATCAAAGAGTTTACCTTTTATAAGGGAATTCAGACAAATAAAGAAACAGAAAGTGATTAAAGAAGAAGGAGAACACTAACAAAAGGCAAGACTTCACTGCCTCTAAAAGATACTCCCAGGTTTCAAACATAAGTACCACCCATCCGTACACTTAGAGTTAGGAAGGGACTAAGTGAAGGATGAATTTAGATCCCATACTGTACCTTAAAACCCATAGGCCAATGAAAGGTAAAGTCCAAGTAGCCTGAATGTAGATCCTTCAAACTATTTTGGCAAGCACGTTGCACAAGGTCCTGCTCATGGAAGGTATTTCAGAGCTAGAGAGAGGAAGAATGAAAGTATCTCCATTGCATAAACATGTCAAGAGTTATCAGAATATGGGCTCTGCTGGTCAAAGGTAAGGTTTGTAATCTGAAGAGATTAAAGCAAATTAATAACAAACAGGGGAGAAAGACAAAATTTATACTCAAAATCCCATATAATGATGTCAAGATCAAAGGGATGACAAAGCTGATTCACTGAGGACCCCTTCTCTATCCTAATCAGGATCAATCAGTTTGATAAAATTCCAGAGATGTAGGTTTGTGTATTTGGCTCTGGATCTGTGAGCTGCAAATTGTAACTTCACTGGCTTAATCATAGGAAGTTAAGTAGAGGGACTCCATCCTCGTATTTCCTTGTCATGGTGAACAAACTCATTGTGTCACAGGTGACCTAAGTATATGGAAATTTCCCTAAGTTATTTTTGTGCCTCCAGACCATTCTCTCTTGTCCAAGATGAGCAGGTGATCATGCTATGATCATCTTTTAGTCAGTGAATATGCCCCGTACATCAATCTGTGACCCCCCTGCTAATATGTCATTTTTGGAGCCATATTATGGTGACCTAGTCAGTTCAGATATTCTTTGCTTTGCCCAACTTGTGACCCTTCTGATTTATTGTTTGCCCATGGATCATAAACCAACCAATGGAATTTGTTACAGTTTTTGAAAGTCTAGATATCTAATCCTATAAAAATAGGGCCCTGACTGGCGGGGGTATTTCAGAATGTGAAGAATATCTGAGATCCACTTCATTAGAGGAAACCATGGATCCTTTCATAAAGTGCCATGGGCTCATAGCTCTGCCTCTGTCTGTCTTAGGTTGGACAATGTTGATCCCCAAAGTGACAAAAGAGGTATATCTGACCTAAAATCGTACAAAAGAGTTTTAAAAAATGGAAATATAAAGCAAGTTTGATTTTACAAAGAGGTATATCTCCAATTTAACTTGTTCAATATAATAATTCAGTCAATCAAAAAAAAAAACCCAATTATTGAATGTCTACTGTGTACTACCTACTATTAGGGTCTAGAGTCAAAGGAAAAAATGAAATAGTTCATACCCACAAGAAACTTAGATTTTATTGGAGGAAGTCAATATGAATATATAAATATACGCAATATGTATATGTATATGCAGAAACATTTATGTGTGCACATGCATCTATGTATAGATGCATGCATATGTATGTTTATAAAGATCATACACATATATATGTGTATGTATATATGAGATTTTATAATGTATGTGCATCTGTCAGCATGGGGATGTGTATGAGATAGTAGTCAGTTTCGGGGAGGAGGTACTAGCAGTTAAGGGAATCAGTAAAGACTTTATGTAGAAAATGGCTCTTGAGTTGATTTTTTAAAAATATATTAACTTATTTTTCAGTTTCCAACCTTCACTTCCACAAGCATTTCAATTCAAAATTTTTTCCCCATCTCTCCCTACCCCCCAACTAAGAACAGCATGCACCCCATTCACCCCTTCCTCCAGTATATCTTCCCTTCTATTACTGCCCCACTTCTTCCATCACCCTCCCTTCTATTTTCCTGTAGGGCAAAAGAGATTTTGATATCCCATTGCCTGTATATCTTATTTCCCAGTTGCATGCAAAAATAATTTTTAGCTTTCATCATTACAGCTTTGAGTTCCATATTCTCTCCCTTCCTCTCTCTCCACCCACAGTGAGAAATCAAGCAATTCAATATAGGTCATACGTTTGTAGGCATGCAAAACATCTCCATAATAGTGATGTTGCAAAAAACTAACCACATTTCCCTCTGTCCTATCTTGCCTTCCATTTATTGCATTCTCTCCCTTGATCTGTCCTCCCAAAATAGAGTTTGCTTCTCATTATCCTATTCCACAATTTTCTGTCCCTTCTATTGTCTTCCGTCTCTTATCCCCTTCCTCTCTGCAGGGTAAAATAGATCTGAGTGTGTGTTATTTCCTCCATGACAGTAAGGCTCTCATATTCCCTTTCATCTCACCCCACTTCTCCTCCATTGTAAAAGCTCTTTCTTGCTTCTTTTATGTGAGATAATTTGCTGCATTCGACTGCTCCCTTTCTCTTACTCCTACTACATTCCGTTCAACAGTAAATTTGATTTTCTAGGCTATATATACATAGATATATATATATATAGATATATATATATATATATATATTCCCTCTAACTGCCCTAATATGGAAAGAGGTATCATGAGTTACAAATATAATCTTTCCATGTAGGAATGTAAACAGTTCAACTTTAATAAGTTCCTTATGGATTCTCTTTCCTGTTTTTCATGTTATCGTGTTTCTCTTCATTCTTGTATTTGAAAGTCAAATATTCTATTCAACTCTGGTCTTTTCAACAAGAATGTCTGGAAGTCCTCTATTTCATTGAAATTCCATTTCTTTTCCTGAAGGATTATACTCAGTTTTGCTTGGTAGGTGATTCTTGGTTTTAATCCTTCCTGTTAGCCTTCCAGGCTAGCTTGATCTGGAAATCTATTTTGCTCTGCCCTTTTATGTCTTCTGCTTCTCTAGAATTTGTTTAGAGTGAATTTTTTTATAGGTATTTTAAGGGCTTTGGGGGGATACCTCAAGCAGGTAAGTGATTCTACTTGGTCATCTTGGCTCTGCTTCCTGTTGAGTTGAGTCTTAAAGGAAACTAGGGTTTCCAAGGGTGCAAGATGAGGAAGGAGTGCATTCCAGGCCTAAGTGACAGCAAATGCAAAAGCAAGAAGATAAAAAAAGGAGTGGCATGAATAAGGGACAGTGTTGTTGTTGCAACGTTTTCAACATTTCCTAACCCAATTGAGGGTTTTCTTGACAAAGAAACAACTGGAGTGGTTTGCCATTTCATTTTCCAGCTCATTTTTCAGATGAGGAAACTGAGACAAACAGAGTTAAGTACTTGCCCAGTGTCACATAGCTACTAAGGGTCTGAGGTCTGATTTGAACTGAGGGACAGTAAGAATATCAATCTGGATAATCACAGAGTGCATAAAGGGGAGTAATGTGCAAAAGATTGGAAGGTGGTTTGAGAACAGGTTCCAAAGACCCTTCAATACCAAACAAAAGAAAGTCACATCTTCTGCAAGAATCCTTTCCCAGTCCTCCTTCATCTTAGGATTATGAAGGGAAGTATGATTTTCATATTATTCAATCTGATATGTATAACAGATATGCCAATAATTTGGATTTCTCAGAATTGTCTCTTCTGGTTTGTGATTCAGAAACTTAGAATGCAGCTTGAAAAGATCACTCAATACCTTGACAATGCTCTCACAATCACTGCATTCTTGTGCCTATTTACCTTTAGTGAAGCAAATCAAAGGCTGTAGAATCTGTTCCTATGATAAAACTCTGGTCCCATGACTCATTAAGTAGCAACCTGAAACAATATTGTTCCCAAAAGACAACAGAACACCTGTGCGGTAGACTCTTGTGCTTGTCCTGAGAAACCCCTCAGTCCCTGGAAATAATTGTTTGTGATGCACCTTCCCCCCTCCCCTCCCACTTGTATTTTATGTACATGATTTCTCCCTTCAATAGAGCAAGGTGGAATTCTGATCAAGAGAGATTCTGACTTGAATATCTGCTCCTAAGGACTTAATTAAACCTGCACTTTGTCTCAGATCTGCTCTGTGTCTTCAGCAATTTTTAAGGGGGTGTGTTTAGGGTGAAGCCTTAAGCTCTCCAGGATTGGGGAGAAGAGACTATGTGCCAATAGACCATATTACAGATTCCCAACTCGCCTTGTCTGGCAGGTTATTGCCACCACTCTTGCTCCATTATGGGCATGGCCTTTGAGGAAACCCATCTTTCATTGTGAGGAATGTTTCCAGGCTCCTTTCCTTGACAGGGATCATTCTGCTAAAGGCTGTTTTTGGTGTTGTTATTGTTGTTTTGGGTTTTTTTTTTGTTGTTTGACTTTGTTTCTAGCACACGAATTGGCATTCATACATGTCTTTTCTCTTATAAATGCATGTTCAACTGTGGACTGTGGTTTTTTTCTCTTTTCTGTTACAAATGCATGTTTGGGTATGGACTGCAGTATTTATTTGTACACGTTAAATTTTATTTGCATAAGAAATGCTTATACAGTTGGTTTTGTGTGAGGTTTGGAATTGGTTGAAATTAACATTTTAATTATACATTTGGTTAGAGTTGTGGATGACCACATATTTTGCTGGCCCCATTGGACCAGTTTTGATAAGATCATATTAGAGTATTTAAGGCAGAAACAGATGAATAAGGACACAACCTTTTGAGTAGGACAGCTATAGTAAGTGGAAATCAGAGATATGGAAAAGAGAGCACAAGTCTAAATTAGGATCAATGAAAGAAAGTGGAAGAGACAGGAAAGAGTTAAGTTTTCACAGAGTTGCTATGTTGAAGAAGTCACTGAAAACAAATTAGATAGAGGGGGCTAGCAGACTGCAGTGGAGCTCATCCAATCAGAGGACAGTCTTGAGAAAATCACAAAATCAAGATAGGGGGTGATCTAACTTGAACTTCTCTGGGAATATGACCAGGAACACCCAGGAGAACTCTTTTCTTCTTTACACTTGTTTAGTAAACTCCTTGCATATTAACTTCTCTGGGGGAAGAAATGGCACAAAATTAGTCATAATACATATGTTAAAGAAAGGGGGGAAACATATTAAGGAGGTATGTAATGAGCACATAAAGAAAGTTGTGTGCTTGTCCTTTGTTGCTGAAGACCATGCCATCAGAGAAATTCTGATGTGACATGCACTTGACTTTCTTTTGAGTGAGTGAGGGCTGTGAAGTTCACTAGCCTCATTTCTCCTCCAGAGCCATCTAAAATTCAGTGCCCAGATATTCATCAGGGATGACTAGAGATGACCCAGCATGAGGCATTTGGGGTTAAAGAGACTTGCCCAAGGTCACACAGCTAGAGTGTCAAGTGTCTGAGATGAGATTTGAACTCAGGTCCTCCTGACTCCTACACTGGTGCTCTATCCACTGCACCACCTAGAAAGTTGTAAGCTAAAGGTGAACAGACCAACCTCTCCTCTGATGGGAGCATTTGTTCTGAATTAGCTGTATAAAACCAAGTTTGCCTCTGTATTAGACACTCCCTCTTCCTGAAAGAGGGTTGGAGTCTATTTTGGCCAAAGGTGTTCAATTCCTCTGAACTCTGAAGTATGAAATTTTCTTTGATATCTTTGAGTGTCAAGCATGTTTCTAGCAAAAGGATTAAGTCATTTGAAAACCTTCTTAACAACTCCCACACTACCTAACTACCTAAAATATACCCACTTTAACCAAAAGACTCCACCAGTTCCCCAACTTCTATGTTCCCTTTCAAAGTACAAACCAAAGTTCTCCTGGGAAAAAACCCTGAGATTAGTAGCTTGATCAAGACCTATAATTGCAAGCCCTAGAAGCATGAAGAACTCCAGACTAATGCCAAGGAGCATCCTAGCCCCAGGGAGGATCCCATAGACTTTGTTGAGCAATTCCAACAGACTGTGTTCACACAGAACCAGGATTCTGGATTTGTATCAACCCATGGTTGTCTCAGTCAGGAAAGCGAAGAGTACGAGTTGGTGCCAGAAAGCATCCCAAGCAGCACTGAGGGCCCTGCTCACTCAGCATGACTAGGCTCCAAGGAGGGTTGGTAGGAGGACTGGCAAAAGGAGAAGACAGGTCATGACCATTATCCCTATGACTTCTGTTGGAAATGGCTCCTTGCTCATATTGGGGCAAGAGGTACTTGCTCTAGTTGACACCAGGGCCACACTCTCAGTTTTAAACCCCTCTGCCTTCCCCACTCCACTCTCCCAGAGAAAAGAGTTGATCTTAGTTGTGGAGATTTCTAATAAGAACATAATAGCCCATATCTCGGAATCACTCTCACTTTTCATTGGAGGGATCAGAAATTTTCATCCCTTTATTCTGGTCACTGAATCCCCTGGCCATTTATTTGGACTGACCACAATCTCATTTAATCCAGGAGGGACCACTTTCTTATCTTTTATCCCTGACATCCTACTTAACCCCTTCCAACCATCTGACTCTTAAGCAAGCTCCCTCCAGCTTAAAGGCTTCAGAGGTTCCTGATACTGGGTCAGTTGTCAGTACCCCACTTACTGATGTGCAGTTAGCTCTCTCACTTGATTTTTTTACCTCTGAGAAAGAAGGAAATGTGACTGGTATAAACACACTCAAGCCTGCCATCTGTCTACCTAAAATAGAAAGTGAGGATGAGACTTTATGCTGTGTCTATGCAATTTTCATGAATGTCTTGCTTTCTCCCCAGGAAGACCTGTAGGGAACTCCTTTAGAAGGAGCAGACTTTGGCATCCTGACTCATAAATGAGAAAAGAGACTTGGTTGCTTGTTGTGGTATCACTACCAACATAGATCTGAGGGCCCCTCACTGCAATCCTGATCATTCAGCCTGACTAGGCTCCAAGGAGGGCGGACTGGGGGAGAACCAAAAGGAGAGAAGTGGTTGAAATTTCATCACTCCTATGAGTTATGTTTAAGGTGCTCATTAAAAAAGAAGGCCCCAAACCTGGACTAGCCAATGGAAGACAACAATCAGACTGACATACCACTAATACTTTACATGTTCTCTGAGTGATGATGGAAAATATCCTACCCCATCAGCAACAAGAAGACCAGAGGAAACTTGCAGAGACATCCTTCTTTGCTTTCTTGGAACTCTAATCTTGGCTGACAGTAGCCCAGACTTCCTGAGGCAAGGGATCTTCCTTGATTCATGACCTTATGATCTGTGCAGTTGTAATACCAATCAACACAGAACACCTGAGGGTTGCTGCTGTATATCTGTCTGTCTGTCTCTCACACTCTCTATGTTTCTATTCATCATTTATAGATATATAGATGGAGATATATATTTAGGATTGAATTGCACAGTATAAGCCTTCTATTCACTCAAAGTTAAACCTTATTCATGAAACTAAAGCATTCATAATGTAACAACAAAATCCATAACAAAACAACTTATTACTAGGGTGGCCATTTGGCTTCAAATAGACATAAAAGTGTATAACATAACATAGTATACCCCCCACCTTATACTTGTTTATACAATGAAGGAGTCTCAGGCCAGGATCTTACCTAGCAACCCCAAGAGTAGCAGAAAACATAACACTCTGCCCTAGGTCACAGTATGTTATAATCCCCTCAATCCAACAGTTTGTCCAAGTAAAGTCCTTTTGAGGGTGTGCCCTTCTTCCCACACTACTATTGCAAGCTCCTCACCTGGCACTCTCAGGTGTATATATGCTATAATGAGCCAAAGGGTCCAAGTCGTCAACACTGCTCTAGCCCCAACTCCCAAGTACCAAGGCATGGATGGGTGAGAAAGCCAACAGGGTGGGTCCCTGGGAGTTATGGCATCTTCCCCTCCTACCCTAGACAACTTCAGGCCTGAGTTCCAACCTATCTCAGGGGAATGTAGCAGAAAAGAATGCTCACTGCTCCTTCCCTATTCCATGGCCTAAATCTGAACTTGGGTTGAGTGCAGAACTCTGGGATTTCTCCTCCTGCAGGTCCAGGGGCTGACTTCTCCTGGCTCCTGCCTGGGTCCACAGGAAAGTAGCTCTCTGTTCCTGCTCCATGTCTCACATCATAGAGGAAGGGCCTGCTCCATTCCAAGCTCTACTTGCTTCCTGAGTCCAGGCACCAAAGCCTCCTGGACCTCATACCCCCATCCACCATCTCCGATCCACATCACCACAACTCTGGGGCAGCTTGTCCTCCTCCAGCCTTAAATGGCCAGGGGCCACTCCATCTAGTGCCATAGGCACAGTAAAATTAAACAATAAGGGTTGTTATCAGAGGTCACTGCTCCCCATCAGAAGTCTCCTCTCTCTATCAGAAATCTCTTCTCCAAGCTTTGATGAGGGATTCACATTCACAGTTGGGGCTCCTTAATGAAAGTTAAAGGTAGCTTCTATGCATGAGTCCCCAAGGCAATATCTCACATCAGAATACACACACACACACACACACACACACACACACACACACACTTTTGACTAATTGAATCAGAGTCAGAAGGCACCAAAGCCCACATGATTCAGCATGCAATATGTAAAAGTTACCAAGGATCGAAGTAGATTGATCCTTCAGATGTTTACAATTTAGCATGAACCTGGGAAGCTAAACTCCAAAAACAGCAAAAATCCTATCTTGCTTGTGCTTACAGCAGCCTTACCTCAAAGCAAGCTCAGTGTTCATGCCTTCTTGCTTTGGGAGAAATGAATATGAATACAGCCTAATTCTGTTTTTCTTTCTTAGATAAAACTCATTTTAGTTCTGTAATTCATAAAGAATGAAAGACTAGAGAAGGAATCTTTCTCCCTACCACTCAAAGGACTATGACTTGGAGTCACAGGACTTATTCTTCTGAAATAACAGCCCTGTTGGAAGGGGGATGGGTCCATACCCCTATTTTCAGACTCTACCTATTCAATGTAGTCCACATTTCTCTCTAAGCTGACTCTGGGGGGCAGAGATCACGCTACATTGGACAAATCTCTTTCTAACGTAAGGATATCCTTTGTAATTTTGTCATGGATCACTCGGAATGTTAAATTAGGGCAAACCATTCTGATGACCACAAACACCACGAGCACTGGAGTCATGGGTGAGGTAAATAAACACAGCTCTGAATTATGTTGGCCCCACTGAGGCTCTTTGACCAACCTAAACTGATTTATCTTAAAAATAAACTAAGCCTAAAAAAACAAAAATATGTCCAAATCAGTGAACCTTGGGACCTACAACTTAAGGAGCATTGAAGTAACAAGGCTCTGTGTGCCCACATCTGCCCATCCTCTTGCCAGCCATCAGTCATCTCTCTGCTTGCTGTGGCACTGCTGCAATTCTGCCACCTGGTTTCTGGAGCCACCAACTTTTACCTGGGCTGCTCCTGCCAGAGTCATCTCTCAAGGGACCCACATAGAGAGGGACCCCCAAACCTATTTTAGGTGTTACAGGAGCACTTAAGAGGGACACCAACAGCAAGAAGATGAATCTGGGATTTGGGTGCCTACCAAGATGACAATGGGAAGCCATACCTTCTTCCCAACGTCTGTAAGACAGAGACTCTTATTGCAGGTAAGAGCATGGAAAAAGAGCCTATCACAAGACTGGATGAATTTTGCAAGACATCAGCACAGTGGAAAATAATGAAGTTCTGAAAAGTAAAGACTTGTCACCATAGAGGCCATTTCTGGAACTGGAATGTTGAGAGTGGGAGCCAGTTTTCTGCATGTTTTCTTCAAATCCAGCTGGAATGTCTATCCTCTAAAACCATCCTGGGGAAATCACACCCCAGTCTTTAAGGATACTTGCATTTAGCTTAATGGCTATCATACTACAACCCCAAGAATTTTGGCTTTGATGTCACTGGAGCCTTGGAAGACATTTCAAAAATTCCAGAGTACAGTATCATCCTTCTGCATGCCTGTGCTCACACTGGAGTGGATTCTCATCCTGAGCAGTGGAAAAAACCAGCATCCTTGGGGAGTTCTTTGCCACTTTTGACATGGCATACCAGGGCTTTACCAGTGGAGATGGTAAAAATGATACCTGGGCTGTTCACTACTTCATTAATCAGGGCATTAATATCTCTCTCTGTCAGTCAGATGCCAAGAATGTGGGCCTGTATGGTGAACATGTGGAAGCTTTTAACACGGTTTGTAAAGATACTGATGAATCCAAAAGGGTAGAATCCCAGTTGAAAATCCTCATTCATCCCATGTATTCCAACCTCATTCTCAATGGGGCCCAAAATTTTTGCCATGATCCCAAATAGTCCTGATCTGAGGAGTCAGTGGTTTCAAAAGGTTAAAGGCATGGCAGATTATATCATTAGGAAGTGGATCCAGTTGGTTTCCTCCCAGAAGGAAAGAGGGCTCCTCCCACAATTGGCGCACATCACTGATCAGATTGACATGTTTTCTTCACAGGCCTGAAACCTGAGTAGGTGGAATGACTGACCAAAGAGTTCTCCATCTGTAGGATGAAAGATGGTTGTGTTTTCATAGCAGGGGTCACATCAAGAAATGTAAGGCAGGCAGAGCCAAGACGGCAGAGTAGAAAGACTCACCTATGCTATCTCCGAACCCACAGCCCATGGATTTCCTCTAAAAAGAACTCCCGACAAATTGTGGAACAGTGAAAGCCACACAGCAACACAGTGAAGGAGATTTCCATTCCAGAGAGCCCTGAAAAACCGATCCCAAAGGTCCATTGTGCCCCGGAGGGGAGTGGAGCCTAGTCTTGCCTTGTGGAGCCCTATCCTGCCCCAGCTGCGTGGCACAGAGAGGAGTGAGCAGGCCCGAACAGGCTTCAGGGACGGAATCTCCAGTGGCCGCGAAGGTCCCTCCCCACACAGACGCACAGGTCAGTGAGACAGACTGGCTGAGAGGGGAGCGGGGTGTCTCCGGGACTCAAACCCCCTCAGGAGCCAGTGCAGAGGCAGCAACAGAGGCAGCCATAGAGGCAGCAGGCGGCCAGAGGCTCCCAGAGCAGGCAGGAGCTCAGCAGCAGCTCCATTACAGAAAGTCTCTGCATAAACCCCCTGAGGGAACTGAGCCTGGGGGGGGTCCTGCCCCCACCTGAGCACCAGCAGATAAGCTCACATTGAATAGCAGCCAGGCCTGCCGCCAAAAGCCCTGAGGCTAGGGGGCAGCATTGGAATCTCAGACCCCAAGCACAAGCTGGGCAGATCTAGGCTTGGGGTGGAGAGGATTCTCAGAAGTCAAGTAACTGGCTGGGAAAATGCCCAGAAAAGGAAAAAAGAATAAGACCATAGAAGGTTATTTTCTTGAACAAATGATTCCAAGCTTCCTCTCTGACGAGGAAGAACAATGCTTACCATCAGGTAAAGACATAGGAGTCAAGGCCCCTCTATCCCAAACATCTGAAATAGGTATCCCATGGGCTCAGGCCATGGAAGAGCTCAAAAAGGATTTTGAAAATCAAGTTAGACAAGTGGAGGAAAAACTGGGAAAAGAAATGAGAGAGATGCAAGAAAAGCATGAAAAATGGGGCAATACTTTAATAAAGGAGACTCAAAAATATGCTGAAGAAAATAACACCTTGAAAAATAGGCTAACTCAATTGGCAAAGTAGGTTCAAAAAGCCAATGAGG
>CM053770.1:165963118-165997477 GCA_028658325.1 Potorous gilbertii
CAGGGTCGGGGGGGATTATGAAAGGGAGGGCAATGGAAGGAGGGAGCAATTTGAAGTCAACACTCTTGGGGAGGGACAGGATCAAAAGAGAGAATAGAAACAATGGGGGGCAGGATAGGATGGAGGGAAATATAGTTAGTCTTACACAACACGACTATTATGGAAGTCGTTCGCAAAACTACACAGATATGGCCTATATTGAATTGCCTGACTTCCCAAACGGAATGGGTGGGGAGGGAGGGATGGGGAGTAGCTGGAACTTAAAAGTTTTAGGACCAACTGTTGAGTATTGTTCTTGCTACTAGGAAATAAGAAATACAGGTAATGGGGAATAGAAAGTTATCTGGCCCTACAGGACAAAAGAGAAGATGGGGTAAGGGAAGGGAGGGATGACAGAAGAGAGGGCAGATTGGTGATATGGGTAATTAGAATGTCCAGTGTATTGGGGAGGAGGGAGGGGACAAATGGGGAGAAAATTTTGGAACCCAAAATCTTGTGAAAATGAATGTAAAAAGTTAAAGAAAAAATAAATAAATAAATAAATAAAAAGAGAATACATCTCCAATTTGATAAGCTAATATAAAAAAAAGTAAAAGAGTCTGAACCTTTGGAGAAAGTAGAATCCTAAGACAGGCTGGACATAAGATGCAGCAAGCTAGTGAAAGGGGAAGGAGATTGGGGCATAAGTTCAATCTTTCAAATCCACTTCCTTTAGGAACTTTATTCCCATCCATCCAGATGCCCATTTGCCAGCTGGCTACTCATCTCAGCCACCTAAAAAGGAACAAAAAATTTTTACCCTCTGGAGGTTCTAATACAGTTGACTCTGTGAATGTTGTTCTTCAGAGAGCCTCTTGGCTATGGAAGTCCTGCACTGAGAGCCTCTTACCATGTCTCCTCTAGATCATGCCCCTGGGAACCATTCTTCCAGAGAATGGTTCTTCCACTTGCATTTCTACAATTCTCCTCCTCACTGAACAATGAAGGGGTAAGTCTTTTACTTTCTTAGCACTAGTGGGAGTTCCCCAGTCTTTACTCCATCTGCATGCTTCCTCAGGATTTCAACCCCAGCAGAACGACAATCTTGGATCAGAGACCATGGGGTAGTTCACTGGTGAGAACCTGTTAGTATCCCCTTAAGGGAGATCCATTCACTTGAGTGGCCACTGGCCCCATTAGGTGCCCTCTTCTTTCATTGTGAGGTCTCAGAAAGCCTCTAGCTGCTGGGTCTGCTGAGTTAGTTTACTTTATGTCTTACTATGCTGGAGACCGATTCCTTCCAAACAACAGCCAGGGAATACTGGTTTTAGTAATTTCTCTATTCTCCCAAGCAGTCTCCTATAACACCTACTGAGGTACTCCCTCAGCCTGAGTGGGAGGCTGCTCTACTGCTAGAGGGAGAACTCCCCATACTAGATCAAGAGGGCTTCCTAGTGATTGGGAGACATGCAGTGTCCTCCCACCCTCATCTGATTAACCCAGTCTCCTCTATATTTTCAGGGTTCTTCCCTCGTCTCCATCATGATGTGAGCCATGAGGCTGCCTTCTCTCATCCCAACCTGCTTGAATTATGCCAAATGTTGATGGTCTTCTCCTATCACCACCAGCATTTTGAGATCCACTTAGGGACAAAATGAGGCTGAATCCAGGAGGTAGAGATGAAGTGGAACAGTATTCCTGACATGTCACCCTCCCAACATATTGCTCTCCATGGTCCACCAAATGTCTCTGAAATATGACTCTTTACATCCTCAATAGCCTGAAGTTCTTTTGGTCAGCAGGCTTCATTGAATTGCTGAGTCAATGGTACAGACAAGCCCAGGTGGATGGAGAACTAAGCCTCACCTCCTCCTTTCATTTCTCTCTTTAGTCTTTAACTAGAATGCTTAGTGGCTATTGTCAGCCTCCAGTTTCATATAAGAAAGAGGAAGAGAATTGGGTTGTATGTATATTTATTTCTCTCAAAACCAGCAGTATACATGCATCAATACATCGGACCTACAATTGAACTGAGTTCAAAAAAAGGGTTAGTTGAAGAGGATTATATAACCATAGAATAACAGAGTGTTTCCTCCTTCCCTCCCCACCTAACTCAGTATGCCTGTGTCTTCTATCAGCCAAAATTATACTTTCTATAGAAGAAACTACCCCAGGATTTCTGGTTTCTCTCAACCATAAACAAGGGAATATGATAAAACAAGAGAGTGTCATAAGGTAGTATCTTAACAAGAAAGGGCCATAAAACAAAATAACAAAAGATACGTCTTTATTCAAGATAGTGATTATATGATGGAGAGAGTTCAAGGCTCTTACTCTTTATCAGTCAGAACAGGGGAATGGTCCAGGTCAGCTTAATCCAGTCTTGGGGTTGTTGACATAGCAGGATAACTTTGGTATCCCAAAGGATTATTGGTAAGAGTTCAAATTATCCTCTTCAATTGGCTAGTCCAGGTTTTCATCCTTCTTCAGGTGATGAGGGGCTCATGGAGGTCTCACCCTATATATCAGTCTTCTTTCTTGTGCACAGTTTCTATCTACTCAAGGTTTCCTGTATCATGAACATATCTTGTTGATGTCTGCCTAAGCCAGGAATCACACCTAAACCTTCCTTATATCACCTTATAAGCTATACAGTAATGTTTCCAATCCACTCAAGGAACAAACTTTTTTGGGCTCAAGAAAAAAACAAACCACTATCAGAATAAGAGTAGCAGTAAGCGCCTAAAGCTAGTTTGAGTATAAATATCAACAGCCTCCATTTCCTCTTACATCTTTCCTTACTTGCACTCCTTCCCTATTCCAGTAGCAAGTATCAACCATAGTCCCCAGATCCCTGTTCCTCTTTTCCTTCCGTCAAAGGCTAATCTAGCTAAATCCACATAAGAAATCTATATGTAAAAATACATTAGACTTTCCTGGGAATGTGTTGCATTCCCTCTGGGGCTCTAACCATTGCCTTCATTTTTTCAGTGTTTCCTCCCCATAAAGCTATCCTGCCCTTTTGTCTTATGACCTCCATGTTTCCTTTTCCTAGGTTTCAGGTATTGTTACAGAAATTTTAAAATTTCCTTTTGTTATTCAGGATTCAGGGTCATTTCTACTGCAAAGTTCATTTAACCTAAAAGTATCCTAATATAAAGCTTACTTCACCAAAATTTGACCATTCCTTAGATAAGAAGCCAGAGGAAGTAGCTAAGCCAGATCTGCACAACTTGGCAGTAGGTAGCAGCCAAAATTAAAATACGTGAAACTCCTTTGAGATGCAGATGGGTGTTTAGCATCTCACTTTCCAAGTAAAGATATGATTAATTATAAAACTATTTTACAAATAAAACATATGTTTTAAAAAGGGGAAATTTTAATTAATATCAATAGATTACACTCATTAGTTAGGATTTTTATTTATCATGAAGTCCTTCCTCCTAGAATAGAGACAGACTGACAGTGGTTGGTTGCTGCAGGTCATGTGACAATCAGGACCGTATGCACAGTTGCAATCCACCTGCCAAATTATATGATGGGCACAATAGTGACTAGTGGAAGGCAGGTTAGTGAGGCACCAACAAAGTATCTTTACTTTCTGTCATATTCTCTACATTTTTTCATGGGCCACCTGAAATTGTTTGGCAAATCCAATATGTTATGTAGGCCTGATCTAACTGTGCTTGAATTGACTGGCCAACAAAAGGTACCAGGCCAAATCCCACTTGGTAATTGTGAGTATAAATAGCAATGGTTTCTGTTTCGACCAGAAACCTTGAGGGGTTTCTCCCAGAATGACTTTTTTTTTTTAACAGGTAAAGAGGCCTTTAATTTCTTACCTGGTCTTAATCATTGAATGGGCATTGCCTTGGTCAAAATGAGATCTAGTTAGCCTTAATCACTGAATGGGTGTTTCATCAGTCACACTAAAATCTTTTGAACACCTTCTAAGCTAGTTTTAATCATTGAACGGGGGTTGTCTCAGTCAAACTGAGATTTGTTAAAAACCTTTTAAGCTAGCCTTAATCACTGAATGGGTATTGCCTCAAACTGAGATGCATTAAAGACCTTCTAAGCCAGCCTTAATCACTGAATGGGTGTTGCCTCAGTCGAACTGAGATATGTTAAAGATCTTAGCTTGAAAAGGCCACTACTTCCAGGGCCATCTCCAGTCAACCTGATCTATATCTTGCTACTGGATTCAGATGGTTCCAGAGGAGAAAGTGAAACTACTGAGTTTGGGTAGTCCTCCCTCACTGCCTCCCGGATGTTTTCCTTGGAAAACAAAGAACAAGAACAGCAACAACCACCTTTGTGGTGACCTGTAAATTCTCCTCCTCAGTCTGTGAATCCTCTGAACTCTAATTTGATTTTACTGTGCCTATAGAGTTGGTTTGCTGAGGTATGTTTCCTTTGGGGATGTATGGGATCATGACTGTTTAAGTTTGTTCAGCTTCTAAGACTTTGAAGGAAACATGGGCTTCCTGAAAGCCCTGTTTGATTGAAATTTGTAAAATAATTCTTTCTCTCTTACCCTATGTAACTTTCCCTATAAGAAGTGTACTTAGAATCATAATAATTGTTCAGGAATATTCCATGCTTCAGAATAATTAAACCTAGGACTTTGGGGGTTTTTGTGGAGGCAATTGGAGTTAAGGACTTGTCACACAGCTGGTTAAGTATTTAGGGTTGGATTAGCACTCAGGTCCTCCTGAACTGAATCCTCCTGATTCCAGGGCCTGATTCTATGCACTGTGTCACTTAGCCCCAAACCTAGGTTTTTACCTCTATAATTGCTATATCATGGTAAATATGTATTTGGCAGTAATTACCAACCACATGGTGCAGTGGCATGGTGGGTAGAGCACTGGCCCTGGAGTCAGAGGGACCTGAGTTCAAATCTAGCCTTAAATACTTTTATTTAGTCCAATTTGCCTTGGTTTCCTCTTCTGTAAAAGGAGCTGGAGAAGGAAATGGCAGACCATTCCAGTTTTTTTTACTCAGAAAACCCCAAATGGGATCACAAAGTGTGGGATATGACTAATCACCTTTAAAAAAAACAACCTGCCATATGAACTCGGACAGGAGATACCCCACAACAGTATTAAGGCATATTTATTCATAATAAGTGTAAAGCGGCAACTTGTGGAAAACCCCTTGTTTCCTGTAGATCTTTCCCCTGAAAGTCACATTAATCTCCTGAGAGAAGGTAACATCACCCCATCTCCCCCCACCCCCCACCATGGGTAGTTTCTCAGCTGGTACTGTGCACACAGCACTGGACCTGGAGTTGGGAAGATCTAACTTCAAATTTGGCTCCAGATAATTACTTAGCTATGTGACCCTGGGCAAGGCACATAATCTGATTGCCTGCTGCCCCATCTGTACAAAGGGAATAACACTACCTACCTCCCAGGGTTGTTGTGAGAATCAAATGAGATGATAGTTGAAAAGTACAATGTATGTGCTATATAGATGTTAACTATTAATACTGCTGCTATTATTATATGTCTGTCAACAACTCCTACCAAATTCTGCATTGACCTAAGTGATAAAATGAAAACCTTGGGCAAGAAATGCCCCATGTCTAGTCCCTAGTATTTGACCCTCTGAAAATGGAAAGGAACTTGCAGTAAGCAGTAGCATACAAAGGCATTTGGGATCTAGGGTAAGAGCTGTCATCTTTGAAGACCAGCAATCAAGTCCAAAGATTATCATTAACAGAACATGCACTGTTTAAAGCAAAAGGAAGGCAAGCTAAATTTACTAATTCCTAAATTCAGGCAATCAAAGATACCTGTTCAGACTGAGGAGAGCATCCATGTCTTCCTCTGTGAGTTCAAAACTAAACACCTAGAATCATAGGATATCATAAAATTTATTGCTGAGAAAGGACCTTAGACATCATCTATGGAGAGGAAGCATGGTGTAGTGCAGAGGTTCCCAAACTTATCTGGCCTACCACTTCTTTTAACAAAAGAAATATATTATTCAGTGCCCCACCTCTGAAATCTACTGTCTTTACCCTCTTTGATGGTTTAATATTTTTTTTAAAAGATGCATCTTAAAGTTAATAACATTGTAAATCTGTGGGTTCTTTTCCTGTGTTGAAATTTTGATGACTCACTATTCCACTATATAATTGTGTAGTGTCATATTGTAAACAAATCATCACACACATAATCTTGCCTATGCATGCTGGACTTATATATAAAAATAATGCAAAACTCACTCACTTGCTTGTTTGACCTGTAGGAAGACTTGACCACGAATTGGTTATGACTTGCATTTTGTGTATTTATTTGGAAAACAATGTCATCACTATGACTCTAACTCTATTACACAACAGATGAAATTTGTATGAATGGTTTGTCAAAATTTTATCTTCCTTTCTTTCCTTATGCCTGTATAATTCCTGGTTCCCTTCAAAGTTTGGCTCCTGTGTCACCTGCCACAGCAGATCAGTCCTGATTTCTAGTACCCCACCCCTGAAGAAATTATTTCATATATAATTCATATATAATTCATAATTTCTCAGGTATGTACATGTTATTTCTTTCAATAGACTGAATGCTCCCTGATGGCAGAAATGAACTAACAGTGGTGGGAGATAGGCCATCACAGACAATGGTTGATCAGCTTCTCCTAAGTGAGGAATGGGTGGCTCTCTATCTAGGATCAGATTCACAACTTATATTAAAAGAGAAGTCACAAAAATAAGTGGGCCTGATTATTTTAAAGAATTATATCTTATTTTTATTCATGCTTTTTGTTTTGAAAATATTTATTTCTGAATATATACCTCCCCTGAATCCCTGGAAAAGAGTTTTAAAAAGTGGGAGGCAGGGAAAAGTTTTTCAAAATAACTGACTAAAACATTGACTGTGTCTAACAGAAGATACAATATTTCAGACCAAGGCAGGTGCAACTTCTCACCTCTTCTTTGAGACCAGGCTTTATCATTATGGTTCAAGAGCACCTAATTTAATTTTTTTCTTTCCTTTCACATTGTTACAATTGTATATATTATTTTCTTGGTTCTACTTACTTCACTCTGTATCAGTACATACAGTCTTACAAGCATCTCTCAATTTATTTTATTTATCATTTCACACAGAGAAGTAGTATTCCATTGCATACATGCATGAGATTTCTTTAGTCATTCCTCCCATTAGTATTCATCTGCTTTGTTCTCTCCTTTTTCAGTAACATGTACACTGGTACTATGAATAGTAGTATATTGGACCCATTCTGCAATTGATCTCCTTGATATAGATGCCTAGTGGGGGGATCTCTGAGTCAAAGTATGTGAGTATTTACATTACTCCTTTTTTAGCATAAATTCCAAATTCCTTTTCAGAAAAGTTGGGCCAATTCACAACTCCACTAACAGTATATTTGCCTTTTGTTCTGAACTCTTCTCTAGCATTGCCTACTTTTATCTTTTGATGATGTCTAAGTTAGCTAGGATTCTGTACCTACCCAAGGATACAACCAGTCAGACTGTGCTTTCTGGAGGCTGAAAGTGTGGGACCAGCACAAAGCATCTCCTACCTCCAACAAGGTTTCCAGATTTGCCCAAAGAGCCAGCTCTTCTTTTGATTTCATGAGACTAGACACCACTTACAGCCTCCTCAAATAAACTTCCAAATAGTACATAGTACACACCACCTTCTTACTTGCTTTCTTACAAATTTGGGGCCATAATGACACCAAGATTACTACAAAGTGTACTTCCTGGATGAAAAAATACTTCCTTCTTGTAGCTGTTTCAAAGTGGGCTTCTAGACACCCCTGTGGAAAGAGAGACATCAAGTCTGGCAGTAGAGAGCTGCACCTCAACCTTAGAGGAGCAGACCTGAATCTTCTTAGCACCTGTCTTTATCAGTTTACCTCATTTATTTCTCTGCCTTGTTGTTGTTCAATTGCTTTCAGTCATGTCTAATTCTTTAGGACCCCTTTTGAGGTTTTCATAGCATGGTTTATTTTGCCTGGACCCATTCCCAAAGGGCTGATACTGAACCCTTGGCTACCAAAAAATATATCCTTGTCCCAGCTCTAGCTGTCCTCTCCCTCTTTGCCATTCATCATAATCCTATCACCTACTCCAGATTCACTATGCCCTTCCAATGGAGTCCTCAAAATGCCTACTGCAGAATTAACAACTTCTCATCTCATGTCACTTCCTGCCTGCTTCTGTCTTATGGCATTTACTGAGACCCGGCTCTTTGCTGATGAAGCTACATCTCTGACCCACCTTTCCGGTACTTGGTTGTGCTTTATTTCAAACTCCCTCATGGTCATGATAGGAGTCAGAATACTCCTTCTTCCCATAGCCACGCCCACTCTCCCTCTATAATCCTCCCTCAACAATCACTACTTTGAAGTTTGTGGAGCTCAGATTTATGACCTATTATGACCTGGTATCTACCAACAACCAGAACAATGTCCCTCCTTTCTCAATGAGCTCATGTCTGACTCACAGTCTTCCTTGCTACCTCAATTCCTGCCTTCATTCCAGGGGACTTCAAGGAAATATTGATGTTCCTTTAAATACCCTAACTTTCCAGGTCTTCAATCTACTCAACTGCCATGACCTAATCCTGAACGCTACCTCAGTTGCACACACAGCAGAAGTCTTCCAGTTGCTTGTTAAAGAATTCTGCAATTCCTTTATCACATGATAATCTTTTCTCTTTCTGTCTTCCCTATGATTTATTCCAAAAACTATTCATTCTGACAATAATCTTTAATCCTCCCATCCCTCAGTACTGTTCTAGGACATCATTCTTGCTCTAACTACACTCTCTCTCCTTCCCAATTTTGACACCTTGCTGAACCCCTTGCCACTTTGTCCCATTTCCAATCATGTCTTATAAAACTCCCACCCTGTATACTATCATCTTCTATATCCTTCAGTTTTTCTCACATGGTACTGAAAGAAACTGAAAGAAATCAATTGTGTAGCCTGGGTCTGCAACAAATTTGTGCGAGTTAATCTCTACTGGGACCTCACTGCAGCAACATCATCCCATTCCTTTTCTTCATTTGATTCCTTATCCCTCTTACCGCTCTAGTTTCTAATGATTTAACAGTTTAATCTCATCTAGTCTCTAATGAGGCTTATGCCCAATCCCTTGACATAAACCCTTTTCTTCCATCTCTTCCTATCTTCCCTGGATTACTTCCATACTCCTCCACTCTCTAATTTTCAGACTTTCCAAGTTTACTGGTGCCTTTCCTAATGCCTCCCTATTCATTAAAAAGCAAACAAACAAACAAACAACACTCTAGATCTTACCATGCCTGTTCCCTATTGTCTTACAAGCACATCTTTTCTCAGCAAACCTATGTGAAAATGCCATTGACAATCAATGCTTCCACATTGTTTAATTTTTAAATCCTCTGCAGTCTAGCTCTTGACCTCATCATTCAACTGAAACTGCTTTCTCCCAATTTACTAGTGATCTCTTAATAGCCAAATTCAGTTGTGTGTTCTCCCTCCTCATCCTTCTTGACCCCTTTGCAATCTTTGTCACTATGGACTACACTCTTCTCTTGAATTCCTTTCTCCACTCGTGCATTCAGGATATTGCTATCTCCTGATTCTACTCCTACGTCCTCACCATATATATATATATATATATGACATATAAATTTAGGGAAAAGTTTGAGTGGGTAGTACGTAGCAAAACTAGGATTAATAACCACTAGATTTATTAGTACTCATGGCCAAGCCCACCACAGTAATGTATGAAGAGATGAATAGCAATTTTGGCAGGAATAGATTTGTATGCAGCCTCTTTTATTCACTATGCCATGTGACAGCAGGCAAAGTGGTGGTCTGGATCCACCATAGGATATGCATTGATGACAGTTGAAGACACAGAGTTGTTGATGTCCCTAGTTTACATAGATTTTCAGACAAAAATTAGTAGCTGTCATATCACCAGTGGAGCAATGGGGTTAGGGAACATGGATCAGTAGAAGAAGGGGACCTCTAAAAATAAACAAAAACAGTCTATTAAAAATGAGAGAGGTGGAATTATACTTGTGACTCATTATCAAGTTAGAGGCAGTCTTTCAGCAGCCAGTTCCAGTTAGAACTGGATACAATGAATGCCTTAAGCATACTGACATTATGTAACAGGAGCCAGGACAGAAAAATTGGGATCATAGACTCCTCTGGTTATTCTGCATCAGATCTGTTGCCAAATTTTCTCATTTCTTTCTCAACAATATCTCTCATGAATGTTGACTTCTCTCCACATGCATTCACATGGTCATCGTTCCAATTCAGGCCTTCGTTAGCTTTTCCTTGCCAACTGCAGCAACTTTTTAATTAGACTCCCTGCCTCACATCTCCCCACTACAAACTATTTTTCATGTTGCTGTCAAACTGATTTTCTGAAAGCACAGGTGTGACTACATCACCCCTCTATAAATTCCTATAGATCCCTATTACCTCTAGGATCAAATCTCTTTCTGGCCTTTAAGGCTCATCACAACACAGCTCCTTCCTGTCTTTTTAGTCTTTTAACATAATACTTCTTCTCATACATGCTCTCTAGCCATACTGGCCTGCCTGCTGATCCTCACAGAGGATAGTCCAGTCCCCATGTTTTTGCACTGACTGTTTCCCATGCAGAGATAAACTACTTAGGCAGCAAGGGTTGTTTCATTCACTGTATTGTGTATCTCCAGCACACTCATGGCACATGATAGATGCTTAATAAATACTTGCTAATGATTATAATCATATGTGATAACTCTTTTTTGAAATACAGACTGTAGTTCATGACCAAGAAACAGTTCCATGGTGTTATGATATCGCAGGAGATATATAGCAAGAGGAAGTCTCAGCTGACTTTAGGTAAGCTAAGTTTGGAAACAAGGTCTTGTCTTTCTGCCTGTTAATGTAACCAAGTTCATTATGTGCAACTAGAGAAAGTTAATTCTGGTGGACGATTAAAACTACAGAGACATTTTCATCTATTGGCAAATTTTCTAACACTTTTGCAGACTCACCTGGTTGTTGCCTTCTATCATAAATCAGGCTTGTTCAAAAGTATCTCAATTTGTTTGTGGTTGAAAACTGAAACTCCCATAACATTTGCTAACCCCTCACTCAACAGATCATCCATGACCTGCAGGAAAACAGAGAGCACATTTAGCATACAGAAGGAGGAAGGAAGGAAGGAGAGAGGGAAAGAGGGGGAAGAAGGTAAGAAGAGGAAAAAGAGGGAGGGATGGAGGATTCATTAAGTGCTTACTTTCTGCCAATGACTGTACAAAGCCCTTTATAAATGCTATCTCATTTGACTCTTCATATCACCCCCAGGAAGTAGATGCTAAATCTGTAAGCTTATGAGGTTGCCTCTGTGCCTCATTCTCCCTCTTAGGAATAGGACTCACCAGAACAGACCTCTAAAATCCATGTTTCCCTGGGGAGAAGAGGAGCCGTGAATCCTCTCCATTCTGGACAGTTTTGCTATGGAGCAAAGTTCTATAACCGTATCATGACCCCTTTCCATGCTTCATATCTATCTACCCTGGACATCTGTCCTGCTGCAGGTTCATACTTCTCTTCCTATTCCCACTTCTTCCTGAGTTCAAACCTAGTTCTTCCATTGTGTGGCATCACAAATCACTTTTTCTCTCTAGGCTTCAATTTACCCATCTGTAAATAAAGAACTTAATTTATATTTGGAGATATAATGTTTGGTAAGTCTATTGAAAAGGCTTGGTTCATTGTGTAAAGCAGTCATTGTCCACTTGTGGCACACAAATCCTTAGTGGAGCCTTTATTAGGATATCCAAGAGGTCAAAACTATTTTCATAAAAACACTAAGATATTACTTATCAGTTAAAGTATTCCTTGCATTTCCAAGTGCATATCTTTCTAAGGCTGGGTTTTCTTCGTATGTTTCCAACCAAAGCAACATAATGCAACAGACTGAATGCAGGAGCAGACATGAGCATTCAACTATCTTCTGTTAAGTCAAAAATTAATGGGATCTTCAAAATATGTACTATGAGGCCAGTTTTAAAATTTTTTGCTTTAATTTTGTTATGACATAACTTGTAGCCATTTTCCTTTCCTCTAGTCCCTTGCTCTTACAACTTACCATTTTACAAAATTATTGATTTTTTTTTGTATCAATATAACTTCTGAATTACTCCAAGAAATTTGGCTCTCAGAATAAAGAACAGGGGCCACACAGTATAAAGTATGACAAAAACTGCTTCAGATAATGTACACAACATTCTTTGCTTTTGGTCCAAAGTTAGGAAGAATGTATCATTCCTGTATAACCAAGATGTTCCAGACAATCCACTGGCAAATTAATTTTTCATATTTAAAAGAAGCATATCATCAGGTGGGCTCTAGAGTGAGGAATTTTTTTTTGTTATGATACCTCTTCAAAAAGGTGATCTATATCTGTGGAAGAATAACCCCACTGAAAATTTTACACATCTTTGAGGTGTAAATCTCCTAAATCAGATTTTTCAGACACTTTATTTCCCTACCAAACTAAATGACCTAATTCCTTAGCTTGGTATTCAAGGCCCTTCACGAACACAAAATATTAGGATTGGAAAGAACCTCAGTGTTCATTTTTCCTAACCTCTTTCTGAATAGGGAACCCCTCCTTAATATTCTCAGCAAGTGATCATCTACCCTTTACTCGAAGACCTCCAATGAAGGGAAACACTTTATCTCCTTAGACAAATATCCTTCCTTTTCATGTTTCCAATTGTTAGGAAGTTTTTTCCTTATATCAGTACAAAATGTTCCTTTCTACAACTTCCATACATTTCTTCTAGTTGTCCTGTAGAGCCAAGCGAATAAGATCTTCAAGTGAGAAGACTACAGAGAGAAAAAATGAGGGCCCAACATAGGGCCTCGACGTAAGTCACAGTTAGGGGATATGGTATAGATATGGTATGTATCAAATGGTATCATATGGTATCATATGGTATCATATGATAATGTATCATATGGTATATGGTATGTATCAAAAGAGAGCGTGAACTAGTCAGAAAGGTAGAAGGCAAACAAGGAGAATCCTGTATCATGAAAACCAATAAAGAGAGAGTGTGGTGGTGAAGGGGAGTAGAATATCTGGCAAAAGTCAGAAGTGATGATAGAGTCTAGTCAAGGTTTTTTAAAGATGGTGAGACTTGGACATGTTTGCAGGCAAGAAGGGGGAAACCAATAAGTGGGGAGAGATTAAAGTGACAGTGATGAGATGATTGAGAAGGAGCTATGCCTAGAAGACAGGAGGGAAGGCAAGTTTGGAATCAAGGGAACCTGTAGAGCAGATGACTTTGTTGAGGAGAAAATTCACCTCAATTTCAGAGAGTGTAGTAAAGGAGGAAAGAGCAGGATATGATGTCAAGGAGTAAGAGGCAAGGTCCTCAACTGAGATCATGGAAGAAGGGGGAAATGCAACTAGTTAGAGGAGAGAAGAAAAGGTCTGGAATAACTTTATTGAGAAGTGGGAAAAATCATAAATTAGAGAGGTGAAAAGACTGCCACATATTGAAGGATTTTAGTCATATCTGATTCTTCATGAACTCATTTGGGATTTTTTTGGTAAAGATATTGGAGTGTCTTTGACATTTGCTTCACTAGGTCATTTCACAGATGAGAAAATTCAGCAAAGAGGTTAAACTCAGATATCATAAATTTGCCACAAACCAGGCAGCTCACTTGTGTTGTGTTACTTCCTTCAGATCTGTTCAGCAGTAAGGAGAGCAGAAGAGGAGGATGGAAGTAAAAGAAAACTGAGTTTGGTAGGTTTAAGTAGCAACATAATTTTCTACATAAATGTTGGAGGTCCCAGATTTTATTGTTGACTCATGTCTTGGCTTTTGCTTCCTGTGAATTTCTGGGATTGTCTCTTTTTCTTCTTCCTGAAGTCTAGCTAATTCTGCGCTTTGCAGATTGATATGTAAATGGTTTCATTCTTCCTTTCCTATTAAGAGTCTTTTTGATTAAATTTGTAAGGCTACAAACTGGGGGTTTTCTTAACAAAGATATTGGAGTGGTATTGTCGTTTTCTTCTCTAACTCATTTCATAGATGAGGAACTGAGGCAAACAGGTTACTCTCATTTAACATAAATTTGTAATAACTCATCAGCTTAGTTGTATCATGTTGCTTCCTTCAGATATGTTCATGAGCAGTTAGGATCAGAAGAGAAGGAGGATGGAAATAAAATAAAATTGGGTATGCTAAGATATAAGTGCTAACATAATTTATTTTTTATTAATGTTGGAGTTCACAGGTTTTGTTACAGATTCGTTTCTTGCTTTTACTTCTTATGAGTTTCTGGGAGTCTCTACTGCTCAATTTGCTGAATTGTAGCTAATTTCTATGCTTGGAAGACAGATGTGTAAATGGTTTCATTCTTTTCTATTAAAAGTCCCTTTGATTAAGCTTGTAAGGCTACAAGTAGATGAATTCTTCCTACTCTTTATTAGGTGGACACTTTCCCTGGCCAAATGTCCGTCATTCCTATATTTCAAGTGAAAAATCCAAACACTATTTTCAGGCACAAATCTCTTTGGCTGTTCAGTTCCTATAACTGTCTCTCTTCTACAGCATTCATCTTCCCCCAGTAGCAGTGATGAAAGCATGATTTATGGACTTAAGATCTTTCATTTTCTTGTCTAATACTTCAAAATCCTGATGTGTCTCTGAGGTTTATTATTTATGAGATCAAGAAAAGTAAGTGGTGCTGTGGTCACTTTTAGTACCTTGCTCATAGCTGCATGTTCAACATTTGTGGACTGATAAGGACTTCTGATTCACATTAGGCTCTGATTTATGATAGCAACTATCAGAGATTCTGCCCCACCAATGTCAGGATATGATTCAAAGCTAAAGATGTGATACCACAAAAGCAACAAAGCAAGGAAAGTATATAAGTCAGAGATATTGGCTGTGGTACCAATAGCTATTCTCAGGAGTGATGTACTTCTACTGCCTATTATCAGCCTCTAACCATATAGGCTCTAAAAATAATCTAAACTCTTCCCATCTTCCCCTGCATTGTAAAAGCTCTTTCTTGCCTCTTTTATGTGAAATAATTTGCTACATTTGATTTCTCCATTTCTCTAACTCCTAGTACATTTCATTCAACAGAAAATGTTATTTTCTAGGCATTATACCTTCATATTCAGCTCACCCTGTACCCTCTCTCTATGTGTGTGTGTGTATGTATGTATGTATATATGTATGTATACACATGTACACCCATGTACATATACATACCTACACATATATAATATACACATGCGTACTCATACACACCTATATGTGTGTGTGTGTGTGTTTACACATTCCCTCTAACTACTCTAATACTGAAAAAGGTCTTGTGGGTTACAAATATGACATTTCCATGTAGGAATGTAAACAGTCCCTCAAACTTTAATAAGTCCCTCAAATCTTCTCTTTTCTATTACCTTTTCATGTTGCTCTTGATTCTCTTATTTGAAAGTCAAATTTTCTGCTGGTCTTTTTCAACAAGAATGCTTGGAAGTCCTCTATTTCATTGAAATTCCATTTTTTTCCTGAAAGATTGGGCTCAGTTTTGCTGGGTAGGTGATTCTTAGTTTTAATCCTATCTCCTTTGACCTCTGGAATATCCTATTCCTGGTCTTTCCATCCCTCACAGTAGAAGCTGCTAAATCCTGTGTTATCTGATTGAATTTCCACAATACTTGAATTGTTTCTTTCTGACAGCTTGTAATATTTTTGCCTTGGCCTGGAAACTCAAGAACTTTGCTACAATGTTCCTAGGAATTTTTCTTTTGGGATCTCTTTCAGGAGGCAATTGATAGATACTTTCAATGTGTATTTTACCCTCTAGTTCTAGAATATCAGTGCAGTTATCCTTGAAAATTTCTTGGAAGATGATGTTTAGGCTGGTTTTTTTTTTTATCATGGTTTTCAGGTAGACCAATAATTTTTAAATTATCTCTCCTGGAACTATTTTCCAGGTTCTTTGTTTTTCCAATGAGATATTTTACATTGTCTTCTATTTTTTGATTCCTTTACTTTGGTTTTATAATTTTTTGATTCCTCATAGAGTCATCAGCTTCCATCTGCTCCATTCTAATTATTAAAGAGCTATTTTCTTCAGTGAGATTTGGACCTCCTCTTCCATTTGGCCAATTCTTCTTTTTAAGGCATTCATCTCCTCATTGGCTTTTTGGACCTCTTTTGCCATTTGGTTTAGTGTATTTTTAAAGATTTTATTCTCTTCAGCATTTTGGGGTCTCCTTTAGCAAGTTGTCAACCCGATTTTCATGATTTTCTTACATCTCTCTCATTTCGCTTCCCAATTTTTCCTCCACCTCCTTTACATGATTTTCAAATTCCATTTTGAGTTCTTTCATGGCCTGAAACCACTGCCTATCTTTTGGAGGCTTTGGATATTGGAGCCTTGACCTTGCTGTCTTCTTTGGATGGCATGCTTTGTTCTTCCTCATTGAAAAGAATGGAAGAAAATATCTTTTCACCAAGGAAGTAACCTTACAAAGTCTTATTTTTTCCCATTTTGGGCATTTTCTCAGCCAATTACTTGTCTTTTGAGTCCTTTGTCAAGTGCAGGGTATACTACACCAGGCTTCAGAGGTTTTGTGTAGCTGTTCTCTGAGATATCTCTAGAGAACTGCGAATTTTGAATTCCTCCAAAGTGTCGAGAGAGGTATTTACTCCTCTCCTGGCCTGCACTTGGGTGTTTGAGCAACCAAAAGCACTCTTTTCTGCCTTGGAACTGTAAGTAGTATTCTCTCTCCACTGCTGCCACCAGCTCCACCATGCCAGTGCTCCTCCTCAACACAGGACTGCCACTCCAGACTGACATCCAGATTAGCTGCTGTATTCTCCCAGGGTCTGAAAGCCCAGAGCTCCAGAAGTTCCTGCTTCTGTTTCAATGACTGCAGCAGCCCTGGGACTGGGGCAACAGTTCTCCCCTCTCACCCAGGTGAAAGAGGTTTCTCACTGACCCTTGAGGTTGTTTTTGGCATTTGTGGGTTGAGAAAACTGGAAACCACAGCAGTTGCCCATGATTCAGCACTCTGAGTCCTGTCCCAGTCATGTCTGTGCCACACAGCCCACTGTAGGCTCTGCTCCACTCTGAGCTTGGTGCAATAGATTCTTCCTGTAAGCCTTCCAGGCTACCTTGGTCTGAAAATTAGTTTCACTCTGTCATTTTATGGTTTGTGCTCTAGAATTTGTTTAGAATAATTTTTTTTTTACAGGTATTGTAAGGACTTTGCGGGAGACCTTGAGCAAGTATGTGCTTCTACTTGGCCATCTTAGCTCTGCCCCATATTGAGTTGAGTTTTAAAGGCAAGTAGGATTTCCAAGAGTCTAAGATGAGGAAGGGGTACATTCTAGGCATGAGAGACAACCAATGCTAAAACAAGAAGATAAAAAATGGAGTGGCATGGATGAGGGGCAGTGCTGTTGTTGTTGAATCTTTTTCAACTCTTTGGGGTTTTCTTGACAAGGAAACCACTGCAGTGGTTTGCCATTTGATTCTCCAGCTCATCTTACGGTTGAGGAAACTGTAGCAAATAGAGTTAAATGACTTGCCCAGCATCACATAGCTACTAAGTATCTGAGGACTGATTTAAACTGAGGGACTATTAGAACATCAATTTGACTAATCATAGGATTCATAAAGGGAAGTAATGTGCAAAAAATTGGAAGGTGTTTTGAGAACAGGTTCCAAAGACCCTTCAATACCAAACAGAAGAAAGTCACATCTTCTGCAAGAATCCTTTCCTGGTCCTCCTTCCTTTTAGGACTATAAAGGGAAGTATGATTTTCATATTATTCAATCTGATATGTGTAATGAATATGCCAATAATTTGATTTTCTAAGAATTGTCTCTTCTGGTTTGTGAATCAGAAGCTTATAATACAGTTTGAAAAGATCACTAAATCCCTTGACAATATTCTCACAATGACTGCTTTCTTGTACCTATTTACCTTCAGTGAAGCAAATCAAAGAAATGTGGAACCTGTTCCTATTGAAAAGCTCTGGTCCCATGACTCACTAAGGAGTGACCTACAAGGACCTGAAAAAGTATTATCCTAAAAGACTACAGAACACCTGTGTGGTGGACTCTTGTGTTTGTCCTGGGAAACCCCTTAGGCCTTGGAAATAATTGCTTATGATCCACCTTTTGCCCTCCCTTCCTACTTGTGATTTATGTATATGAGCTCTCCCTTCACTACAGCAAGGTGGAATGCTGATCAGGAGAGACTCTGTTTTGATTATCTGTTCCTCATGAAGAGAGGACTTAATTAAATCACTACTTGATTACTGGCACTTTGTCTCCAGTCTGCTCTGTGTATTCAGTAGTTTTTAAGAGGGTGTCTATAGAGTGAAGCCTTGAGTTCTCCAGTAATAGGGAGAAGGAAAGAGATGCCAATAGACCTTTTTCCAGATTCCCAACTCACCTTGTCTGGCAGGTTTAATGCTCCATTATGGGTCTGGCCTTTGAGCAAACCCACCTTTCATTGTAAGGAATGTTCCCCAGTTCCTTTCCTTGACAGGGATCATTCTGGTAAGAGTTGGTTTTTTTGTTTTTTGTTTTTTTGTGTTTTGTTGTCTTTTACTTTGTTTTCTGGCACATGAATTGACTTTTGTGCATATCTTTTCTCTTATAAATGCATGTTTACCTGTGGACTATGGTTTTTTTTCTGTTTTCTTTTATAAATGCATGTCTGGATATGGACTGTACTTTTTATTTCTACATGTTAAATTTTACTTATGTAAGAAATGCTTATACCCTTGGTTTTGTGTGAGGTTTGAAATTGGTTGAAATTAACATTTTAATTGCACATGTGGTTAGAGTTGTGGATGACCACATATTTTGCTGGTCCCATTGGGGCAGTTTTGATAAGACTATATTAGAGTATTTAAGACAGAAATGAATGAATAAGGAAACAACCTCTTGAGTGTAACAGCTGTAACAAATGGTACTCAGAGGCTTGGGAAAATAAGCACAAGTCTAAATTAGAGTCAGTGAAAGAAAGTAGGAGAGACAGTAAAGAGATAAGTTTCCAGAGTTGCTAATTTGAAGAAGCTAATGAAAAAAAAAACAAGTTAAATACAGGAGCCTAGTAGACTGCAGGTGGGGCCCATCCAATCAGATGACAGTCAGTGGCCTTCACAAAACTGTAGAATCAAGATAGGGCCTGATCTGGCCTGAACTTGTCTGGGAATATGACCTGGAATAACCTGGAGAAAGCTTTTCTTCTTTGCATTTCCTTAATAAGCTCCTTACATATTAACTTCTCTGCCCAGGGGGAAGAGATAGTACAAAGTAGGCACAATTCCTATGTTAAAGAAAGGGGGAAAACATATTAAGGAGGTATGTAATGGGCATGTAAAGAAAGTTGTGACATAAAGGGGAACAGACCAATCTGTCCTCCGATGAGAGGATTTGTTTTGAATTAACAGTGTAAAGTCAATTTTGCTTCTGTATTAGACACTACCTACTCCTGAAAAGATGGGTGGGGTCTATTTTGGCCAAAAGGTTTTCAATTCCTCTGAACTGTGATGTAATAAATTTTCTTTGATACTCTTTAGTGTTAAGCATGTTTCTAACAAAAGGATTAAGTCCTGTGAAAACCTCTTTAACAATACCCACACTACATACCTAAAATATACCCACTTTTACCAAAAGACTGTTCCCTTTCAAAGTGCAAATCAATGTTCTCTATAAAAAAACCCTGAGGATAATGGCTTGGTCAAGATCTATAATTTCTAGCCCTAGAAGCATGAAGAAATCAAGAATACTGCCAAGGAGACTCCTAGCCTCAGGGAGGATCCCATAGGCTTTGCTGAGCAGTTTCAACACACTGAGTTCACATTGGATTTGTATCAACACATGGTTGTCTCAGTCAGGAAAGGGGAGAGTAGGAATTGGTGCCAGAAAGCATCCCAGGAAGCACTGAGGGCCCCTCCCTGCAATCTTGATCACTCAGCATTTCTAGACTCCAGGCAGGGCAGGTGTAGCAAAAGGAGAGGATAATCCATGCCCATTATCCCCATGACTCCTGTTGGAGATGTCTCCTTGTTCGTACTAGGACAAGAGGTATTCGCTCTAGTTAACACCAGTGCCACACTTTCAGTTTTAAACCCCTCTGCCTTCCCTACTCCCCTCTCCCAGACTAAAGAGTTGATCTTAGTTATGGAGATTTCTAATAACACCATTATAGCCCATATCTCAGAATCACTCTCGCTCGGAACTTTTCATCCCTTTGTTCTGGTCCCTGAGTCCCCTAACCACTTATTTGGACTGACCACAATCTCATTTGATCCAGGACACTTTCTTGTCTTTTATCCCTGACATCTTACTTCCAACCATCTGGCTCTTAAGCAAACTGCCTCCAGTTTAAAGGCTTCAGAGGTTCCTGATATTGGGTCGGTTGTCAGTACCCCACTTATTGATGTGCAGTTAGCTCTCCCACTTGATTTATTTACCTCTGAGAAAGAAGGGAATGTAGCTGGTATAAGCACACTCAAGCCTGCCATCTGCCTACCTTAAAAGAAAGTGAGGATAAGACTTTATGCCATGACTATGCAATTTATCTGGATGTATTGATTTCCCCCAGGAAGACCGGAGGGAAACTCCTTCAGAAGGAGAAGACTGGCATCCTGCCTCAGAAATGAGAAAAGGGACTTGGTTATAGCATCACCACTGTCACAGATTTGAGGGCCCCTTCCTATAATCCTGATCACTCAGCATGGCTAGGCTCCAAAGAGTGCTGGCTGGAGGAGAGTCAAAAGGAGAGAAGTGGTTGAAGTTTCATCACTGCTATGAGATCTACTTAAGCTCCTCATTACCAAAAGAAGGCCCCAAACCTGGGCTAGCCAATGGAAGACAACAATCAGACTGACATAGAAGGCTTCGCCATGTGTCTGAGTGAAGATGGAAATCATGCTACTACATCAAAAACCAGAAGACCAGAGGAAACTTGCCGAAACATCTTTCTTTGCTTTCTGGGAATTATAACCTTGACTGACAGCAGCCCAGACATCCTGAGTCAAGAGCTCTTCCTTGCTTCATGACCTTTTAATCTGTGCAACTGTACTGCCAATCAACATACAACTCCTGAGGCCTGCTGCTGTAAATCTAATCTATCTATCTATCTATCTGTCTATCTATCTACCTATCATCTATAGATATTTAGATAAAGATATGTATTTAGGATTGAATTGCACAGTATAAACCTTCTATTCACTCAAAGCTAAACCTTCCTCAAGTAACTAAAGCATTGACAATCCAACAACAAAACCATAAGACAACTACTTATTACCAGGGTGGCCACATGGCTTTGAACAGACACAAAAGTATATAATATAACATAGCATTCCTTCTACCTTATACTAGTTTATACAATCAAGAGGTCCCAGGCCAGGGTCTTCCCAAGAGTAGCAGAAAACATAACACCCTGCCCTAGGTCACAGGATGTTATAATCCCCTCAATCCAACAGTTTGTCCAAGTAAAGTCCTTTTGAGGGTGTGCCCTTCTTCCCACACTACTATTGCAAGCTCCCTACCTGGCACTCTCAGGTGTATATATGCTATAATGAGCCAAAGGATCCAAGTCATCAACACTGCTCTAGCCCCAACTCCCAAGTACCAAGGCATGGATGGGTGAGAAAGCCAACAGGGTGGATCCCTGGGAGTTATGGCATTTTCCCCTCCTACCCTAGACAACTTCAGGCCTGAGTTCCAACCTATCTCAGGGGAATGCAGCAGAAAAGAATGCTCACTGCTCCTGCCCTACTCTGTGGCCTAAATCTGAACTTGGGTTGAGTGTAGAACTCTGGGATTTCTCCTCCTGCAGGTCCAGGGGCTGACTGCTACTGGCTCCTGCCTGGGTCCACAGGAAGGTAGCTCTCTGTTCCTGCTCCACGTCTCATATCACAGAGGAAGGGCCTGCTTCATTCCAAGCTCTACCTGCTCTTTCCTGAGTCCAGGCACCAAAGCCTCATGGACCTCATGCCCCCATCCACCGTCTCTGATCCACATCACCCCAACTCTGGGGCAGCTTGTCCTCCTCCAGCCTTACATGGCCAGGGGCCACTCCATCTAGTGCCATGGGCACAGCAAAATTACACAATAAGGGTTGATAGCAGAGGTCACCACCCCCCATCAGAAGTCTCCTCTCTCTATCAGAAATCTCTTCTCCAAGCTTTGATGAGGGATTCACATTCATAGTTGGGACTCCTTAATGATGGTTAAAGGTAGCTTCTATGCATGAGCCCCCAAGGCAATATCTCACATCAGAATACACACACACACACACACCCATACACTTTTGGCTAATTGAATCAGAATCAGAAGGCACCAAAGCCCACATGACTCAGCATGCAATATGTTAAAGTTACCAAGGATCGAAGTAGATTGATCCTTCAGATGTTTACAATTTAGCATGAACCTGGGAAGCTAAACTCCAAAAACAACAAAAATCCTATCTTGCTTGTGCTTGCAGCAGCCTCACCCCAAAGCAAGCTCAGTGTTCATGCCTTCTTGCTTTGGGAGAAATGAATATGAATACAGCCTAATTCTGTTTTTCTTTCTTAGATTAAACTCAATTTAGTTCCGTGATTCATAAAGAATGAAAGACTAGAGATGGAATCTTTCTCCCTACCACTCAAAGAACTATGACTTGGAGTCACAGGACTTATTCTTCTGAAATATCAGCCCTGTTGGAAGGGGGTTGGGTCCATACCCCTATTTTCAGACTCTATCTATTCAATGTAGTCCACATTTCTCTCTAACCTGACTCTGCGGGGCAGAGATCACGCTACATTGGACAAATCTCTTTTGAATGTAAGGATATCCTTTGTAATTTTGTCATGGATTACTTGAAATCTTAAATTAGGGCAAACCATTCTGATGACCACAAACACCGCAAGCACCTCATGGGTGAGGTAAATAAAGACATCTCTGAATTATGTTGGCCCCATTGAGGCTTTTTGACCAATTTAAATTGATTTATCTTAAAAATAAACTAAGCCTAAAAAAACAAAAATATGTCCAAATCAGTGAACCTTGGGACCTACAACTTAAGAAGCATTGAAGTAATAAGGCTCTGTGTGCCCACATCCGCCCGCCTTCTTGCCAGCCATAGGTCATCTCTCCATCTCTCTGCTTGCTATGGCACTGCTGCAATTCTGCCACCTGGTTTCAGGAGCCACTAACTTTTACCTGGGCCACTGCTGCCAGAGTCATCTCTTAGTGGACCCACATAGAGAGGGACCCCCAAACCTATTTTAGGTGTTACAGGAGCATTTATGAGGGACACTAACAGCAAGAAGATGAATCTGGGATTTGGGGGCTTACCAAGATGACAATGGGAAGCCATACTTTCTTCCCAATGTCCGTAAGACAGAGACTCATATTGCAGGTAAGAGCACGGAAAAAGAATCTGCCCATCACAAGACTGGATGAATTTTGCAAGATATCAGCACAGTTGAAAATAATGAAGTTCTGAAAAGTAAAGACTTGTCACCATAGAGGCCAATTCTGGAACTGGAACATATTGAGAGTGGGAACCAGTTTTCCGCATGTTTTCTTCAAATCCAACAGGAATGTCTATTCTCCAAAACCATCCTGGGGAAATCAGAACCCAATCTTCAAGGATACTTGCATTTAGCTTAATGGCTATCATACTACAACCCCAAGAATTTTGGCTTTGACATTACTGGAGCCTTGGAAGACATTTCAAAAATCCCAGAGCAGAGTGTCATCCTTCTACATGCCTGTGCTCACACTGGAGTGAATTCTCATCGTGAACAGTGGAAAAAAACAGCATCCTTGGGGACTTCTTTGCCATTTTCACAAGGCATACCAGGGCTTTACCAGTGGAGATGGTAAAAATGATACCTGGGCTGTTCACTACTTCATTAATCAGGACATTAATATCTCTCTCTGTCAGTCAGATGCCAAGAATGTGGGCCTGTATGGTGAACATGTGGAAGCCTTTAACATGGTTTGTAAAGACACTGATGAATCCAGAAGGGTAGAATCCCAGTCGAAAATCCTCATTCATCCCATGTATTCCAACCTCATTCTCAATGGGGCCCAAAATTTTTGCCATGATGCTAAATAGTCCTAATCTGAGGAGTCAGTGGTTTCAAAAGGTTAAAGGCATGGCAGATCATATCTTTAGAAAGTGGATCCAGTTGGTTTCCTCCCAGAAGGAAAGAGGGTTCCTCCCACAATTGGCAGCACATCACTGATCAGACTGACATGTTTTCTTCACAGGTCTGAAACCTGAGTAGGTGGAACGACTGACCAAAGAGTTCTCCATCTGTATGATGAAAGATGGTTGCGTTTTCATAGCAGGGGTCACATCAAGAAATGTAAAATACCTTGCTTGTGCCATTAACCAAATAACAAACTCTCTGTGGTGAGATGGAGCAGAGATGATCTTCCCACCTTCAGACTCTGCTATTTGAGATTCAGAGAGATGATTGAACTGGCTAAGATAGGAGTAGTGTGAGAATTACTTTCAACCACAGTGCTAAATGCTCAGTCATTAAAAGTATCTCAGAAGAAGACTTATGAGTAGGCAAAAGGCATCTGAAACTAGTTTTTGAACTTTGTGTGTCTAACCCAAACTCCTGAACCCATACTCCAAAAGTTTTCCAAAACATTTTATCTTTACAGCAATTCTACCAAAACTCCTGCCCTGAAATCAGAATTCTTCTCCCTCTTCTCTTCCCCCAGTCTCAGATCTACTGGCATTATAATGTTGTTCAAGAGCTTTAATCTAGTTAAATAAATGTCACTTAACCCATGTGATGCTAAAAGCTTTTGAAGAAGGCTTGCCCAGTTCTGACTCCCTCCTCTTACTGGCCTCGCATGACTGAAGGAAGCACCTTGAATCACAGATGCTCTTGAAGCATCTTGGCTTCAAGAAATAACAGGAAAGGGAGGTGCCCTTATATTCAAAAGAGATTTGTCCAATATAGTATGATCTCTGACCCCCAGAGTCATCTTAGAGAGAAATGTGGACTACAATGAATAGGTAGAGTCTGAAAATAGGGATATGGACCCAAACCCCTTCCCACAGGGCTGATGCTTTAGAAGAATAAGTCCTGTGACTCCAAGTCATGGTGCTTTGAGTGGTGGGGAGAAAGATTCCATCATCAGTCTTTCATTCTTTGTGAATCATAGAACCAAACTGAGTTTGATCTAAGAAAGACAAACAATAGTAAGTCCCTTATGATTTTTCTTTCCTGTTTGCCTCAGTAGCTGGAAAACAATAGGTGAGTAATAAATGCTTGTTGATTGACTGCTCTTCCTTGTTGTCAGTGATGAGATTTTTGTCACAATTGCATCCAATTATTCACAACAGTATCCACACAGCGGATCACTCATGTCATTTTTACTGGTCCTAGACCACATGGTATGATTTAGGGAGGCAAGATTTGGGAATTTTTCTTCCTATGTTTGTTCTGCTGATATTTCTATTAGTTTGCATTTCTTCTACATACGTTGATTGATGGAAGAGAGCATAGTTCTGAAGAGAAACACAGGTTCATTAGTGGAAATTAATCCAGGATTAAATATTTTCATAATCTACAAAATATATTATCTACCTGCAGATATATAAGAATTGATCACATATATTTTTATATTTAATTCAATAATTTGAATCTTTAGTTTTCTATGAAATACTTATAAATTAAACAGCACACAAAATCTAACACAAGTTATTTTACCCTCAGGATATTAGAGAAACAATGTGTTGGATACCTATCATTGGAAAGTCATATTTCCAATTTTCCTGAAAATTTCTAGACAACTTTTCTCAATTTTGTTAGTTTACCCTAATGTCTTTTAGTATTTGGTCATGTTACTTTACATGGTGCTGGGCCAGTGGAAGACATCATAGAAAAGAAGCCCTTGATCAACAAACATGATCAGTCACTCAATACATCCTTCTGGATTCTGAAAGAATCCTGCTGCCAATTATACCAGCTTTGCATATAATGAGTTCAGGGGTTGTTTTCCCAGCAGAGAAGACACACCTTAGAAATGATGAAAAGATTCTCCCATTTCACAAGGCCTTCCTTAATCTTTTGCTGGATACTGCCTGGAACCTCTTTTTCATTGTGGTACAAAAAGGTACAGTCAAAGTGGTGGTAACTCAAGTCTATGGCAGCCTTTATTGCTTTGGTCAATTGATTTGGGGAAGACTGTAACATGAGAAAAACAGAAATAATTTCTCTGTATTCATGAGATTTCCATGCGAGTTATGCCCCAGACATCAGTGAACAGGTGGGCAATCAAAGCATTGGTACATCACTAGGACTCATTTAAGGAAAAGACAAAGAAGCAAAATCAATAAATGTTTCTTAAATGTGCCATGTACTGTGATAGGCACTGTGGATCCAAGTATAAAGTGTAAGAAACAACTGTCTTAAGGAAGGGCAGATTGGAGGAGGGGAGGGTGAGAAACAAACCCTTTTGAGAAGGGACAGGGTCACAGGAGAAAATAGAATAATTGGGGGTGGGATAGGATGGAGGGAAATATAGCTAGTCTTTCATCATATGCCTATTATGCAAGTGATTTGCACAAGTGCACATATACAACCCATATGAATTACTTCCTTTCTTAATATGGGTGGGTGGGGAGGGAAGAAAGGGAGAGAATTTTGGACTCAAAGTTTTAAAAACAAATGTTAAAAAGTTGTTTTTACATGCAACTGGGAAATAAGATATAGAGGCAATGTGGTATAGAAATCTATCTTATCCTACAAGAAAGTTAAGGGGACAGGGATAAGAGGGGGTGATGATAACAGGGAAAGCAGCTTTGGTGAAGGGTTAATCAAAGTGCATGCCATCTCAGTGTGGGGGAAGGGAGAGATGGGGAGAAAATGTGGAAATCAAAATTTTGTAAGAAAGTGTTGAAAACTAAAAATAAAGAAATAAATTAAAAAGAGAAAACAAATTTCTTTCCAAGAATTCTATGTGACCAGTAGTGAATAAGGAGGGACTTTTATGTGACATTCCTGCAAGAATGGATGACCTACAAGTAGGCACACCCATTTAAGACAAATACACAGCTTTTCATTCCCTGTCCCCAATTCAAAATTCCCTCCCTTGTTCTCCACTGGTTGGGTATTGCAGGGTTTACACCCTATCTGGAGCTCTGAAATACCCCACATTAATCTCTGCCTTTTTTATATCTCCCATTCCCCACATTTCAGCACTCCCATCCCCTTATTTGGTAAAGGAATGATAAGCCTTAAATATTTTTTAAAACAATTCCAGCTCAGGATGTCCATCTGTTTTCAAATCATAGCAGGAGAAAGGAGTTTTCTTAACTGAATAAGTGTACAATAAGATAAAAGAGTTGACAAAGTGTTTTTTGAAAGTACAACTCAGGATATCTGTGTTTTCTTTACCATTAACATAGCCTAACATAGATAAGAAAAGTCCCATTATTCAAGATAGTGCCAGGTTAAGACACCTCATGGACATGGAATGTTCTTACCTTGATCTGTCCTTCCAGTTGTTAATACAGGAAGAGGTATTCTCTGGGTTGACTCAGAGAACAAAGAAGGGCATGTCTGTTCTTAAATGATTATCATTTTCATGTGTGTTAATTAAGTGTTCCCATCCTGATAAGTGACAGGCAGAAGCATTTTCCTCAACTACATTTTCTACAAAAGTAGAAAACAATCCCACCTCTCAAGGGATTTACAAGTATACTTGCAGTACAAATACAAAGTTATACAATACACATACAAAAAAACAAGGTAGTTTGAGGAAAGACAATGGCAGTTGAAAATTATCAGGAAAGGCTTCATTAAGATGATACTAGATCTGCATTTCAAAGAAGAGAGAGACCCTCTGAGAAACAGATAAGAGTCAGGGTCCCATACCTCAAGAATTTTACAATTTAGTTGCAATCTAGTTACAATTTAGTGAAAAAACAGAAAAATAGCCATAAACAATAAAAAGCAATACAGATTGCTGAGGTGAATCACACAGTATCTGATGCACTCTTTCACAAGAGTGGAGTAGGAAGGTGGTTCAGTGGCTGCGGGGGCCAGACCTAGAGTCAGGAAGACTCATTCTCTTACCACTGTCTCTGGAAAACATATGGTTTATTCGTACCTATACTCCTTTGCTTACAGTTTCCCCACTGTCTAGAGTATCCTCTGTCTCTTTGCTGCCTTTTTGAGTTCTGTCCGTTCCATTCCCACTGTATGGTCCACCTCCTCCTCAAAGCTTTCCTTCATCAATAGCCAACAGTGAGCTCTCTCTGTCTGCTGAAATGTGGTTGTTGTTCTTGAGTTGTTTCAATCGTATCCAACTCTTCATGACCCTACTCATGGTTATCTTGGCAACGATACCCAAGGGGTTTGCCATTTCCTTCTCCAGTTCATTTTAGAGATGAGGAAACTGAGGCAAAAAGGGTTTAGTGATTTACCATAGGTCATACAGCTAGTAAGTACCTGAGGTTGTATTTGAATTCAGGTCTTTCTGACTCCAGGCCCAGTGCTCTATGCACTTCACCACCTTCCTCTACCTCTTGCTTAGTAATATCAATTGATGTGTAAAATGGTGATATGCAAGTTTAGCAGTAAGGTTCAATCCTGACATGTAGGGACATGGAGGATGACCAACAAAGTCTGACTCAATGAGCAATTCTCTATAAATGACCAAGTCTCCACATTTGTGGGTGATATCATGCAGATTGCATCAAGTCCCAGAAATTTGTCATGAAATGAAATCCAAAATCACTTTATTTAAAGAACTCTATCTAGCCACTCAGGAAAAGCCAAGGCAATAAAGAATACCTATCGTTCAGACTGTGACATTCATAAAGTCACTCCACAGATTTTGCTAGGCCCATTAGTACACATATTTAGGACAGTACTTGAGTATGGATAATAAACTAGACTCAGTATTGAAGAGGAAGGGGAAAGGGAGACTAGATTGCACTTGAGAAATTGCACATAACTATTAATGATTATTGCAATATAAATATAATTATTTATGTTTTAATTAACATTATTTCAATGTATAATATGAATATATTTTATTTATAAATATAATTTTGATGAATATATTTCTACATTAAATTAAATTTCATATTAAATTAAATAATTACTTTTTAAAATAAATATAATTTTAAATTAATAATAATTAGTATAATATAAATATAAAAATAATAACATATAAATGTGATGAAAATTAATTAAAACCCAAAACTTCTCTTTGAGAGCTTATCATTTTAACATCAATATTCTATCCGTATCCGAAGAACTCAATTAATTGGTCACCCAAAAGATAATGAAAAGATATATATTGCTGGTATGAGTATATTGCTACTGAATTACTATCTTCACACCAGAAGTGACATAAAAGATATCATGAAAGAGATTCATGCTTGCAAAAGGTGTACCAGTTACACAGCACGAGTAAGAAGGGAGGGACAATACAGGTGATCCATTGTCATCCATAGAATATCAATATGTCTATGGAAAGCAACTAGCAATTTGGGAGGAGGAGAGAGAATGAGGGAGAAGAAAAATTGGGATTCAAAATCTTAGAGAAGTGAATGTTGAAAACTATATTTACATGTAAAAGGAAAAAATCAAAAGCTGTTAAGTGGGGAAGAGAAAAAGGGAAAGTAAGGGAAATTGTCTCACATACAACAGGCAAGAAAAACATTTTGCAGTGTAGTGGAAGATGGCAGAGTGAAGAGCAGACAACATGAACCTTACTCTTACCAGAATTGACTCAAAGAGGGAATGACATAAATACTCAGCTGAGTGTACAATCCACATTAGCCTACAAAGAAGTCAGAAGCGAAGGAGATGAGAGAAGAAATTGAGGGGATACCCATCAATTTGGGAATGTTGAATAGTATTGTGCAATAAGAGATGATGAACAATGGTTTCAGTAAGATCTATAAATACTTACATAAACTAATGGAAATGGAAGTGAAGAGAATCAGGAGAATATTATATATAGTAACAGCAATATGATCAGTTCTGAATTACTTAAATATTCTCAGAAGTAGAGTGATATAAGACAATTCCAAAGGACTAATGATGGAAAATATTACCATTCTTGCAAAGAAAGAACTGATGGAATCTGAATGCAGATCAGAAGCATAGTTTTTAAACTTTTTTTTACCTTTGAGGGAAGGGAAGTTTGTTCTTGCTTTTACAACATGAATAAAATCAAAATATATTTCACATGAATTACTTGCCTTCTCAATGAAGATGGAGGGACAGAGGGAAAGAATTTGGAGCTCAAAATTCTTGAAAACTATTGTTAAATATTCCTTATACATGCAATTTGAAAAAAATTAAATGTCTAATTTTTAAAAAATGAAATCCAGAAAGAAAGAAAAAGTGAGGGACATTTCTAGTACATTGGTTGGATTTCCATATTGAATTTATTGGAAGCCATCAGCAAGCATTATACAGGTTGGGCAAACCTGAACTATGATTTGCATAGATGGCAGGAACACTACAACAATGAAATTGCAAATCCATTAAAATATTTGAGTGCTTCACAATAGCTACAACAATGCAAATGAAAAGAACAATTGCAAATAGGATCAAATTTGAGTTTTGCAAAATTATACTGATGAAACATTTTGCCCCAAAGAAACATGAGAAGGCACTTTTCCCTGCTTTTTTTTTGAGAGGTGGCAGGCTTGAAGTGAGAAATACTACATATGATGTCATTTTTTTTATGTTGGTTAAGTTTTTAACAAATAAATTTGCATTAATACATTTTGTTTTTCTATCACCTAAATTTCTCCTATACCCTTCCTGCTCTATTTTGTGAGTGAGCCATTCATAGCAAAGCTTTTGTTCTTTTTTAAGAGATAGGAAAAGAAAAGAAAAAAAGAATCAAATATTTACCATTTTTTATTAAGTATGCAACGTTTGGGGTGCATAGCCAAGATGGTGCAGTAGAAAGATGGACCTACTGTAGTTCTTCCCCCATTCCCCCTAAAATACCTGTAAAAATGACTCAACAAATTCTAAAGCAGCAGAAGCCACCAAACGACAGATTGAAAGAGATTTCCAGCCCAAGACAGCCTGGAAGGCCAACAGGAAAGGTCTATCACACTAGACTCAAAGTGGAGCACAGCCTAACCTTGGCTGAGCAGCATGGCACAGACAAGAGTGAAGCAGTCCTCATGGTCCAAAATCATGGGTAGCAGCTATGGTTCTCAGATTTCTCAACTCACAATCACCAAAGGCAATTTCAAAGGGGAGTGCCCTCTATCCCTGGCCCCAAGGTGGCAGTAACATCTACTTTTGGAGCCTTTGGCCTAAAGACCCTGAGGGAATTGAGAGATAGATCTGGGTCTCAGTAATGAGTGACTGTCCTGGGGGTAGAAGGAGCATGGTCATGGTGGAACTGCTGGTGACTATGGAAAGGGAATCCAAATCACAGATCAAGGGCAGGAAAGAATGCTTGTGGTTGCTCACAGATCACAGTGCAGACCAGGAGAGGTGTAAACTCCCCTCCCTTGATTGTTCCACCTTGAAGGAGCATAGAACCTAGAGGTTCCTAGAGTATACCTTCCATTTGACAAAGGATTCAAAAGTCAAGAAATTGGCCAGGAAAATACTCAAAAAAGAGAAAAAATAAGACTATAAAAGGTTACTTTCTTGGTGAACAGGTATTTTCTTCCATCCTTTCAGGTGAGGAAGAACAAAGCATACCATCAGAGGAAGATGCAAAAGTTAAGACTTCTACATCCAAAACCTCCAAAACAGATGCAATGCTCTCAGGCCATGGAAGAGCTCAAAAAGGATTTTAAAAATCAGGTTGGAAAGGTGGAGCAAAAATTGGGAAGAGAAATGAGGATGATGCAAGAAAATCATGAAAGCAAGTCAACAGCTTGATAAAGGAGACGCAAAGAAATACTGAAGAAAATAACCCTTTTCAAAATGGCAAATGAGGTCCATAAAGCCAATGGGGAAAAGAATGCTGTAGAAAGCAAAATTGGTCAAAAGGAAAAAGAGGTTCAAAAGCTCACTGAAGAAAATAGTCCTTTCAAATTTAGAATGGCACAGATAGAAGCAAATGATTTTATAAGAAACCAAGGAAACACAAAACAAAACCAAAAGAATGAAAAAATAGAAGACAATGCGAAATATCTCCCTGGAAAAATCACCTACCTGGAAAATAGATCCGAGAGAGATAGTTTTAAAATTATTGGTCTACCTGAAAACCATCATCAAAAAAAGGAGTCTAGACATACTCTTCCAAGAAATTATCTAGGAAATCTGTCCTGATATTCAGGAGTCAGAGGGCAAATAGTATGGAAAGAATTTGATGATCTCCTCCTAAAACAGATCCCAAGAGGAAAACTCCTAGGAATGTTGTAGCCAAATTCTAGAGTACCCAGGTCAAGAAAAAATATTACAAGCAGCCAGAGAGGAACAATTCAAGTATTGTGAAAATGCAATCAGGATAACACATGATTGAGCAGCTCTTACACTAAGGGATTGAAAGGGCTTGGAATATGATATTCCAGAGGTCAAAGGAGATAGAATTACAACAAAGAATCATCTACCTAGTAAAATCCTTCTGGGGAAAAAGTGGAATTTTAATGACATAGAGGATTTCCAAGCATTCTTGTTGAGAAGACCAGAGCTGAATAGATAATTGGACTTTCAAATACAAGAATGAAGAGAAACATGAAAAGGTAAACAAGAGAGAAAAGCCTTAAGGAACTCATTAAAGTTGAACTGTTTACATTCTTACATGGAAAGATGTTATTTGTAACTCATAAGACTTTTTTCAGTATTAGGGTGGTTAGAGGGAATACGTATGCATACATATACACACACAAACACGCACACACATATAAAGAGAGAGAGAGAGAGACAAAGAGAGAGAGAGACCAAGAGACAGAGAGACAGAGGGCACAGGGTGAGCTGAATATGGAGGGAGAATGCCTAAAAAATAAAATTTACTGGTGAATGGAATGTACTAGGAGTAAGAGAAAGGGAGAGATCCAATGTAGCAAATTATCTCACATACAAGAGGCAAGAAAGAGCTTTTACAATGGAGAGGAAGGGGAGGAGATGAAAAGAAATAATTGCATCGTACTCTCATGGGATTTGGCTAAAGGAGGGAATGACACACACTCATTTGGATATGGAAATCTATTTTACCCTTCAGGAAAGCAAGAGGGAAGGAAATATGAGAAGGAAGATGATAGAAGGGACAGTAAATTGGGGAAAGGGATAATCAGAAGCAAACACTATTGGGAGAGGACAGTTGAAGGGAGGGAATGGAATAAAGGAAGGGCAGGATAGACCAGAGGGAAATGTGGTTAGTCTTTTACATTATAACTATTGTGAACATGTTTGCATTGTTACACATGTATGGCCTATATTAAATTGCTTGTTTTCTTAATGACAGTGGTTGAAGAGGGAGGGAGAGAATATGGCACTCAAAGATTTAGAAACGAATGCTAAAAACTGTTTTAGCATGCAGTTGGAAATTAAGCTACACAAACAATAGCGTATAGAAAACTACTTTGCCTGACAAGAAAATAGAGGGAAAGGGGAATGAAAGAAGGGTGAGTAATAGAAGGGAGGACACACTGGAGGAAGAGGTGAATGGGCTGCATGTTGTCTTGGGTTAGGGGGTGGGGAAAGATGAGGAGAAAATTTTGAATAAAAATTCTTGTGGAAGTGAATAAGAACTGAAAAATAAATAAATTAAATATATAAAAAAGTATGCAATGTTCTGCATCCATTCCCCCTCCCATTCCCCATCTGTGCAAAGGAGTGGAAGGTGGTATCCTTTCTTATCTGTTCCATTCCAACAATTGCTTTTTGTAATTTTGACATCATTTTCTATTGTCTTGTTATTGTTTTATCCATTAATTTTATTGTTTATACTATGTATGTTATTTTCTTGGCTCTGCTCACTTTGTCTGCTCATCTATGTCTTTCCATGCTTCCTGGCATTTATCATATTTGTTGTTACTTACATCATGGTACACTTTATTACATTCATGTACCAAATTTTGTCCAGTCATTCCCCAGTCATTGGGTATCTACCTTGGTTCCAGTTCTTTGCTGCCACAAAAGATTTTAGGGTATCAGGATCCCCAAGTCAAGACCATGCCTCTCTTTTTACTATTAGGACACACCCTGTTTTTCAGAGCTAAGGCCCACCAAGCAAGCTGTACCTTGAGCTTGGTGTAATAACAATCTTTTGTGCTCACCCTCTCAATGAACTCGGCCACAGCAAAATCCCAGAGTTGTTTCACATCAGCACCATGTAGTCAATGAGCTGAGCCAAACACCTGTAGT
>CM053770.1:165997977-166171863 GCA_028658325.1 Potorous gilbertii
AACATTCTTCTCCTCATTGGCTTTTTGAACCTCTTTTACCAATTGAGTTAGCCTATTTTTCAAGGTGTTATTTTCTTCAGCATTTTTGGGGGGGGGGCGGTCTCCTTTAGCAAGGTGTTGACCTGCTTTTCTTGCATCTCTCTCATTTCTCTTCCCAGTTTTTCCTCCACCTGTCTAACTTCATTTTCAAAATCCTTTTTTAGCTCTTCAATGTCCTGAGCCCATTGAATATTTATTTTGGATGTTTGGGATACAGAAGCCTTGACTTCTATGTCTTTTCCTGATGTTAAGCATTGTTCTTCCTCATCAGAAAGGAAGGGAAGAGATGTCTGTTCACCAAGAAAGTAACCTTTTATGGTCTTATGTTTTTTTCCCTTTTCTGGGCATTTCCCCAGCCAGTTACTTGACTTCTGAGATTCCTCTCCACCCTTGCCTCGCCTCCAGATCTGCCCAGCCAGTGCTTGAGGGCTGAGTTTCAAATGCTGCTTCCCAGCCTCAGGGATTTCAGCAGGGGCAGGGCTGCTATTCCGTGTGAGATTAAGTTCAGCTGCTTGGGTGGGGGCAGGGCCACCACACAGGGATCAGTTACCTCAGGGGGTTTATGCAGAGACCTTCAACAATGGATCTGAGCTCCTGCCTGCTTTGGGAGCCCCTGTCCACTGCTGCCTCTGCTGCTGCCTCCTCAGGGGGCCTGAGTTATGGGGACACCCAGTTCCCCTCTTGGCCAGTCATAAAGATTCTCTCACTGACCTTTGGCATCTGTGGGTGGAGGGACCTGGGCAGTCGCTGGAGATTCTGTCCCTGAAGCCTGCTCCAATCTGGTCCTCTCAGTGCCGCATGGCCAAGGCAGAGCTGAACTCTGCTCTGGGTCCGGTACATGACGGACCTTTGGTGTTGGTTTTTCAGGGATCTCTGGAACAGAAATATCCTCCACTCCATTGTTGTGTGGCTTCCACTGCTCCAGAATTTGTTGGGAGTTCTTCTTTACAGCTATTTTATGGGCTGTGGGTTGGGAGGTAGCATATGTGAATCTTTCTACTCTGCCATCTTGGCTCCTCCCTCTCATTTACTGTTCTTGAAATGATTTCTTTCTACTCACATTTTCCTAGTTTTTAATAAATAAAATTTATTTCTTTGATCTTTTAAACCATAAAACTTGTCACAGAAGTTCAACCTTTCCTCCTATATATAAGCCACAGGGTGATTTGAGTCTGTTTTTATTATGCACTTGATTTTCTATTCAAAAATGCTCAAATAATTAATACCTGAAAGCTATATTTCATCAAACACATCTAAGCAATTTTTATTAAACTAAAATCCTTTTACTACTTTTTATCAGGCAGCAAAGTATTAATCGATGGCAGCATCTGAATCTTATTTATTAATTGATTTCCAGTTTCCCCTTAACTCAAAAGAACTTTTTCTGTCCCTTTTAGCACTAATGGCTCTATATAAAAAGAGCTTGAAATAGACTTATATTCTGCTAACATTCTGTGATTTCAGGTGTAACTAGATAATTCTCAAGTCCTTTAATTACTAAATGCTTAATGTTGTCCTTTCTGTCCTCATACATCTTATTTTTATAAATTAAAGTTTTGGATTTTTTTGTACTGTAGGTGGAATGCCATCCTTACCTGAACCAGAGCAAATTGTTGGAGTTCTGCAAGTCAAAGGACATCATATTGGTAGCATACAGTGCTTTAGGATCCCACAGAGACCCTGGATGGTAAGAAATTGGGTGTGGAATGGATTCTTTAATCAATAATAAAAGTGATGATGAAATTTTTTTTATACTCATAAATTATGCATCATTGAGTAGTGGAAGCACCATTGATTGTGGGGTCATAATTAACTGCATTTAATTTCCAACTCTGGCATTTTACTAGTTGCCTGATACTAAAGAATTAATTTAACCTCATTTCATTATACGTAAGGAGAAGATAATAACATTTGCTCTGCCCACTTCATGGTATTCTTATGAGTTTCAAATGAGATATTTATGGAAATACTTTGAAAAATGTAAAAAGGTACCGACAGTTATTTTATAAAGATAGAAAAAATAGTATCAAAATTTTCATCTGGAAGAACAAAAGATCCAGAATATTAAGAAAATTAGTGAAAAGAAATTCTAAGAATGGTGGCCTAGTCTCATGAGATCTTAAACTGTATTATAAAACAGCACTCATCAAAACCACTTGTTACCAACTAAGAAAAAGAGGGGTAGATCAGTGGAGTAGATTAGATACATATAGACAGAAGTCTATGGTTATAACAGTGTGCTGTGTGATAAACCCAAGGACCTCACCTTCTGGGATAAAAACTCACTGTTTGACAGAAACTCCTGGGACAACTGGAAAATAGTGTGGCAGAACTTGTGCTTAGATCAATGCCCGACATCATATACCAGAATGAATTCCAAATGGATACATGATCTAGGTATGAAAGCTGATATTATAAAAATTAGGGGAGCTCAGAATATTTTATCTGTCAGACTTATGGGGAAAGGAGGAATTTATGACCAAATAAGAGACAGAGAACATTATGAAGTACAAAATAGATAAGTTTTATTGCATTAAATTAAAAAGTATTTGCACAAACAAAGGCAATATAATGAACATTAAGAGGGAACCAGAAAACTGGGAAAGAATTTTTACAATTAGTGTCTGTGATAAAGTCCTCATTTTTAAAATCAGTAGAGATCAGAGTCAAATTTATAAGAATACAAGTTAATTCTCCAATTAATAAATGGTCAAAGGATATGAACAGGCAGTTTGCACAGGGAGGAAATTTAAACTATCTATAGTCATATGAAAAAATGCACTAAATCACTATTGATTAGAGAGATGCAAATCAAAACAACTCTGAGGCACCAGATCACACCTGTAGGTTGAATAACATGACAAAATGGGAAAAAGATAAGTATTGGAGAATAGGTGGGAGAGTTGGAACACTAATTCCTTTTTGATGGAGCTGTGAACTGATCCAACCATTCTAGAGAGCAGTTTAGAACTATGCACAAAGGGCTACACATCCTTTGGCCCAGCAATACTGCTTCCAAAGAGACCACAAAAATGGGAAAAGTACCCACATGTATAAAAATAGCAACCCTTTTTATGATGGCCAAGAACTGGAAATCAAGGGGAAGCCCGTCAATTGAAGAATAACTGAAAAAGTTATGGTACATGAATGTAATGAAATGCTGTAAAAAATGATGAACAGGCAGAATTCAGAAAAACCTAGGAAGGTTTATATGAACTGATGCTAAGTGAAGTGAACATTACCAGGAGAATATTATACATAATAATAGCCCATAGTGTATGAAGACTGATTTTGATAGACATCTCTTCTCAGCAATGCCTACAACATTTCCAAAGGACTCATGATGCAAAATAACTAAGGAGTTACAATGCAGAATGAAGGACAATATTTTCTCCTTTGTTATATCTTGTTTCATTTTTCTCATGGTTTCTCCCATTCCTCATAATTCTTCTATGCAACATGACTAAGGTGAAAATGTGTATAATAGGAATGTATGTTTAGAGTCCATATAAGATTGCATGCTATCTTGAGAAGGGAGAAGAAAGAGAGGGGGAGAAAATTTAAAACTTATGGAAATGAATGTTGAAAAGTGAAAATAAATAAATTATTAAATATGGGGGAAAGGGGCATGGAGTAGGGAGATGGAATATTGTGGGCAAAATAAAATATGAAGGTCAGTGTCAAAAAAAGAAAGAAAAATGTAAAATGCTAGAGTAACATAAAGGATTATTACTATGTACATGGCCATTTCCTTGACCACATATCTCAAAATGTTTGTTTTTCCTTGCAGGGTAGATGAAAAGTCTCCCTTTCTCCTAGAAGACCCAGTGCTTGGAGCTATTGCCAAAAAGCACAATCGAACACCAGCCCAGGTTGCTCTACGATACCAGATTCAGCGAGGGGTGGTCGTCTTGGCAAAGAGCTTCAATGAAAAACGACTCAAAGAGAACTTTGAGGTAAAGAGGCATGGGCAGAAGTTGGTTTAAGCAGCTGTACAAACACTGTTGTTGGTGAATGGAATATTGGAGAAAATGATGAAAGGAGAAGTCTGAAAGCTGGACATTAGAAGGGTGCTTCCTGAAAAGTCTAGTGGATTTCAGTGATTCAATCTAGTGGATAAAAGTGTGACTTCATGCACATTCTCAGCTATTCTCAAAAGATCTCCAAGAAACTACTTGTTCACTTCAATTTTCTGAGGAGATAGTGTGTGTGTTATTTATGTAACACACATTTTGGAATAATTGCTTTGTAGTTATTCACATGATATCATGCACATATGTAATATAAAAAAGAATACATACAAAGTAATTAAATATATAGTAGTTTGGGAGCCAGAGCATTAGCAGTTAAGGGGATCAGGAAGGACTCATATAGAAATTGGTACTGGAGTTACACCAAGTGAAGAAAGGGATTTTGTGAGGTAGAGGTGGAGAGTGTATTTTAGGCACAGAGGATAGTCATCCTATTCAATTCATTCTGTGCTCTCTGTCTCGGTGTATGCATGCATGTGTGTGTGTGTGTGTGTGTGTGTGTCTGTGTCTGTGATCCCGCCAACTACCCAGATACTGAAAAGTTTCAAGAGTTACAAATATTGTCTTTCCATGTAGGAATATCAACAGGTCAATGTTAGTAAGTCCCTTATGACTTCTCTTTGCTGTTTACATTTTCATGCTTCTTCTCATTCTTGTGGTCTTTTCATCAAGAATGCTTGAAAGTCCTCTATTTCATTGAAAGACAATATTGTCCCCTGAAGTATTATACTCAGTTTTGCTGGGTAGGTGATTCTTGGTTTTAGACCTAGTTCCTTTGACTTCTGGAATATCCTATTCTATGCCCTTCAATCCTTTAATGTAGAAGCTGCTAGATCCTGTGTTATCCTGATTGTATTTCATGAAGGATGATGTCTAGGCTCTTTTTTTGATCATGGCTTTCAGGTAGTCCCATAATTTTTAAATTGTCTCTCCTGGATCTATTTTACAGGTCAGTTGTTTTTCCCATGAGATATTTCACATTATCTTCCATTTTTCCATTCTTTCGGTTTTGTTTTGTGATTTCTTGGTTTCTCATAAAGTCATTAGCCTCCATCTGTTCCATTCTAATTTTGAGAGAACTATTTTCTTCAGTGAGCTTTTGCACCTCTTTTTCCACTTGGCTAATTCTGCTTTTGAAAGCATTCTTCTCCTCATTGGCGTTTTTCATGCTTTTCTTGCATCTCTCTCATTTCTTTTCCCAGCTTTTCTTCCATCTGTCTTAGTTGATTTTCAAAATCCTTTTTGAGCTCTTCCATGGCCTGAGCCCATTGGATATCTATTTCAGATGTTTGGGATACAGAGGCCTTGACTCTTATGTCTTTACCTGATGGTAAGCAGTTTTCTTCCTCATCAGAGAGGAAGGTTGGAATCATTTGTTCCCCAAGAATGTACCCTTCTATGGTCTTATTTTTTTTCCCTCCCAGGCTCAGTTCTCTCAGGGGGTTTATGCAGAGACCTTCCATAATGGAGCTGCTTCTGAGCTCCTGCCTGCTCTGGGAGCCCCTGGCCTCTGCCACTGCCTCCCAAGGGGCCCTGAGTCATGGAGACACCCCGCTCCCCTCTCAGCCCATCCAGATGTCTCTCTCACTGACCTGTGCATCTGTGGGTGGAGGGACCTTTGTGGCTGCTGGAGATTCCATCCCTGAAGCCTGCTCAGATCTGCTCACTTCTTCTCAGTGCTGTGTGGCCAGGGCAGGGCAGGACTGGGCTCCACTCCTGTCTGGTGCATGATGGACCTTTGGGGGCAGTTTTTAGGGCTCTCTGGAACGGAAATCTCCTTCACTGTGTTGCTGCACAGCTTCCATTGTTCCAGAATTTGTTGGGAGTTCTTTTTAGAGGAAATCCATGGGCTGTGGGTTCGGAGCTAGCATATGTGAGTCTTTCTACTCCGCCATCTTGGCTCCGCCCTGAGTTAGCCTATTTTTCAAGGTGTTATTTTCTTCAGCATTTTTTGGGGGGGGGCGGTCTCCTTTAGCAAGGTATTGACCTGTTTTTCATACTTTTCTTGCATCTCTCTCATTTCTTTTCCCAGTTTTTCCTCCACCTGTCTAAGTTGATTTTCAAAATCCTTTTTGAGCTCTTCCATGGCCTGAGCCCATTGAATATCTATTTCGAATGTTTGGGGTACAGAGGCCTTGACTTCTGTGTCTTTACCTGATGGTAAGCATTGTTCTTCCTCATCAGAAAGGAAAAGAGAAAACATCTGGTCACCAAGAAAGTCACCTTCTATGGTCTTATTTTTTTTCCCTTTTCTGAGTATTTTCCCAGCCAGTTACTTGACTTCTGAGATTCCTTTCCAAGTCCATCTTGCCTGCAGATCCTCTCAGCTAGTGCTTGGGATCTGAGATTCAAATGCTGCTTCCCAGCCTCTGAACTTTCAGTGGGGGTGGGGCTGCTATTCAATGTGAGATTAAGTTCAAGTGCTCAGGTGGGGGCAGGGCTCAGTTCCCTCAGGGGGTTTATGCGGAGACCTTCAGTAATGAAGTTGAGCTCCTGCCTGCTTTGGGAGCCCCTATACTCTACTTCCCCCACCACTGTCTCCTGAGGGGGCCTGAGTTATGGAGACACCCTGCTCCCCTCTCAGCCAGCCCAGAAGTCTCTCTCACCGACCTGTAATGCCAGTGGGTGGAGGGACCTTCACAGCTGCCAGAGATTCTGTCCCTGAAGTCTACTCAAATCTGGTCCTCTCAGAGCCATGTGGCCAGGGCAGGACTGGGCTCTGCTCTGGGTCCAGTGCACAATGGACTTTTGGTGTCAGTTTTTCAGGGCTCTCTGGAATGAAAATCTCCTCCACTCTGTTGTTGTACAGCTTCCACTACTCCAGAATTTGTTGGGAGTTCCTTTTTACAGGTAATTTATGGACTGTGGCTTCGGAGCTAGCATATGTGAATCTTTCTAGTCCACCATCTTGGCTCCTCCTGACTAAGTTGTTTCTTTCTGGCTGTTTGAAGTATTATTCTCTTGACCTGAGAGTTCTGAAATGTGGCTATAATATTTCTAAGTGTTTTCTTTGGGATCTCTTTGAGGAGGTGACTAATGGATTCTTTCAATTTCAGTTTTAACTTCTAGTTCTAGGATATCAGAACAGTTTTACTCAATAATTTCTTGAAATAGAATATCCAGACTCTTTTGCTAAATCGTAGTTTCAGCTATTTTCAATTTCAGGTCTTGGATCTATTTTCCAGATCTGATGTTTTTCCAATGATACCTTTCACATTTTCTTCTATTTTTTCTTTTTTGATTTCATTTGATAGACTTAGTGTTTCATGGAGTCATTAGCTTCCACTTGCTCAGTTCTGTTTTTCAAGCATTTATCTTCTTCAGTTTTATTTTGTACCCCATTTTCCATTTGATCAATTCTTTTTAAGGAGTTGTTTCGTTCAGAGAATTTTTGTACATCTTTTTCTATTTTCTGTGCTTCCTCTATCAAGTTATTGACTTTTTTTCATGATTCTTTTCCATCACTCTCTATTATTTTCCAAGTTTTTCTTCTACCTCTTTTAAGTTATCTTTTAAAATACTTTTAAAGTCCTTACAGGAGTTCTTTTTAGGTTTGGCAGGAGTTCTTTCTGGGCTTAAGACAATTTTCAGATTTTTTTCTTTGAGTCTTTGCATGTAGGTGTTTTAACATTGTGTCTTTTTCTGAGTTTGTATTTTCTTCTTCCCTGTCACCATAATAACTTTCTGTGCTGAAGTTATTTTTTGTTTTTTATTCATTTCCCAGTATATTTGGAGGCTCTTCTGAGATTATTTTGTAACTGTTTTGTTGGACTCACTTCCTAGTGTGGAGAGGCACTATCCTAAGATTCTTGTGCTTGGAAAGAGGAACCTCACCACTGGTCTACTATTCTGGAGGTTTGAGGTCTCTGAAGTGTTGCTCAGGGACTGTTTGTTCTGGCCTTGGACACTTGTACACTGACCTGCACCTGGGTTCTGGGTCTTACTGCTGGCTTGACTGGCCTTTGTTCCCCCTTTACCTGTGATACTGACTTTTTCTGCTGGCTTTCTAAGTTATCTTAGACTGGAAAACTTTTTTCACCCTTCCCTTTTGTTGGTTCTGATAGTTTAGAATTCATTTCTGATATTATTTTATTATTGTTTAGAGGTGAATATAGGAGAGTTCCAATGAGTTCCTGCCTTACTCTGCCGTCTTCTGTTTTAATTAGTACTAAGGCTAACTTAGACAAAATGATAGATCCTAAATGTTGCTGATTCATTGCTAAATTATTTGTCTTTGGGGAGTACAAAGAGGAACAAGGCTTTGATGTTGTTACATGATGAAGAAGAAGAGAACTGAGTAGAGGGCATAGAGTCTTTCAGCTTGAATTTTACTAGGGGGAGCTGTTTGTGGTGCATGGTAGCTATATGAGAAGGAATCATGATGATTTCTAAAATATTCTATAAATTTCTCACGTTGGGTAACAACTCACATGAATAAAGACATCATGTTCCACTGTCCCAACACTCTTAAAACAAGAGCAAAGTTAAAGCAATAGCATTTGGGAAAAGAGAATTAATAAGTACAAGGATACTTCAGGAACATTTACTTCTCACATTGTGGAAGTGTTGAGTACAGAAGTGCTTTCCAACGTTTTTGTTCCCCAAACTCCTTGCAACAACAACATACAATGTATTGTGAGCCACCAGGGTAATTGAATATCCTGTTCATAATATTGTTTTAGATGGTTTTTATTTAATGCTTAAAATAACAGTGATAAGTTTTGCACAAAAAACTCCAAAGTGAAATTTCCATTATGTAATTATAATATATAATTATAAAACATACATTATAAAAAAATATATAATTATAAAAAAATTATAATTATAATGTAATTATAATATATAATTAAAAAACATAAATTTTGCTCTACCCATAATTATGAAAAGTCTAGACACAAAATAAACTCTAAATTATGAATTTCATGTGGAATATTCACTAAGATTTTTAAAAAGTGTTCCAGTAAGAACTCATATTCTATAATTATCTACAAGACTTCTTATTAAATTTCTTTTACCAACTTTTTTGAATATGAATAGCATATGAAATATATTACAACTTGGAATATGCTTAAACTAACATAATTATCATATGCGAACTTAATTTTATTTAAACTGAGCTTTACATTTGACTCCACAAAAGATAAATGTAGTCTTTAAGCTGTTTCCACATCATTTATTTCTGTATTTTAAGTTAAAATAAGAATAAAGTTAAAATGCTTCCTCCCACTAATACTGTGGCAAAAAATAATAGAAGAATTTTACAACATGTCTTGCTTGTAAGATTGAAGTTCATTTAAAATTTTTAGCCACCTAACTAATTGACAAAATTAAATATCTAGCTATTGTATAAAAGATTTTTGCTGCCTAATAGCAAGCACTATATTAAATGAATGCTTGGGATAGTCCATGATAACTTCAAGATTACTTGATCATGGATTTCAAATAACCTGACATTTGTTTGCACTGCAGGAATGCAAATACAAAAAGAATTCATCTTGATCTTGTGATTATACTACTGATGAGATAGAATTATATGGCAACAGAAGAGAAAAAAAAGAGCTCTCTGTTGTACAAAATACAAAAGACAGTATGCCCATGTATATGATCACCTATTAGAAATCTGTTTTCACTCATATTTTTCACTCTTGTGGTCATATCTATTTAAAAACAATTTGATTACAAGTTGAGAAACCTTAAGAACATATTGCACTAAGTCAGAAGTGGTCAGTTTGCTATAGAATTCTCCCAGAAGTCATTGTGTGTTTGATTGTTTTGAATTTTTTCAGAAACAAACCTATATGGCTTCAACCCTACATATGACTGTTATCTCAGGGGGAAATATGTTTGCCACAAATTTTGTGCAATTCTTTGCTATATAAGGCAGAATTAAAATTTTTTAAACCTGAAACTTTTGAATGAATAGGATGAATATACTGAATCCCTATGGCATTCATGAGTAGCTAAATGGAAACTTCTAGATTAAAGGGAATTCCACAACTCTAAAAGGAAAGGGTGGCTCCACCCACAACAAGATGGGAACTATCAAGTGGGATTAGCTAGTTTGCACCTAGTCTAAACACCTCCAACTCCAGAACAGAGTTGAAGAGTGTAATCATTCAACTTTCCAATTCCGTTCTGAGGTGCTATAAAAACAGGTCCTACTTAAAATCATCTCTCTTCTCTGGTAGGTGTTTGAGTTCCAATTGACTCCAGAAGACATGAAAGTCATTGATGGCCTTAACAAAAACCTGCGCTACCTGACCCATAATCAGTGAGTTTTTGCTCTTAGCATTTTACTTTCTATCTCAGAGTTCTGTGACTGCAGGGACATGGGGCAGCACTTCAGAGTAAGGAGTCTTTAAGTCCTTCACAGAGAAGTTATAAATTTACAAAGTATTATATTTTACAATGGTCATCAAATGTCCTCTTCCTTTTATCTGAAGCAGCACTCTGGACCTCTCCTATGTACTTATTCTGGGTCAGGTCTAAAAATAGCCATTTCAGTAAGTGAGATGCAAGTGTAAAATTGCCATAAGATATTTGCAACTTAAATCATTTGTCTTTCCTCAAACATGGCTGTTCTATGAAGTCCTCCTATCTCTATTTTGATAGTTTAATAGAAAAACTGTATTTTTCACATATGAATTTTATATGATTTTGGTCCACAACAGGTTGTCTTCTTCCATTTTTGTAACCAAACTTCTCCCATACAAACAGAGCAGTCCCTTATGTGAGAAAGTAAGGTTCTTATTATGTCTCTGATGCTTACTAGCTATGAGACAAAAAGAAAAAGTGCCTTATGCTCTCTGAATATCAATTTCTTAGAAAATCTGGAAAAAGAAGGGTTGGGATTAGATGATCTTTAAGGATTCCAAATTAGGCCTGAGGGATGCCCTAGGGCCTAGATGCTGTGAAGATGAGCACTAGAGCACCACTCATTAATGTTACTGTGGAAGTGTATAGTCACAGGCATTCAGGAATAGATGAAGAAAACTGAGTGTGGCTTCTTCCAAACTCATTTCCTCTAAGGTTGTTTGTACTTTCCTATCATTCCTCAGGAAGTGAGGTTCAGAGAAGCCTCACCCTTATTTCCATGACTGCTCTAATTCTCATTAAGTAACTGATCCCATGTTAGCCTAGGGATATTGGGAAATTGTATAAACTTGGTCATTAAAGTAAGCATGGTACATATATTTCTCTGTTTTAACTTCAAACCCTTGTTTTTTGTGTCTAAGCTTGAACTCATTATCTTTCCTGCATATACTGCCTACATCCAAGCTTCTCCTATTACTCTGAAGGGCACTGCTCTCTTCCAGCCCCAAAGCTTAGACCCTAGGTGTTGCCTTTGACTCCTCACTTCCTCCCACCCCACACCTTCTCATATTCACTATGTTGTCAAAGCCTGTTGATTTCACCTTTGCAAAATTTTTTGAGTATGCTGCCTCCTCTACTCTGATACTGCTACCTCTGGTGCAGGCTTTATTCACATCATACCTGAACCATTGCAATAGGTTTTGGATGAGTCTGTCTGCCTCAAGTCTCCCCCCATTCCTGTCCATTCTCCATTAAGCCACTTAACAAAAGCCACCTCACAAACCCTCATGGCTCCCTATTGTATCCAGAAGGAAATATTCAATTCTCTGCCATTTAGGGGTCTTCATAATCCACACCTCCTCCATCTTTCTGGTCTTTACTCATTTTACTCCTTGCCATGTACTCTTCAATCTGGTGACACCATCCTTCTTGCCTTTTTATGAACAAGGTATATTCTTCCCCCTCACCTCTGCCACCTAGCTTCATGGCTTTATTCAAGTGTCAACCAGAATTCTACCTTCTACAGGAAACCTTTCCCAATCCTTTTAATTCTAATACCTTCCACGTTTTGATTATTTCCTCTGTATAATTTTTTACACATTTTTTTAATTGCATTCTCCTCCATCAGATTGAGTGCTCTCCAAGGGCAGAGACTGTTCTTTGCTTTTCTTTGTATACTTGTTGCTTAGCACAGTGCCTTACATATGGGAGGCATAGAAAATGCATGTTGACAGACTGACTCGCTGCAGAGGGGAAAATATTTATTATGCTATTATAGCATAATAAATATGCTATTTATAAAATAAAAATTATGCTATTATTAATAAAAATTAATAATATTTATTATTAATAATAAGCTAATAGCTTATTATTAAGCTATTGACTGCCCTTGGGATATCTCCTCTTTCTGGTTCTGTAGAAAAAAAATCAGAATTTAATGGGGTGCATAGTAGAGCCTGGTCAAAGTCCACCACAATAATTTTCCTGCTCTAAATTCCCTTCATGCTATGGGAACAAAGTCTCCTTTATTGTTAGATGTGGATAAAGGTATGCTGTGGTGTAGGGAGGGAGAGGGATGATTATCATGGGCAAAGCACTGAATTTCAATTCTTAAGTGTTAGTGTTGATTCCTCTCGCTGGCACTTCCTACCATTTTGACTCAGTGGGAACTCACATCCCCTGTCTTGGCTTCAGTTTCCTAAATCAGACCCTTCCAAATACGCCTTGTTAAATGGCTCTTCCTAGTGATAGTAGTTGATATTTCCATAGTAATTTATGGTTGCAAAGTCCTTTGTATCCATAGCCTCAAGCGAACCTTGCAATAACCCTGTAAAACAAGTAGATCAAAAAATATTATTCTCCATTTTCAAGATGAGGAAATTGAGCTTCTGAGACATTATAGTAATTTGGCCACAGTCATATTGCTCAATATTTAAGAGTCAAAACCCAAGGTCCAGCTTTTCTGATTCCAGAGCCAGGATCTTACGTTTATTGTTCAGGTGATTCAGTCACATCTGACTCTTTATGACCATATTTGGAGTTTTCTTGACAAAAATACTCAAGTAGTTTACCATTTCTTTCTCCTGGTGTATTATGCCACCCATTTATTTGCCTTGTTTAGGGAAACTGAGCAAAGCCTGCTTGAACCCAAGGCAAGAAGGATCAATAGTTAAGTCCTCACTGAATGTTTAGATGCATGGGCGAATGAAAACAAACCACAACACAGACTGTATTTCTTAATCTGGGTATTTGAAGAGATTGGTTGTGGGAGGAGATAAGTTGTTAGAGTTGTGTTGGAGAGATTTCTTTAATGTATAACTCTTGTACATGTCTGTTTCTCCCTTTTTAGATTCCGGGAATATCCCAATTATCCCTATAATGATGAATATTAATGAAATTCTGACTCAGAAGATTTGTGGTCCTGAGGCATTGCAGTTCTCTTAAAGAAATAGCTTACATTCTGTTGATTTTTATGGAAATTAAATCCAGTATTATGGTTAAGCCATGCAATATAGCAAAGCCTACATACACCAAGGCATAGGTTAAAGGTAGTTTTCTATTATAAGCTTTGCCTTTCCTGCCCCCAGTAAGACAGACATAATGGTATACATTTATGTAGCATTTCAAAGTTTACCAGGTCCTTTCCATGCAGAAGTGCAAGTATTATTCATTTTTCCCAACAAAGGCAGCCTTTACTTAGAGAGGCTGTATCAGAAGTGGTATCTGGCTCACAGTCTTCCTCTTTTCTCATTTTTCCAACATTGTAAGTACTTTAACATATATGTTAATATCCCACCCAGAATCCTAACTACTCATTTCCTTAATCTCAGTTCTCATGGATGACTTTACCTCACTGTCTCTTTAGTAGTATATCAGCTGTCCTAACAATGGCAATACCCTTCAGTTCTTTATGATTTAATCCAGCTACTTTCATATCCAGCACAAACATAGTAATTTCTGTAACTTTGGGGTGCAGAAGAAAGTCAATCTTATAAATGTATGTAATATCTATATATTATATATATACATATACAATTATATGATCAGAAATCAGTCATTAGAAATTAAGAAAACAATCACATTCTGTGACTACACACACAATGAATATATCATAGTTCACTCAAAACCTGTAAGAATACTGACCCATGTAAACCATGAGGTTGACAAATATCCATATCTGAGGTAACTCAAAAGGCAAAAATAAATCACTGAATCTGGAATCCATCTGTAGGAAAGAAGATGTAACTTCAATACTTATTATTCCAGGTGCAATTTAATGTAAATAATCAATACCCAAATTATCTGCCAAAATTCTATTGTATCAAAAATCTTTTGTTTTAAATCTGTCAAATAAAAAGCATTCTGTATAAAATAAACTTGTAAAGCTAACAATAAGATATCTAGTGTTAAGGATTTTTAAACACTTTGCTAGCCAAATGTCATCAATTTGGTCTAATACATTTATGAATCATCTTACATGTAAAAGCACTTCATCCTCTATCAATTTGACATTTTATACCAAAGAGCAGTATAGAATAATTACCCTTTTAATTCTTATTCATGCAGTTTCTAAGTATATCACCATAATGCCAAATGTCAAATTTTTCTTTCATTAAGGTATGATCTATGTGTAGAGGGTAAAACATTATGATTATTTCCCTTTAAATAGATCACATAATAATTTAGTTTGGATTTGCAATCGCAAGTTATCGCATTCAAAATATCAATTTCCCAAAGATATTAGCTGCCAGCATTTCAAATTTAGAGGCCATTGTTTTAAATTAATTCCATTCCAAATATTTACAGTGGAAGTTTCACATTCTCATCTCCTTAAGATATTTCAGTATTTACAAAAAGTTTTAAACTCTAATTTGAAATTTTGCAGTAGTGATATTATATCTCCGTTACACATTTGTGCTCTAATTAGTTTATAGTGCCATACATTTCTACAAAACAGGAATAAATATTTTCTTTCTTTACTTGTCTAACTTTATCTCTGCAACCCCTATCTGACAACTGAAAGGACAGTGAAAAAGTATCTTGAAGGTTTTTTCTTTTTCTTTTCAAATTCCTGAAGCTTTATCTGGAGCTAAAAGTCTGAAGTAAGAGTAAATCTGTCATAATTGAGAAGGAGAGTTTAGCATCAAGTGATAGAAAGTTGGGAGAACAGTTTCAAGTATGAAACTTCATTCATCTTCCCCACCTACCATTTTAAACTCCTTTTCTGCACTTTTTTTTTCAGCGGACTTTATTGTTCAGCTGTATTTTCCCCTTAGAAATCTTCCAATGTATCAGAATCTACTAATAATACTAGACATAACAGCACATTTTCCTGAGAACTTCATAGGGTGGGAGAAAAAGGTGTTTCCTACTGTTGAGGTGCTAGTGTTTGGCCCATAAATGCCCAGCCCTGGTCAATAGTTTGTCTAATACAGATTGGAGCTTTCCTCATTAACACTGGGTTATTCAAAGTGAATAGGTATAGGACGGACATTAGGTGAGCTGTTCACCAGTGTCACTCAGTCAACTAAAGGAATATTAGAACATGGGAAAACACAACACAAATATCTGATAAAAGATTGCATCAGGGGATGGCAGAGTAGAAAGAGGCACATACACTAGCTCTTCTCCCACAGCCCATAAAATACCTGTAAAGAAAGACTCTCAACAAATTTCAGAGCAGTAGAAGCCACAGAACAGCACAGTGGAGGAGATTTCCAGTCCAGGGTGACCTGAAATGCTGACAGGAAAGGTCTGTTGTACCAGATGTGTACCAGTAGAGCCCAGCCCAGCCTTGGCAGAGTGGCACAGCACCCGGAGGAGGACCGAGCACAGTTCAGGGGCAGAATCTGCAGTAGTAATAGCAACAGTTTACACATCCCTCAAACCATAGGGACCAAAGGTCAGTGAGAGGGTTTTTTCAGCTGGCTGAGAAAAGAATGGGGATCTTCCCATAGCTCTGGTCTCAGGTGGTGGCAGCAGAAGGTGCATCAGGAAATAACAGCTCCCACAGCAGCCCCCATCCATTGTTAGATTGTAAAACTACTGCAGGCACTAACCTCAGCCCTATGTGGTGACTCTGCCCCCACCTAATGCTGCTGGGGGATTTGAGCAGCTGATCTTTATCTCACACTGAATGGCAGCCCTACCCCTTCAGCTTATCTGAATCTCAGCCCCCAGTGCTGGCTTGGTGGAACTGGAGGCCAGGTGGCTGTGGGGAGGAAGCTCTACTAACATATTCTGGGCACAAAAGTACTTTGCCACCTTGGAGGAACTGAGATTTTACAGATCTCCAGAGTATACTCTACTCTTGACAAAGGACTCAAAACTCAAGTAACTGGTTGGGAAAATGCCCCAAAAAGGGGAAAAAATGAGACTATACAAGGTTACTTTCTTGGTGAACAGATATCTTCTCCCATCCTTTCAGAAGAGGAAGAACAATGCTTACCATCAGGGAAAGACATAAAAGTCAAGGCTGCTTGACAAACATAAAAAGTAAATTTAATGGTCGCAGGCCATGGAAGAGCTCAAAAAGGATTTTGGAAATCAAGCCAGAGAGGTGGAGGAAAAATTGGGAAGAGAAATGAGAGAGATGCAAGAAAATCATAAAAACTGAGTCAACAACTTGCTAAAGGAGACCAAAAAAATGCTGAAGAAAATAATATCTTTAAAAATAGGCCATTTCAATTGGCAAAAGAGGTTCAAAAAGCCAATAAGGAGAAGAATGCTTTAAAAAACAGAATTGATCAAATGGAAAAGGAGGTTAAAAAGCTCACTGAAGAAAATAGTTCTTTCAAAATTGAAATAAAGCAGATTGAAGCTAATGACTTTATGAGAAACCAAGAAATCACAAAACAAAACCAAAAGAATGAAAAAATAAAAGACAATGTGAAATATCTCATTGGAAAAACAACTGACCTGGAAAATAGATCCAGGAGAGACAACTTAAAAATTATGGGACTACCTGAAAGTCATGACCAAAAAAAGATCCTAGACATCATCTTTCATAAAATTATCAAGGAAAACTACCCTGATATTCCAGAAGCAGAGGGCAAAATAAATATTGAAAGAATCCAGCAATCACCTCCTGAAAGAGATCCAAAATGAGAAACTCCTAGGAACATTGTAGCCAAAATCCAGAGTTATCAGGTCAAGGAGAAAATATTGAAAGCAGCTAGAAAGAAACAATTTAAATATTGTGGAAATATAATCAGGATAACACAAAATCTAACAGCTTCTACATTAAGGGATCAAATGGCGTGAAATATGATATTCCAGAAGTCAAAAAGAACTAGGACTAAAACCAAGAATCACCTACCCAGCAAAACTGAGTATCATACTTCAGGGAAAAAAAATCATCTTTCAATGAAATTGAGGACTTCCATGCATTCTTGATGAAAAGACCAGAGTTGAAAAGAAAATTTGACTTTCAAACACAAGAATCAAGAGAAGCATGAAAAGCTAAACAGGAAAGAGAAATCATAAGGGACACAAGTTGAACTATTTACATTCCTACATGGAAAGACAATATTTGTAACTCTTGAAACTTTTTCAATATCTGGGTAGTTGGTGGGATTATACACACACATACATGCACACACACACACAGAAAGAGAGAGAGAGACAGAAAGCACAGGGTGAGTTGAATAGGAATATTTCATATCTAAAAAAATAAAATTAAGGGGTGAGAGAGGAATATATTGGGAGGAGTAAGGGAGAAATGGAATGGGGCAAATTGTCTCTCATAAAAGAGGGAAGAAAAATACTATTCAATGGAGGGGGAAAGGGGGAAGGTGAGAGAGAAAATGTGAAGCTTATTCTCCTCACAGTTGATTCAAGGAAGGAATAAAATGCATACTCATTTTGGTATGAAAACCTATCTTACAATACAAGAAAGTGGGGGATAAGGGGATAAGCATGGTGGGGGGATGATAGAAGGGTGGGCAATGGGAGGAGGGAGCAATTAGAAGTCAACATTCTTGGGGAGGGACAAGGTCAAAAGAGAGAATAGAAGAAATGGAGGGCAGGATAGGATGTAGGGAAACAGAATTAGTCTCACACAAAATGACTATTATGGAAGTCATTTGCAAAACTACACATGTATAGCCTATATTCAATTGCTTGCCTTCCCTGTGGGGATGGGTGGGGAGGGAGGAAGGAAGAAAAGTTGGAACTCAAAGTTTTAGGAACAATTGTTGAATATTGTTCTTGCATACTGCTGGAAAATAAGAAATACAGATAATAGAGTATATATAATGGAGTATAGAAGTTTATTTTGGGATAGGGGGAGGGGAGAGATGCAGAGAATATTTAGAACTCAAAATTTTGTGGAAATGAATATTGAAAACTTGCAATAAATAAATTAATTTTAAAAAAAGATTGCCTCTAAGCAGGTCTTGTGGTTCAACTGGTGACTTGTGCATTTGGGTTCCAGATCACAGTGCCATATTCACCAGGATATCAGGTTGACTGCCATTAGACACAGGTGTCCAGTGTATTTCTAATGACCACAAGAGGGTTGAAAAAAATACAAGGATAGAAAAAAAGAGAGACAGATAGATAAAGATTGAGACAATATTCATGTTCAGATATAACAGATGGCAGCATTGCCTCCAGACTCCTTAGGTAATCAAGTTTAGAGGAATACCCATTTACTGAAAAGGGTGGCTAGACTTGTTTTAAGCCTACTGTGAGAAAATTCTAAGTCAGTGTGTCACACAGCCCCGTACATTACATAGAGTTCAAACAAGGGAACAAATGTTTCATTCCAATGGATCCCTAAGGTTACTCACCTCATTCCACCATACAGATTGAGCCCATCTAGGTCAGTCCTGCTCTTCTTTGGGCTTCTCAATTTGACCATGAAAGATCCCACTTCTGACACCAGCACATTTTGTCAGAGAATAAACCAAGAGCTAAAAAATGTAGAAGTTTATTAAGTCTTCTAATGGGGGGGGAGAGCTGACAAAATGTGGTCTACTCCCACAAATCCTTGAATATATTATATGATTGCACAAGATTAAAAAAAATTGAACAAGAAAATGACAGTTTATTGGTCAGGACAGAGGCAATTTGCAAATCAGGCACGTGGGTTTATCCCGATGTATAAAACTCCTTATACCCATCTATGGATATACCTCCATTGGATTCTAGTCAGTGTAACCTAAAGTACCAAATTAACCAAAATTTGTTCTCTAGGTAACAGGTTTGGTCTCTCAGCCACACAGGACTAACTTCAGACAATGAAATAAGAATTTCCCATTCCATCACGTGTCTTTCTTATTGTGACAATCTGATTTCTATTTACTCTACCTTCCAGTTCAAGGATGGCCTAGTGAGTGAAACACTCCCAAGAAAGCCTGTATCCAAAAGACTGAGAAATTCTGCAACACATCCCACTTATAACACACATCTGAGTCCACAACCTCAGTTTATTCCTCTCTAACTTAGATAAATGTAAGCAAAAACTAAACAAATGAGAACTTAAAGACTTGAATAGAATTTTTAAAAGTTAGATATCATGCACCTCTGGAGATTATTGAACGGAAATGAAAAGGAGTATATATAAAAAAATACCAAATAAAAAAATCTTAGGATTTTATGAATTTCTATGTGAATTATTCCAACATTATTTTGGGGAAAATATGCAAAAACAATAGGTCCTACTAAATTCCTTCTATGAAAAATATGATGTTAATCTCTAAACCCAGAACAGACAATACAAGGGGGACAGGGGGAGGGAGAACCATAAAACAAATGTTAGCAAGGAGACAATGGCAACATTTCTCAAAGGTTTTACACTATGACCAAGTGGGATTTATACCAGTTATATTAGGCAAATTGTAAGTATAATTTGAACATATGATTATTTCAATAGATGTAGAAAAAGCTTTTTATAAGCCCCAAAATGCACTCCTTTTAAAAAATACTAGAAAGCAACATAATAAATGAATCTTCCCTTAAAAGATAAGTAATATCTACCTAAAACCAAGAGCCATCATTATTTGTCATGGGGTTTTTCCATTAAGGATCATAAAAGCAAGGAGGTAAAGCATGAATGTCCATTACTATTCAGTGTAGTGCTAGAAATGCTATCTATAGCAATAATATAAAAAGAAACTGAAGGAATGCACCATTTTTATCGATGATATTTTGGATCACTTAGAGAACACTAGAGAGTTTACTAAAAATTGATTGAATCAATATTCACTCACTGTTTCCATGATTTTCAAAACAAAACTGACCTTTTCTGGCCACAACTCCCCTATATTGTCCTCTTTCCCCAACATGATGAAAGTTCCTTGTAGGAAAGAACTGTCTCACTTTTGTATTTGTCGTTCTACCAGCTTCTAGTATAAGATTTGACATATTAGAGCACTTGATAAATTCTTTTTTTTCATTCATTTTGGTTTTCCCAGAAATTTCACATTCAGTATGTATTGAGTTCTGTTCATCTGTACTTGCCCACGTGTTGCTTCACAAATATATATGAGTTGTTTCATGAATGTGTAATCTGTTAACGTAGTTAGATCATACAAGAGAACACTAAGATCTCTTAAGGACAGGGACCATTATTTTTCTTGTATTCTATGTTTACCATATAATTGCTGGAACAGTGCTCTTTGTGTACGAGCTATGTTGTGTCAGTCTGTACTCCCCTTCAGAAAAAGAATGTGGCCTAGATGTTACTTCTGATTGGTTGGGAGAGGGGAGAGGAGAAGAAAGAGAGGGAGAGAGAGACAGAGAGAGAGAGAGACAGAGAAAAAGTCTAACAGAGATTCATGTATCTAATTTATTTCCTCATTTGTGAAAAAATCAGATCATATACTACTAATAAAATGTGTGAGCTAACTTTTAGAGTAAAACACTGGAAAATGTAAGACCTTGTAGTGAGTTTCCTACACCCTTCTGAAAGCTGATCCACTTGTGTTTCTTCTGTTACTGGAATCAGAAGGCATGACTTCAAGATCTGGGTCTGCTACTGTATGGTATAGACAAATCATGTTATCTCTCTAGACTTCAATTTACTTATTTCTAAATTAAAGGCTTAAATTTTATTATTACTAAGATTCTTTAGAGTTATAATATTTTATGATACTTTAAGTAAAGGTTTGGCTCATTGTTTAAGGGAACATTGAGGGCTAAGGGTTCTTGGAGTTATCTAAATTGCTTTTGATTTCTAATCCCTTTCTTGACTCAATTGTTCATAAAAGGCATTTGCTAGGGGTGGGGGTGGGGTCTCCATCCCTAAATCCAATATAATAGAGTAGAATCTCTTTTCTATATAGCAACATATAGGGAGAGAGTTCCAAGACTATGGGTTCCTCAGATAGGTGTGCTTCTTTCCCCTTAATACAAATGTCAAAGTTTGGCTTTCAAGCTGACAACTTTGGTTTATAGATGAGCAACCACTTCAATTAGTGAAGACACTACAATTTCCTACGCTGAATGTTGAATGTGAACAGTTTTCATTTGGGAGAATGTTGGCTAAACTCTCAGGGTTCAAATAATTTGTCTTACTGAGCATGATTATCTCATTATAGTGTCACCGTTTCCTGCCTGTTAGGATAAGGAAAAGAGCTCAATTCAGTTCTTTCTGTGTAATCCACATTGAGGAGAAGGAAGTGAATAGTTCTAGGCAATGTATAAAGTACTTACAAATATCATCTCATTTGATCGTTACATCAACCCTAGGAAGTAGGTGGGGGTAATAATATCCTTGTTTGATAGTCAAGGAAGGCAAAGAGAGGTTAAGTGATTTTCCTAGCATCATACATTTAGTAATTGTCTTTGGCTAGATTTGAAATCAGGTCTTCCCGACTCTAGACCTAGTGCTGTATCCGCTATACCATAAGTTAGTTGCCTGAGAGATTATTAATAGGGAGCACAAGAATTCCTGCAAATTCCTGTCTACTTCACTAAAAAGGGGATATGCTGATGAGACTTGGGGCAACTGCTAACAGAAAAGAACAGGAGAATAAAGATTAAAGCTACAGCTTTTCACTTGCATAGACTAATTATTCAATCTTTCTAAGGGGAATAAGGGAAACTAATTCATTAGCTTTTTTTTTCTTGGGACCTCTATCAAGATGAGAGGCAAGTTTAAGATAGTAAAAAAGGATGGACATACAGAAAAGAGAAAGAAAAAAATTATGACAAGAAAGAAAGCTATTTTGTTTTCAAAACCAGAACAGCATAATCAACATTTTCCAGAGATTGATACTAATGCCATCTTCCTTCTTCCATTCTGTTCCCCTCCATTTTATTCTTTAGACTTTCATGTAAATAATCTCCAGTACAAATCAATTTAAGCCATTACTATGCTCAAAACCCACCAGTGATTTCCCTTTGCCTACCAAACAAAATTAATTCATTAGCTTGGTATTCAAGGGCTTCCACAATCTACAGTTATTCCTTCCACATTGTCACTTGCCCCATCACAGTTTTGATGTATCTGGGATTGGCATAATAAATTAAATGGAAAGTTTGGGGGGTTTTGTGGAAGCTTCAGATGACACTGAAAAATCCAGAAATGCTTAAAGTATATGTATAGTAATGTATAATATCAATATATTTAATTTTTAATACTACAATAATTCAGACTTCTCTGCCATAAACCGAGTTAAAAAATTTTACCCAGATTATCCACATCAAGGGAGTTCCAATGCCACTAACCCCTAAGATGTAGAAGCGATAATTGCAGTTCCATTCTACCTCTTCAAAAGGATAGCTCACTACTATGTGCCGTAGCATTTGCCACCACTAACCATACCTTCTTTCTTTATATTTGCTCTTCCTTTGGCTTCCTTTGGTGAGAAATATAAAGTTAAAAAACTGCCTGCTTCAACCTACATGTAGAATTCATCTGTTCTTTCTTTAGAGGTGGATAGCATTTTTTTATCATGGGTCCTTTAAAATTGCCTTGGATTGTTATCTTGATCAGAGTAACTAAATCTTTCACAGTTGATCATCATTGTAGTATACCTAGGGGGAAAAATATCAACTTATCTATGTGCATTATCTTTACCTATGCACTATTAATACACTTCTTAACAACTTTCACTTTTGCCTCTAACCTCATCACTGAACTGAAAATATTTTCTTTATGGTCATCAGTTATCTCTTATTTGCAAAATCTGTTCACAATTCTTTTTCTTCTTGATCTCTCTGTAGCACTTGTCATTTTTTATTACCTTCACTTATTCTTGGATTTTCCTGACATTGCTATCTCCTGTTTTTTTTTCTACTTCTCTGATACTTCTTTTCATTCACTGGATCATAATGTAATTTCCTCCCTATAAGCAGAATTGTACCAAAGGCTTTGTTCTGAGCTCCTTTCCCTCTGTGCACACTCTTCCTTTCTCTTTTCTTCCTTTTTTACATGCAGAAAGGGAAAAATATATTCATAAAAAGGCATAAAGAAATCAAACACCACATAACTGAAGGTTATAAATTATTACTTTAAAAAAACATAAATTTTTCTCCCTCTGCTTGTTGACTTTGACAAGCCCAGAGAATATCTCCCCGGGAAAAACCCTGGAACAGTGGGAGCAGCAGAAGGGGTAAACAGACTCTTAGCCCATGAGGTTAGGAAAATTGCTAGCAAGGGTCCCTCTTGCTATGGCTGAAGGGGACCAGTGCAGGATCAGAGCTGTCCCAGACAGCCCCACCTCAGCAAACTATGAGAAGATCCTGAGCCTCAAGGGGTGAAGCCAGCAACCGCCAACCCCAAGACCTCAGCACCCCAGGGCAATCAAGAAGACACCAGCACAGATGGGATCAACAACAACTGAGCTTGTCTGTGCTCTAGCTCAACGGAAGAGACCTCCTGCAGCCAGATCACCCTTCCCCCACACTTAACAAGCTATCTCCAGGGTAACTGTGGGGAAACCCAAAAAGATATCACCTGGCCTCTGCTTTCCAACGCTAGCCAGCTCAGCACCAGGTAAGCTGCAGCATTTTAGCTTCTACCTAAAAGAATCAGAGGCCACCACACACAAAGCTTCAAGTTTTAAGCACAAGAACTGTGAGACAGAGCCCTCTGTGCCCAGATGCAGAGATCTACTTTAAAAGCCAGGAAAAAGGTGATTATCACGAGTAAGAAACTAATCAGAAAAGAAAAGAACATAGAGTCTTTCTCTAGGGACAAGAACCAAAACACAAATACCAAAGAGGTCAACATTGAGACTTTATTCCCATTTGAAACTTAAGAAGGGAATATGAACTGGTCTGAAACACACAGACCCTTCTTGGAGGAGCTCAGAAAGGATTTTGAAAGTCAAATTAGAGAAATAGAAGAAAAACTGACCAATGACTTTAAAAATATGAAAAAAGAAATCATAGAAAAATTTAAAAGAAAGGGATAAAGTGGAAAATTAATTCACAGTATTTCAGAATTCTGCTCGGAGTCTAAGCTGTCCTGACTGGTGAGGGAATGTAAAAATCATTTAACCTACTATATACCATTGACCATATACCCTACTGTATAACATAAGCACTTATCATGCTTTCTATTGATAATACTTAATATCAGTTTTTGGACCTTAATAAGGGTCAGAGTTTGAATTAATCAATCAGTAGAAGAGCCTGGACCTAATAGTCTCTTTGTTCTCTGAAGTAAACTCAGAGAATACCCCTTCCTATGTCAATAAGGCCAGATGAGGCTGACTTCGTGTTCTTTATGAGACCCTTAACCCTAGACACTATCTTGAATAATGGGACTTTTTTTTATCTCATGGACATATACTATGTTATGAGATATGTGATAAAGAAAATGCAGATATTATGAGTTGTAATGTCAATCACCATCTTGTCAACTCTCTTATCTTATTGTATTTACAACCTATCCAATTAAGAAATTCCTTTCTCCTGTTATAGTTAATCACTCACAGAGACCAAAAATCTGAAGGACACAGACAACCTTGGATTGTCCTAAAGAAGTTTAAGCTTGGTCATTCTTGTATTATTCAGTCAGACGTTTTTCTGGCTCCATGATCATGTAACCACTAACTTAAAAAGAATATACAATATGCATTTAGCCTGGTTGCCTTTTTTAACCAAACTTTCAGGTGGACACTATCTATCTACCCCAAACAGCTTGACTTGCTACAAACTACATATCCCCTTCCCTATCTCTATCTTCTCCAACTTTCTGCCTCTTGCTCTGGAAATAGTAATCAAATTAATATTGCTAATGCTTCTGGAAAGCACATATGAACATCTTTGCCATTTCTGTGTGTTTCAAGATAAAAACAAGCCATTTTTCTGACCACAACTCACCATATTGTTATCTTTCCCCAATAGGATGAAAGTTCCTTGAAGGAAAGAATGAATGGTCTCACTATTGTATTTATAACCCTACCTGCTTCTAGCAGAGGGCATGGCATATTGGAGCACTTGATAAAGGATTTTTTCATTCATTCTTGTTTTCCTAGTACTTTTGTATTCCATATTGGGTTCTTTTCATCTGTATTTTCTCATGTGTTGCTTTGCAAATACATGAGAGTTTTTCATGAATATGTAATCTGTCAATATAGCTAGATTATACAGAACACTAATATCTTCTAAAGACAGAAGCTACTAGTTTTCTTCTATTCTTCTTCATCCTTTAATTCTTAGAACAGTACTCTTTGATGGGAGCTCTGTAGTGTCCATTTTTATTCACTTCAGAAAAAGACTATGACCTAGAAATTAGTTCTGGTTGATGAGGGAGGTAACTGAGAGATTCAAGTGCCTAATTTATTTCCTTGTTTCTGAAAAAAAAATCAGATTGTATCCTACTAATAGAATTTGTGAATTAACTTTTAGGCTAAAACACTGCTCTTATGAAAACAGTCACTAGCACTGAGTTTCTTGCCCACTTCTGAAAGTTGATTCACCTGTGTTTCCTACTTGGATCAGAAGGCCTGAGTTCAAGACTGGATCTATTACTATGTGATATAGACAAATCACTTTACCTCTATAAGCTTTAATTTATTTATCCTAAATTAAAGTGTTAAATGATATTATTATGAATATTCATTAGAGTTATAATATTCTGTTATACTGTAAGTCCATACAAAAGTCTTGACTCAATATTTGTTCAAAGGAATATTGAAGGCTAAGGCTTCTTGGTTATCTAAACTGCTTCTGATATCTAAACTCTTTCTTGAATCAATTAGTCATACCAGTCATGTGCTGGAGATGGGTGTCTCCTTCCCTAACTCCAGTGTTATAGAGTAAAAACTCTCTCCTATATAGTAACATACAGGAAGAAAGTGCAAGACTATGACTTCCTCAGATAGGTGTTTTTTTTCTTAACATATACAGCAAAGTTTATCTTTCAAGGTGATAACTTTGGTTTATAGAAAGGCAACCACCTGAATTAGTGAAGAGTCTACAACCTCTTACATTAAATGCTCATGTAAACAGTTTTCATCTAGGAGAATTTTGACTTACCTCTCAGTGTTCAAGTAGTTTGTCTTACTGAGAAGGATTATCCCATTTAGTCTTTTGGTAAGTCACCATTTCCTGCCTGTTGAGAAAAGGAAAATAGTTTAATACAGCTTTGACTGTGTAGTCCATGTTGGGAAAAAAGTAGGCAATGTGCTAAGTGGTTTACTGACATCATCTCATTTGATCTTTATATCAGCCCTCGGAAATAGGTGGGGATAGATAATAATATCCCATTTTATAGTGGAGCAAGGCAAGCATAGCTTAAGTAACTTGCCTAGCATCATAGATTTATTTTCTTTGCCTAGATTTGAAATCAGGTCTTCCTGACTCCAGACCCAGTACTGTATCTACTATCCCACCAGTTGCCTGGGATATTACTATTGGAGAGAGCAAGAACTCCTGCAAGTTCCTGTCTAATTCACCCAAAAACGTGATATGCAGGTTAGACTTAGGACAATCACTAACAGGAAGGAATAGAAGAATAAAGATGAGAGCTCCTTTTCACTAGCATAGATTTTTCCATTCCACCTTTCTAAGATAGGAATTCATTAGTTTTTTCTTTTTTAAAAAATTATTTATTTAAGTTTTAACATTGATTACGACAAAATTTTGAGTTCCAAATTTTCTCCTCATTTCTCCCCTCCCCCACCCCAAAACGCTGAGCATTCTAATTACCTCTATCACCAATCTGCCCTCCCTTTTGACATCCCTCCCTTCCCTTATCCTCATCTTCTCTTTTGTTCTTTAGGGCAAGATAAATTTCTATACTCCATTACCTGTATTTCTTATTTCCTAGTTGTATGCAAGAAAAATACTCAACAGTTGTTCCTAAAACACTGAGTTCCAACTTCTCTTCCTCCTTCTCTCCCCACCCATCCCCACTGGGAAGGCAAGCAATTCAGTATAGGCTATATCTGTATAGTTTTGCAAATGACTTCCATAATAGTCATGTTATGTAAGACTAACTATATTTCCCTCCATCTTATCCTGCCCCCCATTTCTTCTATTCTCTCTTTTGACCTTGTCCCTCCTCAAGAATGTTGACTTCTAATTGCTCCCTCCTGCATTGCCCTCCCTTCCATCATCCCCCTATCTTGTTTATTCCCTTCTCCCCCACTTTCCTGTATTGTACGGTAGGTTATCATGCCAAAGTGAGTGTGCATTTTATTCCTTCCTTGAGCTGAATGCAATGAGCATAAGCTTCATGTTTCCTCTCTCACCTCCTGCCTTTTTCCCCCCACTGAAAAAATCTCTTACTTGCCTCTTTTATGAGAGACAATTTGCCTCATTCCATTTCTCCCTTTCTCCTCCCACTACATTCCTCTCTCAACCCTTAATTTCATTTTTTTAGATATGATCTCATTCTATTCAACTTACCCTGTGCTCTCTGTCTCTGTGTGTGTGTGTGTGTGTGTGTGTGTGTGTGTGTGTGTGTGTGTGTGTGTGTAATCTCACCAACTACCCAGATACTGAAAAAAGTTTCAGGAGTTACAAATATTATCTTTCCATGTAGGAATGTAAACAGTTCAACTTTAGTAAGTCCCCTATGATTTCTCTTTCCTGTTTACCTTTCCATACTTCTCTTAATTCTTGTGTTTGAAAGTCAAATTTTCTTTTCAACTCTGGTCTTTTCGTCAAGAATGCTTGAAAGTCCTCTATTTCATTGAAAGATGATTTTTTTTTCCCTGAAGTATTATACTCAGTTTTGCTGGGTAGGTGATTCTTGGTTTTAGTCCTAGATCCTTTGACTTCTGGAATATCATATTCCACGCCATTTGATTCCTTAGTGTAGAACCTGCTAGATCTTGTGTTATCGTGATTGTATTTTCACAATACTCAAATTGTTTCTTTCTAGCTGCTTTCAATATTTTCTTCTTGACCTGGTAACTCTGGATTTTGACTACAATGTTCCTAGGAGTTTCTCTTTTTGGATCTCTTTCAGGAGGTGATTGCTGGATTCTTTCAATATTTATTTTGTCCTCTGGTTCTAGAATATCAGGGGAGTTTTCCTTGATAATTTTATGAAAGATGATGTCTAGGGTCTTTTTTTGGTCATGACTTTCAGGTAGTCCTATAATTTTTAAGTTGTCTCTCCTGGATCTGTTTTCCAGGTCAGTTGTTTTTCCAATGAGATATTTCACATTATCTTCCTTTTTTCGTTCTTTTGGTTTTGTTTTGTGATTTCTTGGTTTCTCATAAAGTCATTAGCCTGCATCTGTTCCATTCTAATTTTTAAATAACTATTTTCTCCAGTGAGCTTTTGAACTTCCTTTTCCATTTGGCCAATTCTGCTTTTGAAAGCATTGTTCTCCTCATTGGCTTTTTGAACCTCTTTTGCCAATTGAGTTAGCCAATTTTAAAGGTGTTATTTTCTTCAGCATTTTTTTGGGGGGGTTTCTTTTAGCAAGTTGATGACTCACTTTTTATGATTTTCTTGCATCTCATTTCTCTTTCCAATTTTTCCCCCACTTCTCTTGCTTGATTTTCAAAATCCTTTTTGAGCTTTTCCATGTCCTGAGACCACTGAATATTTAGTTTTGGATGTTTGAGATACAGAAGTCTTCACTTTTGTCTTTTCCTGATGGTCAGCATTATTCTTCCTCATCTGAAAGAATGGGAGAAGATACCTGTTCACCAAGAAAGTAACCTTCTACAGTCTTATTTTCCCCTTGTTTTGGGGCATTTTCCCAACCAGTTACTTGAGCTTTGGATCCTTTGTCAAGAGTAGAGTATACTCTGGGGATCTGTAAGATCTCAGTTCCTCCAAGGTGGCAAAGTCAAGCATGTACACTGGTCTGGGTGCAACACAGAAACTTTTGTGCCCAGAATTTGTTAGTAGAGTTTCCTCACCACAGCCACCTGGCCTCCAGTTCCACCAAGCCAGCGCTGTGGGCTGAGATTCAGATAAGCTGCAAGGGCAGGGCTGCCATTCAGTGTGAGATAAAGATCAGCTGCTCAAATCCCCCAGGATTTTTAGGTGAGGGCAGGGCCCCTACACAGGACTGAGGTAAAAATCACCTGCTCAATGCCCCCAGGGGTTTTACAATCTAACAATGGATGGGGGCTGCTGTGGAAGCTGCTGTTGCCCACCCAGTGAGGCCTCTACCACTGCCAACTGAGGCTGGAACTATAGGAAGGCCCTTCTCTCTTCTTGGCCAGCTGATAAAGCCCTGTCACTGACCTTTGGTGCCTGTGGGTTGAGGGATCTTCGAACTGCTGCTATTACAACTGGGGATTCTACCCCCGAGGCCTGCTCTATTCCTCCTCCCAGAGCCACCCCTCGTGGCCAAGGCTGGGCTAGGCTCCATTCCATATCTGGTGTGACAGATGTTCGCTGTCACTCTTACAGGTGACCTTGGGCTGGAAATCTCCATTCTGTTGTTCTGTGACTTCTGCTGCTCTAGAATTTGTTGAGAGTCTTTCTTTACAGGTATTTTACAGGCTGTGGGGAAAGAGTTAGTATATATGCATCTTTCTACTCTGCCATCTTGGCTCTGCTCTGCTTCATTAGTTTTTTTCTTGGAACTTCTATCAGGTGAGAAACAAGTTTAAGATAATAGGAAAAGAATGGGCATACACAGAAGAGAAACAAAAATTACAACAGGGAATAAAACTATTTTGTTTTCAAAACTAGAATAGCATGATCCACGTTTTTCAGAGGTTGATACTAATATCATCTTCCCTCTTTCATTCTCTTCTCCTCCAATCCATTCTTTACACTTTCACGTAAATAATCTCCCTTAGATATAAATCAATTTAAGTCATTGTTATGGTCAAAATCCTTCAGTGGTTTCCCTTTCCTTATGAAATAAAAGTCATTCATTAGCTTGCTATGCAAGGACTTCCATAATCTCCAGTTAACCCTTCCACATAATACCTTCCCTCACTATAGTTTTAATATATCTCTGATTGTCATAAGAAAATAAATCTGAATTTTTGGAAAGTGTTTTGGAGGCTGTAGATGACACTTGGAAGCCAGCAGATGGCACAGAAAAAAATTAGAAATTTTTAATGCTTATGTATAGTATTGCATAATAGCAATACATTTTACCTTTTAATGCCATAATAATTCAGACTTCTCTGATATGAAGGGAGTCCCAAAAAATTTTACACAAATCATCCAGATCAAGGAGACGCCTGTGTCCCAACCCCCCAAGATGTGGAAAGGATGAATGTAGTTCCATCCTACATCTTCGACTGATAACACACTACCATAGCATTTGCAACCACTGACAATTCTTTCTCCATATTCTCCCTTCCTTTGGCAAGAAATATGAAGAAAGTTAAAAAACAAAAGGTATACTTCAACCTGTCCTCAGTATTCATCAGTTCTCTCTCTGGAGGTGGATAGTATTTTTCATCATGGGTCCTTTGGAATTGTCTTGGATTGAATTGTCTTGACCAAAGTAGTCAAGTCCTTCACAGTTGGTCATCATTACAGTATTCCTAGTGAAAACAAAATCAGCATCATCTATGTTCATTAGTTCTACCTACACACCTAATAACTCAGTTCTCAACCACTTGCACTCTAGCAGCTGACTTCATCATTGAACTGAAACTATGATCTTCATGGTCATCAGTTATCTCTTAATTGTCAAATCTGTTTACAATTCTTTTCCTTCTTGATCTCTCGGTAGCAGTTGGCATTGTTGATTACCTCTTCTTAGATTCCATCTTCTATGGTTTTCCTGACACTGTTGTCTCCTGGTATTTTTCCCCCTTCCCCTCTCTTTTCTTGTAGGGCAAAATAAATTTCTATACTCCATTGCCTGTACATCTTAATTTCCAGTTGCATGCTAAAACAATCTTTAACATTCATTACTAAAACTTTGAGTTCCATATTCATTTCCTCCTCAACCACCCTTATTGAGAAAACAAGCAATTCAATATAGGTCATTCATGTGTAACAATGCAAAGCACTTCCATAATAGTTATGTTGTAAAAGATTAATCACATTTCCCTCTGTCCTATCCTGACCTCAATTTATTCCATTCTCTCCCTTGACCTATCTTCCCACAATAGTGTTTGCTTCTGATTATCTCTTCCCCCAATTTGCTGTTCATTCTTTATCTTCCTTCTTCTATCCCCTTCCTCCTTTTCTTCCTCCAGGGTAAATTAGACTTCTATATCCAATTAAGTGTGTGTTATACCTCCTTAAACCACATCCCACGGAAGTAAGTTTCACTTATGTCCTTTCATCTCCCCCTCTTCCCCTCCATTGTAAAAGTTCTTTCTTACCTTTTTTATGTGAGATGATTTGCTACATTCTACCTCACCCTGTCCCTTACTCCTAGTACATTCCATTCATAAGTAAGTTTTATTTTTTAGGTATTGTACTTTCATATTCAGCTCACCCTGTCCCCTCTGTCTATGTATACATATACACATATATAATATACATATATAAATCATATACACACATATATACATATATCTTTGCATATATATACATACACCCATGTACATATGTATACCTACAGATATATAGCATACACACACATACATACACATACACAGTTACATATATATTTCCTCTAACTACCCTAATACTGAAAAAGGTCTCATGAGTTATAAATAGTATCTTTCCATGTAGGAATGTAAGCAATTCAACTTTAATGAGTCCCTTAAGTCTTCTCTTCTCTGTTTACCTTTTCATGTTCCTCTTGAGTCTTGTATTTGAAAGTCAAATTTTCTATTCTGGTCTTGTATTTTGAACAAGAATTCTTGGAAGTGCTCTATTTCACTGAAATTAAAGTTTTTCCCCTGAAGTATTATACTCAGTTCAGCTGTGTAGGTGATTCTTGGTTTTAATTCTATCTCCTTTTACCTCTGAAATATCGTATTACAATCCTTTGATCCCTTGGTATAGAATCTGCTAAATCTTGTGTTATCCTGATTGTATTTCCACAATTCTCAAATTGTTTCTTTCTGACTGCTTGTAATATTTTCTCTTTGACCTGGGAACTATAGAATCTGACTACAATACTTCTAGGAACTTTCCTTTTGGCCTCTCTTTCAGGGGGTGATCAGTGAATTCTTTCCATTTCTGTTTTATCCTCTTGTTCTAGAAAATTACAGTAACTTTCCTTGATAATTTCTTGGAATATGATATCTAGGTTCTTTTTTTAATCAAGATTTTCAGGTAGACCAATAAGTTTTAAATTATCTCTCCTGGATCTATTTTCCAGGTAGTTGTTTCTCCAAAGAGATATTTTACATTTTCTTCTATTTTTCATTCTTTTAAGTTTTTTAATAGTTTCTTGATTTCCTACAAATTCATTACTGTCTGCTCCATTCTAATTTTTTTTAAGAACTATTTTCTTCAGTGAGCTTTTGAAACTCCTTTTCCATTTGACCAATTCTGCTTTTTAAAGCATTCTTCTCCTCATTGGCTTTTTGGACCTCTTTTGTCATTTAGGATAGCCTATTTTTGAAGATATCATTTTCTTCAGCATTTCTTAGGGTATCTTTTAGCAAATTGTTGACTTACTTTTCATGATTTTCTTGCATTGCTTTCATATCTCTTCCCAATTTTTCCTCTACCTCTCTTACTTGATTTTCAAATTTTTTTTGAGCTCTTCCATGGCCTGGGACCATTAGATATTTTTTGGGAGGTTTTGGATGTAGAAGCCTTGACTTTGATGTCTTCCTCTGATGATATTCTTTATTATTCCTCATCTGAGAGGATGAAAGAAAATAATTTTTCATTATTTTGAAGAATATAACCTTCTATAGTCTTATTTTTTCTCCTTCTTTTGGGCATTTTTCCAGACAGTTACTTGACTTTTGAGTTCTTTAACAAGTGAATGATATAATACCCTAGGCTTCAGAGATTCTGTGTAACTGTTCTCTGAGATATCTCTAGTTCCTGTAAGTTCTCAGTTCCTCCAAGGTAGCACAATCAAAGGAGAGGAGTTTGCTCCTCTCCTGGCCTACACTCTGCTCTGTGAGCAACCACAAGCACTGTTTGCTACCCTGGAAATGTGAGTAGCATTCCATCTCCATAGCCACCACCAGCTGCTCCAAACCAGTGCCAGTGTTCCTTCTCACCCCATGACTGCCACTGGAGGCTGACATCTAGATCAGCCATTCAATTCCCCCAGAGTCTTTAAGCCCAGGGCTCCAAAAGTGGCTGCTGCCATCCTGAGGCCATATCAGAAATATTGCTCTAATATCAGCAATTACTTAGTTCAGGTTCAATTAAGATGAAGTGAATTATTGAGCATTTACAAAGGGAAGTTTATGTTGTTCTAAAACAATAAGATTACACAAGTATACGGTAATACTTGGCTGATCTGGACAAGGTCCCCATTTGTCTCCTTTTTGGAAATGTGTATGATTGGCAGGTTATCAGAGTAGCATGTGAGGTCTTGAACACTTACCATGAATGAGAAGTGTAGACTCCATGTGATTGTTACTTTTTATGCTTGTACATGATCAGGCAACTCAGAGCAATCAGGTCCTGGGGCAGTATTGTCTTTGGCTTATCTACTGCTGACTGATGTAGGAGGGGTGGGGAGAAAGGAAACTACATTAAGGAAGGTAAAGCCCTGGGGTAGTTCTGTTTTCTTTTAGGTAAAACCTTCCCTTGTTGAGAAAGGAAAGAAATATCATTACAGAAATCCTGACTCTATTACATACCACCCATTGCTTGCAAGGTTTGAAGTATCTTCCAGAGGATCTTCTACCAATTAAATGTTTATTTTTTTGCTAGCATAAGCATTAAGAAGTGTTAAAGGGGAAAGCAAAATAGAACAAGCATGTGAAGGAGAATAAAAGTCAGAAATTCCCCTTCTGAAAGACAGTGTCTCTAGTCTCCATCTGGTCCATGAAGTGTATAATGGTATGTCTTTACAGTCATCAGTTTTTCAAGGTCCTAAGAGCCTAAGGAGAGAGACTGCTGGACAGACTACTTTAGGTATTTCGGGGTTGTTATGAGTTTCATTTGAAAGAAATACACTTGTAGATGAATCAGTAAATGGGAATGATCAGGATACCCATGTGGGGAATGTGAGTCTTCTTAAAACCTAAATTCCAGTAAATCTCTAGGCTTCCTTGTCATATCATGGGGAAGCCAGCATAATAACTTATTATGACTAGTGCCTGGAATCCTCTGACCTTTCCTTGTCATTTCCTTATCCTTATTTCCTAAAACTTGATTGAATGCACCCTGAATTTACTTAATATTGTCCTTCCTATTGTCCAGGCTACCATCTGATTTAAGGCCTCATCTGGCTCCATTAAATTTATGCAAACAATGTAGTGATATACATTAGTGTACCACTGCAGAAGTGATATACTTTCAGGTCTATATCAGGCACATTGTGAATAATAATAGGAAGGAGAGTTCAGGGAGTCCTTGAGAATGAAAATAAAATATATCAGACTCCTTTGTTAGGTGAACACAAATGGGTCTTGACCAATCTCAGCCACAGGAATAGAAAAAAAAGCATTGGCAAGATTACCAGCACCATACCATTCACTCTTATACAGCAGTGCCAAATGTTCAGCTCCCTATAGTCCAGCTTAAGCTTCCAGGTGCAATTTGTCCTCTTCACAAGTACACAAGATTATTGTAAAGGGAGGTGGTAAAATGAGAGAAGTATCTTTCATCCTTCTGGGGACCATATCTTATGCCATTAACCACTACAAAATAGAATGGTTCAGGTATCCCTAAAGGTTTCCATTTGATCCTACAGTAGATGTTCCCAAATGGCCTCATGGATACTGAGTCCATCATATCCTTTTTTTCATAGATTGCCTTCTTTACTTGAATGATCCAAATGGTGCTACTTATGCTAAATCTTGAAGAGTTACTCAAATTTACAATAGTGGCCTTCTAGGTATTGGAAATGATGTGATTAAAACACAAAAGATGGAAAGGATGAGATGTTTTCATGTGATGGTAACTAGTCTTAATTGACTAGAGAATGAAGCATGTGGAAGATGGTAAATAGCCATATGAGATGAAGTTTGAAAGGCAGTTTGGAGTCAAGTCATAGAGAGTCTGAAAGACTCTTTGGCCCTGATCCTGAAACCACTCTTAAAAAGAGGGGAAAATACAACTCCATATTCTTGTCGTCAGTTACCCTAGGTTCCCTTGCACATTAGAAATTTCAATGAATATTCATTTCCCCATGGAATGAGGAAGATATCAAACAGACTTAATTGTAACAATGTTGATAATGATGATAATGGCTCACATGAACGTTCAACAATTCACAAAATATATGGTGTTGCCCAGTCCACAAATATCTGTTTCCTAAAAACTAGAATAAGAACAGAGGTATCTGTAACACTGCCCAGTAAGCTAATCCCTATGGTATTTAATCACTCAACCCCTTTAGTATTTAGTATTAAATAGGATTTTAGCAATAAGAATACAGCAATTTATCACAAAAATCATATATTTTGATCAGATTAGGATTTATACCAGGAATACAGGACTGATTCAATTTTAGGAAAAGTATTAGTATTAGTGATCATATCAACCATAAAACTAACAGAAGCCACATGATTATCTCAATAGATACAGAAAAAGCTTTTGACAAAATACACTACCTATTCTTATTGAAAACACTGGAGAGCATAGAAATACATGGAACTTTCTATAAAATAATGAGCAGTATCTACCTAAAACCTTGAGCAAGTGTTATATGCAATGGGAATGTTAGATGCATTTCCAATAAGATAAGGATTGAAACAAGGATGTCCATTATCACATTTTTATTCAATATGGTACTAGAAATGTTAGCGGCAGCAAAAAAGAAATTGAAGGAATTAGAATAGGCAAAGATATGCAAATGATATGATGATATACTTAGTGAATCCCAGAGAACTAGGTAAAAAACTCCTTGAAATAATAAACAACTTTGGCAAAGTTGCAGGTTACAAAAGAAACTCACACAAATCATTTGCATTTCTATGTATTACTAACAAAACCAAACAGCAAGAGGTGGAATGTGAAATCCATTTCAACCTATGGTAGACCCTACAAAATATCTGGGAGTCTGGGCTGTCAAAACAGCCCAGAAACTATACGAACACAACTACAGAACAGTTTTCACACAAATAAAGTCATACCTAAGTAAGTGAGAAAATATCAGTTACTTGCGGGTAGGCCAAGCCAATAAAGTAAAAATGACAATTCTACCAAAATTAATTTACTTTTTCGGTGCCATATCAGCCAAACTATCAGAAAATTATTTTATAGAGGTAGAAAAAATATAAAATTCATCTGGAAGAACAAAAGGTCCAGAATATCAAGGGAACTAATGAAAAGAAATGCTAGGGAAGGTGGCCTAGCCCTACCAGATTTCAAACTGTATTTTAAAGCAGCAATCATCAAAACCACTTGGTACTGGCTAAGAAACAGAGGGGTAGACCAGTGGAATATGTTAGGTACTCAAGACACAGTAGTCAATGAATAGAGCAATCTACTGTTTGATATACCCAAGGACCCCAGTTTCTGGGATAATAAGTTACTTTTTGACAAAAATTGATGGGAAAAATTGATAACAGCATGGCAGAGGAGGAAGGAAGGAGAGTGAGAGGGGAAAGGTGCGAGAGTGAGCTCGAGAGGAAAAAGGGAGAGGGGGGTGGAGAGAGATGAGGGAGTCTAAATTACATGACAGGGGTGGCACAGCCTGGGGTGTCAGTGTGGAGGAGACTGAGCATTCTACCTTGTAAATACAGTTATTTGTATATACTGTAAATGATGACATCAGTGGGCACTAACTGAGCCGGGGAAATTGGGAGCAGACACAGACACAGAATCAGACATAGCACAAGCAGAGGCCACAGGCTACTGCAGAACAGATTAGACTTACACAGATAATATCAGACCACAATGATGCTGACTTTGAGAAGAAAGTGAAGCAACTGATTGATATCACAAGGAAGAACCAGGATGAATGTGTGATTGCTTTGCATAACTGCAATGGAAATGTCAATGAAATTATCATTGCTGAAGGGGAACCTGGATACATATTCCTGGGAAATGGTTGGAAAAAAGAAGGGATTCTTGGTACAGAAGGATGGCAGACAAATAGAATCTAATGAGGAAGGCAAAGAGAATTGAGACTGAGATAGGGATTATAGCAGGTGATGTGGTGGACCAACAAGGCAGGGAAGAGGTGTCAGTTGTGGACGAGAGTTTTCAGGTCAGGAAAATGAACTGGATGATGCTAAGAATGTAGGCCCATCTGGAAGAGGCACAGAAAGAGGCCAAAGAGGCTATAGATGAGGCAGAGGTGGCTCTGGTAGGAGGGAAGGACAGTTTTCTGCCCAAAGCATGGAAATCTTTAACCCAGCTGATTATGCAGAGCCAACCAACACCAGTGAAAACTATGGCAATCGTAGTGGCAACACATGGAACAATACTGGCAGTTTTGAACCAGATGATGGAATGAGACTTGATTTCATGGGGGTTGAGGGATCAAATTATCTCTGAAAATTTGAGACTGCTCCTGGAGCATGGAGAACTGTGACAGAGGAATGGGGTACAGAAGATTGGAATGAAGATCTTTCCGAGAACAAGATCTTCACTGCCTCTAATGTGTCTTCAATGCCTCTGCCTGCTGAAAATGTGACAATCACTGCTGATCAGAGGATCGACCTTGTTGTGTTACTACGGAAGACACCTTCTTCAATGGAGAATGAATCAACCAGTCTGGATCCATCTCAGGGTCCTTTGCTGGCCCAGTCTCTGCTGTTCAGTAACTCAGAGCAGAGCACCATATCACAGCCTGCATCTGGAAGCACCTTCTCCTATCACAGTATGGTGAGCATGGTAAGAAAGGGGTTTGGTGATGTTGGCAAAGCTAAAGGTGATAGCACCACAGGCTCCTAATTCTTGGAGCAGTTCAAGACTGCCCAGACTTTGGCCCAGTTCACAGCTCAGCACTCTCAGTTGAGTAGGAGCACCACCACTTCCTCTTGGGACATGGGCTCTACAACATAATTCCCATCACTGGTGCAGTATGATTTGAAGAACCTAACAGATTCAGTAATCCATAGTCCATTCACAAAGCACCAGGCCTTCACCCCATCTTCAGTCATGATGTAAGTGTTCCTTCAGGAAAAGGCACCTGCAGTGACCACCTATACAGTTGCACCTCCAACCTCTTCCTCTCCGTTGCTGAAGAAGTCCACCTCAGCTCCACAGATGTCCCTGAGGTCTTTAGACAACCAGTCTCCAGCCCCAGGACGGCTCAGTAGAAACTGAAGCAACAAAAGAAAACAATCTCCCTAACTTCAAAGATTCCTGCTCTGGCAGTGGAGATGCTTGGCTCAGCAGATCTCTCAGGGCTAAATCTGCAGTTTGGGGCACCACAGTTTGGGTCAGAGCCTGTCCTCTCAAAGTATGAGTCTACTCCTACCACAAGTCCCTCCTCAAGTCAGACTCGAAGCACTCTCTATATCAGCACTGCAAGTGAGCCTTTATCCACAATTTCATCCAACCAGAGTCACGAGTCTGACTACCAGAGCAGCCCAATTCAGTCAACAACCTATACCTCCCAAAACAGTGCTCAGGGCCTGCTCTATGAACAGACATCCATACAGACTCAGTGATATCCCAACTCCATCTCCTTGTCTCCCCAGAAAGACCTGACTCAGGCAAAGAATGATTTCTGCTCTGTGCAGGCCACACAGTACAGACCACACAATCTGTTGAAGGTGCTACTGGCCCTGTGGTGAAATCTGACTCACCCTCTGCTCCCAGCATCCTCCTTCTCAATGACACAGTATCTGCAGCTGACCAGAGCCAATCAGCATTCATCTGCATTGTGTGGCTTGAGCCACAGCGAGGAGTTTCCAAATACTACCACCGCTCAACAAAGGAGCACATTATCTACCCAACAGAATACACATTCATCATCATCATCTTCTGGGCGCACTTCAACATCAACTCTTTTGCACGCAAGCGTTCAAAGTGAGGTGTGTCTCCATTCTTCCTCCAGCACTTTCTCTACTGCATCCAGCATAGTCTCAGTGCCTCCCACCATGGTCAACATCTCATCCAGCCTAAACAGTGGCAGTAGTCTTGTCCTCAGCCTGTGCAGTAACTCCACTGTCACTGCATCAACCAGAAGCCCAGTAGCCATTACTTCAGGAAAACCTCCCCTCAATCTTCCTCCTGGGGTCCTACCATTGTTGCCTAATCCATATATCATGGCTTCAGGTCTGTTACATGCCTACCTGCCACAAGTATATGGTTATGATGACTTGCAGATGCTTCAGACAAGATTCTCCTTGGATTACTACAGCATCCCGTTCCTTATACCTATCACTCCATTAACTGGGAGGGATAGTAGCCTGGCCAGCAACCCTTACTCTAGAGACCTCTCAGAGTTCAGCCTCGGAGGTGCCTCATCTCCAGCTCCAGCTACAACCCTGGTACAGCCCCAGTAGAATCACCCCATCACACAGCAGACATTCCTGAACCTTGTGCTGCCTCCTGGCTACAGTTACACCAGCCTGCCATACTTCACAGGGGTCCCTGGCCTCCCCAGAACCTTCCAGTATGGGCCTGTTGTATTCCCTGTCGATCATACCTCTTCCAAGCAGCATCATGTGAATGTCAGTGTGAATGCATCAGCCACTCCTTTCCAACAACCAAGTGGTTATGGTTTTCATGGCTACAACACTGGAAGAAAATATCCACCCCTTTATAAGCATTTCTGGAAGACTGAGAGCTAATTTGGCCCATGCCTGGCTGCAGTATTGTGTGTGTGTGTGTGTGTGTGTGTGTGTGTGTGTGTGTGTGTGTAAATTTGCACTGAAGTCTTGCTTCAGAAACCAGACCACTAAGAAGAGCCTGCTGAGCTGAGACCAAGGCCTTTGTGACTTGGGGAAATGAGTTTGTGAATACCTTCTGGGCTTTTGAACCTACTCTTCTCTCCTCCCCTCTCCCAGTATGTCTGACCCCGTTTTAACCATTTCGAGTACAAGCAATGCAGCGCCTCTGAAGGCACAATACACTCACCCACTGTTGCTTTTGATTTCTGGAAGGTATGTAGTTTCAACTTGTAACAAATGTTTGTAATCTTCAATAAACTGTGGTATTTTTTTAGCTAAAAAAAGAAAAAGAAAAGAGTATTTATGAGAATTCTGGGGAGATGGAGGAATATATCAGAAAATTTCAAGTTCTCCAGATCTCCTGCACAAATAGAACCTCAGAGTGAACAGTCTTCTGGGACAATCAGAGAAGATGTGAAGAATAATCTGGGAACCTCCAGACTAGATCCAATTAAATAAGAGCCAAGCTCTGGGATTAGCTAGGTTGGGAGGATGCCTCAGCAGAACCACTGAAACATTTATACCTGGGACAGTGAAGTGAGTAGGACATCTGTGGTGGGAAATTTCTGGTGACAAGGAATGCCAGACCCAATTGTGGAGATGTGGTAGAGCAAGAAGGAACCAGCACATGGTTAGTGAGTGGAGAAGCAGTGGAGCAGGGACAGCACTGACTGTGGGCAATTATAGGAGGATGGAGGTCTTAGTTCTGGTTCCAGGTCAGTAGGGAGAACTAAAAGTAGGATCTAAGGCCAAAGACACCATACCAGGACTAGAAGTAATTAAAAAATTAAGCTGCTACCAAAAAAGAAATAATGAAGAAGCTAATGAGAAAGACTCTAAGCATAGAGAGTGATTATGGGAATAAAGAAAACCAGGGTTCATCTTCAGAGCTTCTGAAGTAAACCTCTTCTTTTCCAAAGAGTAACATGAAATAGTCACCTGCCCAAAAATAATTTATAGAAGACCTTAAAAAAACTTTAAAAATCAAATGAAAGATACTGAGGAAAAACTTTATTTTTTTCCCCTTTTCTGTGTGTATAGATAGGTTTTATATTGGCTATAAATAGTGCATTAGTTATGAAATAAGCCTTTTATTAGTTATACAAAAAGAAAATACCACTTGTGAGTTATTTTATAAAATTTAGTTTCCAATAACTTTTCTATATTGTATTTTTAAATTTTAAAAAATTATTTTATTTTGTTTTCAACATTCACTTCCACAAGATTTTGAGTTCCAAATATTCTCCCCATTTCTCCTTTCCCCTTGCTTCAAGACAATGTGTCTGGTGATTACCCCTTCCTTACAACTTCCTTCTTTTATCATTCCCCCTCTCTTAGCCCTTTCCCCTCTAGTTTTTTGTATTTTCTTGTCTGTATGTCTTATTTCCCTACTGCATGCAAAACCAATTTTAACAGTCATTTTTAAAACTTTGACTTACAAATTCCCCCCCCTTCTGCCTCATCCTATTGGAGACAGCAAGCAATTCGATATAGGTTATACATTTGTAATCATGCAAAACACTTCCCTAACAGTCATGTTGTGAAAGACTAACTGTATTTCCCTCCATCCTATCTTGCCCTCCTTTATTCTCTTCTCTCTTTTGACTCTGTGCCTTCTCAGTGTTTACTTCTGATTACTCCCTGAGGAAAGACTTTTAAAAAAAATCAGAATAATCCAAGAAAAATAAGATTATGAAAAGAAAATTAACCAATTAGAAAAAGAGATCTAGAATATTAAGGAAGAAAGCAAATCCCTGAAAATCAGAATTGGCAAGGGGAACTCAGTAAAGAAGAGATCAAGAAATAATAAAACAAAATATAAAGAGGGAAAAGAGAAGAGAATGTGAAGCTTTTCATAAGAAAAACAACTGATCTCAAGAACAGAACAAGAAGAGAAAACATAAGAATAATTGGACTACCTGAAAGCTATGACAAAAAAAGAATCGACACAATAATATAAGAATAATTAAAGAAAATTATCCTGAAGCATTGGAACAAGGGAAAATAGAAATAGAAAGAGCCCACCAATCACCACTTGAAAGAGATCCTACAAGGAAAACCCACAAGAACATCACAGTCAAATTCTGAAACACTAAGCTCAAAGACAAAACATTATGAACAACAAGAAAAAAAAACCACTTTAAGTATGGCAGTTCCACAATTAGAATCACACAAGATGTAGTAGTGATGACACTAAAAGACAACAGGTCTTGCAACACTATATATTAAAGAGCAAAAGAACTGGGATTCTGGCTGAAAATAGAATGCTTCACCAAAGCTGAATTGGCGGTGGGGAAGAAAGGTCATTTAATGAATTGTCAGATGTTCAGGATTTTTTAAAAAATGAACAAACATAATTTGACATACCAGATTTGAAGTACCAGAGCCAAGAGAAATTTAAGGTACATACCAAAGAATAACAACAAGGGCCTTAATAAGGACAGATTGTTTACCTTTCATGTATGTAAAATGTAAAACACATGTCTAAGATTGTTATTAGGAATGGAAAGTTCATAAGAAAGATTGGGGTAAATCTGACTATGATATAATTTTAAAAAGTAAAACCATTTAAGAACAGCTAAAAAGAATAATTATTTCATACAAATGAGGCGTGAGAAGAAGAACTGACGCAGAGGAGTTAGATGGTAGAGGAAGGTTTGTAATTCTGGAAACCTACTTTCACTGGGAATGAGTTCAAGAAGGAAGAATACACATATATCTAGAAGGTTATAAAAGTTTTCTAAATGCAGAAAAATAAAATGCTAAAGGGATAGGGAACAGGAAGAGGATAAAGGAGGAATCTTTAGAGAGGGTGAGGGAATAGGTTAATGGGAGTTATAGAAGGGTGTTTAGATTAATAGGAATGGGAGGATAAGTGACGGATGCTTGGAGGGTTACGTGATACGAGGGCAAGGTAGAGGATAGAAGTCAAGTACAGGAGTCAGGAGGGTTAGGAAATAAGAGATATGGAAAAATATAAAATAAAGATAAGGAGTAGAATCTGTTAGAAGAAAAGGTGCAGAGGTGGTAATCATGATTTTGGACAAAATTGAGACTAAAATGGATTCAATCAAAAAAGAAACATAAGGAAGCTATACGATGTGTCAGCCATATTTATCAATGTTGTTTTGTATTATGTAAAACAAGAAGAGAGTATAAAGTGGGAATATTGCTGTGTTGTAGGAAATGACAAGTTGGTGGACTTTGAAAAACATGGAAAGACTTGGACTTATGAAGGAAGAGGTTATCTGACTGAAGAGAAACAGAGGATAAATAAGTATAGTCTTACATAGAAGTATATGAATGTGCATGTCTTTGACTAGAATTATCAACATTTAAGCATAGGCATGTGAAAATAAATATATATGTAAAAGGATATGAGTATATATGTATATTTTTGCATATAAATGTATATGCATATGTGCATGTATATATCTATATATAAATATATCCATGCTTAACAGTAGCCAACTAGAGGGGTGGGGAAGAAGGGGAGGGAAAGAACAAAGAAAAAATGCACAGTAGAGAACAAAATTTGCCTAGGAGCAAGGAAAAATGGTCAGCTCTCAACACAGTGTGTAGTATTTATTATATAGGCCATCTTGAAATGGAAATTTATCACTGTGTATTTGAAATCCTCTCTCATTCTTCTGGAGAACATGGCAATGCTTTTTTCCCCCTTACTTTGTATTATTTTAGTTTTAGTATATAAGTTTGATCTTTATTCTTTTCTTATTTTTTCTTATTTATCAGAAAACAACCACAGCCTCTGGGTAAACAACCTGGGTATGCAACCATAGAGTTCTCAACTCTCTTTTTCTCCTTCCTTTTTTTTTTTAATGTGTGTTTATTTTCTTTCACCTTTCAACATTCATTTCCACAAAATTTTGAGTTCCAAAATTTCTCCCCATCTCTCTCCTTCTGCCACCCCATAACACTGTGCCTTCTGATTACCCCTTCCCTGATGCTGCCCTCCATTCTGTCACACCCCTCCCTTTCTTTATTCCCCATCTTCTATCTTTTCTTGTGGGGGGAAGATAGATTTCTCTACCCCATTACCTGTATTTCTTATTTGTCAGTAGTCTGTAAAAACAATTTTCAACATTTGTTCTTGAAACTTTGAGTTCCAACTCCTCTCCCTTCCTCCCTCCCCACCCATCCACTGAGAAGGCAAGCAATTCAATATAAACTGTATATGTGTGGTTTTGCAAAAGACTTCCATAATAGTCATGTTGTTTAAGACTAACTATATTTCCCTCCGTCCTATCCTCCCCATTTATTCTATACTCTCTTTTGACCTTGTCCCTCCTCCAAAGTGTTTACTTCTAATTTCTCCCTCCTCCCATTTGCCCTCCCTTCTATCATCCCCCACCCTACTTCTCCCCTTCTCCCCAGTTTTCCTTTAGTGTAACATAGATTTTCACACTAAATTGAGTGTGCATGTTATTCCCTCTTTAAGCCAAATGTGATGAGAGCAAGCTTGACTTTTTCTCTCACCCCTCCCCTTTGCCCCTCCATTTAAAAAGCTTTTTCTTGCCTCTTTTATAAGAGATAATTTGCTCCATTTTGTTTTTCCATTTCTCCTCCCAGTATATTCCTCTCTCATCCCTTAATTTTATTTTTTTAGATATGATTTCTTCCTATTCAACTCACCCTGTGCTCTCTGTCTCTGTCTCTCTATCTCTGTGTGCGTGTGCGTGTGTGTGTATACCTCCAACTACTCAAATACTGAGAAAAGTTTCAAGAATTACAAATATTATCTTTCCATGTAGGAATGTATAAACAGTTCAACTTCAGTAAGTCTCTTATGATTTCTCTTTCCATTTACCTTTGATTCTTGTGTTTGAAAGTCAAATTTTCAATTCAGCTCTGGTCTTCTCTCTCTATTTCATTGAATGACCATTTTCCCTCTAAGTATTATACTTAGCTTTTTGGGGTAGGATATTCCCAGTTTTAATCCTAGTTACTTTGACTTCTGGAATATCATATTCCAAGGCCTGCAACCTCTTAATACAGAAGCTGCTAGATCTTGTGTTATTCAGATTGTATTCCCACAATACTCAAATTGTTTCTTTCTGTCTTTTTGAAATATTTTCTCCTCGACCTGGAAACTCTAGAATTTGGATGTAATATTCCTAGGAGTTTCTCTTTTTTGGAACTCTTTCAGGAGGTGATTGGTGGATTCTTCCAATATTTATTTTACCCTCTGGTTCTAAAATATCAGGGCAGTTTTCCTTGATAATTTCTTGAAAGATGATGTCTAGGCTCTTTTTATTTGATCATGGCTTTCAAGTAGTCCCATAATTTTTAAATTTTCTCTCCTCAATCTCTTTTGCAGGTCAGTTGTTTTTCAAATGAGATATTTCAACTTTTTTCTATTTTTTTCATTCCTTTGGTTTTGTTAGTCATTAGCTTGCATCTGCTTCATTCTAATTTTTAAAAATACTATTTTGTTTAGTAAACTTTTGAACCTCCTTTTCCATTTGGCTAATTCTGCTTTTTAAAGTATTCTTCTCCTCATTGGCTTTTTTGAGTTCTTTTGCCAATTGAGTTAGCTTGTTTTTAAAAGTGTTATTTTCTTCAACATTTTTTTTGTCTCCTTTAGCAAGTTGCTGACTGGATTTTTATGATTTTCTTGCATTACTCTCATTCCTCTTTCCAATTTTTGCTCAAACTCTCTTACTTGATTTTCAAAATCCTTTTTGAGCTCTTCCATGGCCTAAGACCATTGTATATTTATTTTCTAGGTTTTACATGCAGAAGCCTTGACTTTTAGGTCTTCCTCTGATGATAAGCATTGTTCTTCCTCATCTGAAAGGGTGGAAAAAAACACCTGTTCACCAAGAAAGTAGCCTTCTTACTTTTTTCCCCTTCTTTTGGAAATTTCTCCAGCCAGTTACTAGACTTTTGAGTACTTTGTCAAGAGGAGGGTATATTCTGGGGAACTGCAAGTTCTCAGTTCTTCTGAGGTGGCACAATCAAGGGAAAGGAGTTTACTCCTTTCCTGGTCTGTGCTTTGGTCTGGGAGATACCACAAGATTTTTTGCCCAGGATCTTTGAAGCTGCTTTTGGCATTTGTGGGTTGAACAATCTGGGATCTGTGACTGGTGCTACTGCCAGGGATCCTGTGCCTGAGGATCCTGCTCATGCCTCATGGCCAAGCCTGGGCTGTGCTCCCCTCTGAGACAGGTATGATATAGCTTTTCTGCTCAGAATTTGTGAGTAGGGTTCCCTCTCCACAACTGCCTCTAGCTCCACCTTACCAGCATGCTCCTCCTCACCCCAAGGCTGCCACTCAGGCCTGAGATCCAAATCAGCTGCTTGATTCCCCCAAGGGCTTTAAGCAGAGGGCTTCTGAAATGGAAACTGTGCTGGAACTACCACTGCTGCCCTCGGGGTTGTTTGGGTCAGACCGCTTTCCCTTCTCTCCCAGGTGAAAGCACTTTCTTTCTGACATTTGAAGCTATCTTTGGCATTTGTGGATTGAGTAATGTGGAAACCCCAGCTGCTGCCAGGGTTTCTGTCCCTGAGGCCTGCCTGGGCAGCACAGCCAAAACTTGACTGTATTACAAGGGTTGCACTCCGCTCCAACCTCGATGTGATAGACTTTTCCTGTCAGCTTTCCAGGCTGTCTTGGGCTGGAAATCTCTCTCACTCTGTTGTTTTGTGGATTCCACTGCTCTAGAATTTCTTTAGGGTCATTTTTACAGATATTTTATGGGCTATGCGGAGAGAGTTAGAGTAGGTGTGTCTTTCTACTCCACCATCTTGGCTCCACCAAGCTTTCTGCTTCCTTCTGACATGGTCTGGACATTTTTATCTTTTTATGCTGCCCACCCTCAACTTTGCAGTTGGAGGCAGATGGATGTCTACTGTAGACTTTTTGGCCATAAATGCTTGTCATTATGCTCCCAAAGCTAAAGTATTGTGCTTTTCCCAATTATGGAAAGAAAAAAGTACCCTGAAAGAATTGTTGAGTAACCGTGAGCAAGCTTGTTCACTTCCTCTAATGACTATCACATAGCAAAGGTTGGTCTGATAAAGTGGTTTGCACTCACATTTCCCAAAGTTCAAATTCAGGTGTGTTCAAATTAGATGAAGGAGAGGAGATAATGGAAACAAGCCCACATCTTGAATTTTGAAAATGCATGCAATTGACATGCTTGCATTCAATATGTAATCTCTTTTCCAGAAGTTTTTGACATATCATTTTCTTCTCTTGGGTCACTGATGATTTTTATATCCTTATTCCTTCTCTCTTCCCCTAGATACAATCATTAATTAACCCAAATGCTCCACACTGTAGAGGTACAGAAGAAAGAGGTAAAATCTGTGAGGCTTAAAAGGAATTAGGAGGTTGAAAATAAGCTTATGAAATCAATTTTCACTACAAGAAATCTTAAACATCATCTAGTTCAATCTCTTATAGGGACAAAATGTTGTCTATGGGAATTTTATCCCCGAAAAGTCTGTGTAGGGTACGGAGTGTGATGTACTCTGGTTGGATAGGGGTCATTTTCAGTACATTGGATGACAGACCAGTCTTTAAATCCTGTGGGAAAAAAAGATTTTGGAGGGCTGAAATGGGAGATATAAGAGAGAGCAAGAGAATGAATAAAAGAAAGAGAAGGGGAGAAACAAAAATTAATATACTTCCAGTAAAATTTCAACAGATTTTCTTAATTCTTGTTGTTAATAAAAGAAAATCCCCTATTTAACTCTTGAAGCACTTTGCAAATATGGAAACTTCAGCATCACAATACCAGGAAAACAACATTTCCCTGATGCAAAATTTCCCTAGAACAATTTGAGAGACAAGGTAATCTTCCAGGTATCAAGACTTTAGCATTCATCCTACTGACAAGCCGGCATGGGAATTGCAAAACTGTAGGTGAGGAAAACTGTAGATGGAGAGAAAGGTGTTAGGTAAATAGTTCCTCAGAATATATTTTGTTTGATTTAACCCTTAGTTTCATAAATATTCTTTTATCAATATTTTAGCAAATATCCTTTCCCCTTACTATTTCACACTATTAAATTCTCACTGGATTTGAGAGGTTCAGGGGAAAGTGGGGGTTTGAGAAAAGCAGTTTTAAATGGAGCATAGATCACAAAACATGGACCTAGATTGTGATGGGCCATTAAGGGTCTACTCCAATGACTGCCTTTTATTGATGAGCAATTTCAGAGATGTTCCAGTGGCAGTTTGAATTTGAATTCTACATACAGGGCCATAGAGGATAATCTCAAACAAGATTGAAGAATATATATACATACATATGTGTATATGTACGAACTGGCGCAGGGGCACCATAATTCATTTTACAGATTTAAGTCCTAAGGGTCAGAACTAACTTTGTTAAGTTCAAACAGGTAGCAAGTAGAGCCCAGGGATGTCCATGTTATGAACAAAGAAAGCTGTGTCCCAGAAAGCTGTGCAAGTATGCAGTTATTTATGGTTTTGCTATTAAAATAATTTTAAAAAATTATCTCAATGCAAATAACAAAATTAGAGAAACTATTACATAATTTGGTGAGAAAATCCTAAAGCACTTAACTTATGCATTTGAGAAAGTTCGCCAAACAGTGTTTGTGAATATAGAAATGCTTGGGAAATGCATTTGATTCCATTCCATTCCATATTGCTATATGTACGAGACAAAATGAATGAAAAGTATGACATCTATAAGGCAGTAATGTCTTCATTGTAGCTCACTGAGGAGGAAGTGACATGGTCAAATCTAGTATTTTTAAAAGCCATCTTTATAGCAAGTGGAACCGCAATTGGAGTAGAAAGAAAATTGAAGCGGGGGACTCATTAGAAGGTTATTGCAGTAGTCCAGGAGGGAGGTGATGAGAGCCTCAATTATGGTTGTGGTTGTCTGATTGAAGGTAAAGGGACATATATTTGCTGTTCACTGAAGTCCTTTTAGTCATATCTGACTCTTCATTACTCCATTTTGGGAGTTTTTTTGGTGGAAATACTAGAGTGGTTTGCATTTCTTTCTGCTACTCATTTTATAGATTAGGAACTGAGGCAAAGAGGATTAAGTGACTTGCACAGGGTCACACAGCTAGTGTCTGAGGATGAATTTGAACTCAGGAATATGAATCTTCCTGATTCTAACCCCAGGATTTGTCCACTGAACCACTTAGCTGCCATAAGGGACATACATATGTAAGAGATATGTTGAAGGTAGAAACAATAAGATCTGACAACAGATTGGAAATGTGGAGAGAATGGTGAATCAAGTGGAGTCAAGGATGACACGGAAGATGAGAGTTGGAGAGCCTAAGAGGATGGTAGTGTCCTTGAAAGTAATGGGAAAGTCTGGATGGGAAGAGGGATTGGGAGAAATAATAATAAGATATTAATAATAAGAAAATAACAGAATACAATGATAAGATAATAACATGCTTCTCAATGACCACGTAGTAGCTATTTTCACTATGCTTCATTTTCATGTAGTCGCTTTCTCCTATCCTTAGTCCAGTGCCACTGGTAAGGTTTCAGACTCAAAGTAAGGTTGTGACTTGCTCTGTACTCCCAAGACTAGCACTTGTGCCTGTGTTGAACTCCTAAATTTGTTGTCTGTCCCTCCCCTTCCCTCACACAGAACCTTCCTTACACTAGGGGCTCAATCACTTCTCTGATGTTGGTGTTCATTTCCAACTGGAGAATTCTCTCCAATAGACTAATCAGGTTATCTGGGTCATTATGTCTTGTGTGCTCAGTTACCTGGGAGTTCATTTTTCATTGCCTCTCTTTTCAAAATATGTATCAAGACTGATTTTTTCAGCCTAAAATGTATTACACATGTCTCCAGGGATCTCATACCTAAGCATCATGTGTCCTGTGACATCAAAATACCTCCCAGAAATCTGCTTCTGAATGTTGGCAGTCCTTTAATAATGGGCTCTCCTCCTCTAATAAAGAGACTGTACAACCCAGTGCAACAGCCTTGAGTTTGCCTATGACTTCAGCTACTCTAGCCCATTCAGAACTGTCCAGAATTTCCTTTTTATCCTTAAGCAACTTGCATTTATCATGGGGTTTAAAGTCTTTGTATAATCTACATAGGAACCAGATAGGCAGTGTATTACATTGAGGTGACGAGCAACTACACCAAGTCTCTCTTTTCTCTGTCAGTCAACAAGTATTTACTAAAAGCTTACAGTTGGCCAGCTACTATACTCAGTGCCAGACATACAAATACAAGCAAAAATGTAACCTGTTCCCTCAAGGAGCTAACAATCCCCTGGGGGGAGAAAACATGAAAGAGGAGTGGAAAAGGGAGAACAGAAATAGATACTTGCATATGGGCAAGGTGGCTAAGCCCAGAGAATGAAATCTGGTCTTTCTTCAAGATGGAAGTTTAGGGAAGAACTCATCATAGAGGGAAGGGGATCATTTTTCCTTTCTATCTCATTCCAAGTTTCAAGGTAATCAAGAAGTACATGCTGATATTTCCTCATAAATTACAACATAACATCTCTTCCATCATTTAATCAATAATGTTTAGTGTCTTCCACTGGCCCAACACTATGAAAGCAATATGACTGAAAACTTAAATACTAAAAGAAATTTGGACAAGACTAATGTAAATTGAGGAAAGCTGTCTAGAAATATTCATGAAAGTTAGAAATATGACTTTCCAATGAAGGCTATCAAACAAACACATTATTTCTCTAATCCTTAGAGTAAAATATCCTGGAGAAGTTTCTGTGTGCTATTTGCCTTATGAGCATTTCATGGAAAGGTTATTGACTTGAATTATTTGATTAAATATGAGAATATATATGCTCAATTCTTATATATCTGTGGTCAGTGATGTCTTTTGTAAATTATGCAAATATTTAATCCTGGATTAGTTTCCACTAATGATCCCATGCTTTTCTCCAAACCTGTGCTCTCTTCCATAAATTAATGAATGTAGAGGAAATACAAACTAATGTAAATATCAGCGGAACAAACTTAAGAAGGAAAATTCCCAGCCTCCCCAATTCCTATAATGTAGTCTAGGGCCAAGGAAAAATGAAATAAGTTAACCATTGTGTGGATACTGCTATGAATAACTGGATGCAATTGGGACTAAAGACTTATCACTGACAACAAGGAAGAGTAATTAGTCAATAAGAATTTATTATGCCCCTGTTTTCCAGAACTGAGGTAGGTTCTGGGGATACAAAGACAAAAAGTGGAACAATCCCTGATCTCCAGGAGTTTATAAACAATAAATTAACAAATTCATGCCATTTTGCCTTACATTGTAACGGGTAATTACTTATTAGTTTAAATGAGCCCCCTTGACTAATTTACTGGCATAAACATTATCAGTTTGTTCATTCAATCCTCTTTAAAATGAAAGATTAAATTTTAAAATGAGAATTTACTTGAGAAATTAAACCTACATTAGTTTGCTTAAGGGTCTCTAATGCCTTCAATGAAATGAGATGACTTAATAAAACTGACCCTATTTAGCATATATACCAGATTTCCTTTACTGATAGATATCAGTTGGTATTGCATTTATAGGTCAGGACTACCAATTTTATTTGTGTGGTAACCCTCGAGGTATCTCTAATTTTCGGGACTGGTTCCCTAGAGTATCAGTAGTCAAAGCTCAAGGTACTCTTGAGTACCTTGAATGAAGCATGACTCTATAGATTTAAGTACTAAAGGAAATTAGGTCATTTATAACTTAAATTGAGTCTGATGTAAAGTATAGCCCCATTGTGATTGCTGCCCACTCCTCTTTCCTAGGTGGGGAAGAGAGGTTCAAGTTTCCCTACAATTCTCCATTATTCTCTTTTCTTAGTCTGATTTGAGATGAGAGGTTTAACAGGGTAACATGGGCTGTTAGCAGTCCACATAATGAGATACACTCTTGACTCTGGGTCAGGGAGTGGGGAAGGCAGAGGGGTTTACTTAATGGTCCAAAGTCTCGGGAGTTCTTTCCTCTAGTCTTAAAATTATTAATTTCCAAACTCCTTAATGATTAATCTTCAAACTTCCATAATCTGCTAAGATGTTGTTTAGAGTATCTAAACTTTGCTTATCTAACTTTACTTCTATAGTTCCAAGTTGGCCAGCAACAACAACAACAAAAAAGTCTTACCAACTTTTCCTTTCTTTCTTAGAATCTAATCTCCCACAGAAAGCCTAAGAAGAGAGTTAGTAAAATTATAAATCCTTCCCAGTGTTTCCAGCTTACAGCACAAACATGACATATGCATTTTATAATTACAGACACATAGACACAGACAAAATGACAAGACAAATATACACAAATGTAATTTTACTAGGAGATTCAGTGAAGATGATCTGGTTATATTACTATCTTTCCCAAGTAAGAGCAAAAAGGTATTGGCTGGAGGTCTTGCATGAGGCTCTAGCCTCAGTTACCAGCTCTCCTAACAGGGAAGACTGGGGTGTTAAGGAGAGGTACAAGGGACAACTAATCCCTTTGAAATGTAATCCTTTGAAATGTACCTCCAATGGCAGCATGAGGAAGTGGGTTCTGGATGAGATATGGGACAGGGTACAAGAGGGCAACTTGAACTTCTCTGAGGGCAGCTGTAGAGATGAATCCAATGTCTATATGGTCCATAACCCATAACTGGGGCAGGACCTTGCCTAGGGACAGTGTTTCCTGAAGGGTCCCAGGTGTCTTGGATCAAGATAGGAAGGATAGGGCTTCTAGCTAGAGTGAAACTGAGCATGGTAGAGAAGAATGGCAGAATATCCGACCAAAAAGGTGACAAGGGGCCTCAGGGATGAGGAGAAAGGTGTTTTGTAAATGGTTCTGTCTAAGAAGGATAGGAAAAGGGGAGGTCCAAAAAACTAACAGAGGCTTAGAAACCTCTAACATGAATAGGCCATCATTACTCAGAGAAAGGGGACAGTGGGGAATTTCTGAGGATCCAAGAGTGGCAGGGCGTCCTTGTATTCACCAAGGCAGAGAGAGGTGTGATTCTGTAGTACCACAGACACCTCTCCTAGTTGAGTGAGGGAAAAAGAGAGGCAGATGGAAACTGTATCCTTTAAATTTTCCTTGGACCATCACTAAGGTTGTGGGGGAGGACTTTGGTGCCCCTGGTAACCCTTATTCTGAATAACTCTGAGGTGAATCCTACATTCAGATTCAAAGGAGCAGGTCCCAATGGGATTAAGTTCAAGGATCTGGTCAGTAGGTAGGGTAGAGTTGCCTCCATTAAGGGGAATTCTCAAGGAGACAGGAGAGTGAAGAATTGATGAGTAGGGTGGATGGGCAATGGTAGGAGAGGAAAGGCAGACTGGGTAGGATAAAGGGAGGCGTAGATGATGTCAAAGGGGTTGGGGATACTGAGGGGCCTTCTGGGGCTCAGGTGGTTTCACAAGCTTTAAGGGAAGAAGCTTCTATCTTATGTTTGCTCTGCCATTTCAGTAAACCAGGGATAGAAACAGTCCCACCCTAATCTAGACCAGGACCTCTTAAACTTTTTCCTCTCTCAACTACTTCAGTGCTTTTTAAACTGTGATTCACACGGTTTATGAAGCACTAGTCTAGATGTCTTTGTGTATGTGCATATATATACATATTGTATATATCTATATATTCATATTGACTTTCTCCAATAAAATCTAAGTTTCTTGTGGGTATGAACTGTTTTATTTTTTTCCTTTGAACTCAACCCCTAATAGTGGGTGGTACATAGTAGACATTCAATAAATGTTTATTCGACTTCATGAATCACTACATTGAACATGTTAAATTAGAGATGTACCTCTTCGTAAAATCAGATTTGTTTTGAAAAACACTTTTGTATGAATACAAGTCAGACTTTTATCCCTTTGGAGATTAATATTGCCCAACTTAAGAAAGACTGAGGCAGAACTCTGTGATAACATCACTTTATTAAAGGTTTCATGGTCCCCTTTAATGAAGTGGACATCAGATGTTCCTCACAATCTGAGATATCCTATCTATTCAAGGCCCTATTTTTATAGGATTAGATATCTAGACATTCAAGAATAGCTATAACAAATACAAAACAATTCCATTGATTGACGTGTGATGCATACGCAAACAATATATCAACAGGGTCACAGGTTGGGCAAGGCAAAGAATATCTCAACTGACTAGGTGGTGATAATACGGTCCAAAAATGACATATGAGTGGGGGGTCACATATTGGGTGAAGGATGGGGCATATCCTTCATGCCCATAAGATGATCATAACATAGTCACCTGCTCATGTTGGACAATAGAGAAAGGTTTGGAGGCACAAAAATAACTTAGGGAATTTTCCATGTAGTTAGGTCACCTCTGTCATAATGAGCTTGGTCACCATGACAAGGAAAAGCAAAGGGGGAGACCCTCTCCTTGACTTCCTATGATTAAGTAACTGAATTTACAATCTGTGGCTCATAATTCTGGAGCCAAATACAAAAAAAAATACTTCTATGTAATTATTCAGATTGATCGATACTGCTGGGAATAGAGTAGGGGTCCTCAATTAATCAGCTTTCACATCCCTTTGACCTTGACCAGTATCATTATAGTGGGTTTTGAGTATTAATTTTATCTTTCTTCCCTGTTTGATTATTAACTTGCTTTAATCTCTTTGGATGATAGACCTTACCTTTGGCCAGGAGAACCTATATTCTGATAATTATTAACATGATGGTGTAAAACTAATATTTTTGTCAGCCCTTTCTATAGTTCTAGAATTCATTCCATGAGAAGGATTTTGTGAAATAGGTTTCCCAAAATAGCCTGTAGGATTTAAGTGTTGAACTACCTGGACCTTTATCTTACACATTGACCTATGAGTTTTAAGGTGCAGTTTGGTAACCAAGTACGTAATTTAGACTGAGTTCCTTTCTAATCCTAAGCATAAGGGGTGTGTGTTACTCAGGTTTTAAACTTTAGAGTATATTTCCAAGGAGGCGGTGAAATCTTGTCTTTTGTTAGTGTTCTCCTCCTCCTTGAATTACCTTCTGTTTTCTTATTTCTTTGAATTCCCTTATAGAAGGTAAACTCTGATTCCATAGCATGTTTTTGTCTTTATATTTCTTAACACCTAGAATACTGTCTTGCACATAGTAGGCTCTAAATACATATTTGTTGAATTGAACTAAATTGAGTGGGAAAACCTGAGACTTATTCGCAGTTTGGTCACCAATTAGCTATATGCCCTCACGGAGATCTTTTAATCTCTCTGTGTATCAGTTTCTCCATGTGAGGAAGGGAAAGGTTTAGATTAGATGATCACAAAATCTCTTCCACCTCTAACATTCCATAATTTTTATCCTGTAAGATGCTCATTCCTATGAAAAAAACTGTCTAAAGCTTAGATTCTTTTTAAAGCTTATGTGTTTAGAAACTGATAGGCAGTAGAAAGAAATACATCCCTCCTGGGAATAGCTATTGCTGCTACAGCCAATTTCTCTGATTTCTTATTTACTTTCCCTGCTTTGTTTTCTTTGTAGTATCACATTTGGAGCTTTGAAATATATCTTGAAGTTGTTGGGGCAGAATCTCAGATAGTTGCTATCAGAGATAATAGCCTAATATGAATCAGAAAGTCCTTATCCATTCCCAAATGCTGAACACACAGCTATTAGCAAGGGTCCAAGAATAACCACAGCACCACACTTACCTAGGGAGAAGGTCAAAGTAGACCCAATCATGGCCCCCATGTCTGCCTACTGCACAAGGCAGCCCATGTCAGGGAATCTAAAAAATGCAGCTATATGCTTTCTACTTCACAGACATTTATTAGGGTCTGCATGATTTACTTTTTTGAACAACCAAAAATCTTCTTGGCTATGGCCATGTAATAATTATTTACGGTGTGCTCGTTTCTTCCTTGTTAAAATATGTTGAATCATTTTTGCTATGTGGATTTACTTCTAATAATGATGATGTTGTGAAAAAGCTCTTTGAACAATTTGTAATGGAGTTTTGGATACACAGAACATGAAACCAGCCAAACTAAAATGGCATCTTAATACCAAGTATGTAGCATATTGCAATAAAACAAAGGAATATTTTGATTGACTTTCAAAATCTTCAAGAAAGAAAAATGATGTTTTGAGAAATTTGTTACTGTCAATGAAAAGTATTTACTTGCATATTATGAAACTTCTTATTTAATTATAAAAATTAAAAAGCCCTATGTGATAGAAGAAGATCTCCTGTTACCTGCTGCTATCAAAATGTGATAAATAGTTCATGGGAAAAAGTATGGAGATGAATTCCATTATTGAATGATGCATTTCAAAAAGAATTTCTGAAATTAGTAATCACTAATTCCAGAAGTTTATTACGGGGCTTCAAACAACCCTGTTGTAGTCTGGGGTGCTAGGAACCCTGAATTGCTAGAGTAGAGAGGGTCACCCTTGAAAGAATTCAACCACTCAAACCTTTTCTCAGTTCAAGTAGTGAGTTTATTATGACACCAGTTGGGTTGACAAGAATCCTAATGAGTCTGCTGGATTTGTGAAACCAGTACCAGCGGGGCAGAGTCTAAGAATCTGTCCAATATAATAAGGGTTAGATTAGTACATGTATACAGAAAAAGACTGGATGGGACCTAGAAGTGTCAAATAGCCTGAGGTGGACCAGGTGCAGACCATGGCAGGAGTTAAGTGGTAGGACCACAATGAAAGGACAGTTGATAGGATTATTTGACTGGGATGGGTCAGATGCCGCAAGGCAAATACCAGGGACTGGGTTCCTGAAATTTGTGGGCAAGTTCAAGGGCCTCTCCTTTTAGGGATCCAGTTCCCATTCCCCCACAACTCTCCCCTCAAACAAATGGGACCCAAAATCTTTTAAGGTAAGGGGAAAAGGTTTCTACTTCTGACACTGCTTCCTGTTGGCAAGGGGGATAGAGCTATCCTTGCCTCTCGAGAGGGTACCAGAGAAGAGTTGCTGGAAGCACTCACAGGCAGCATTCAAGGGATGATGGGGGGACATGGGTTGGTATCCACTGTTTGCTACCAACTGTAGGTGAATGGCCTGTAATCCAAAAGACACAAATCTGACAAGCAAGTCTGACATGCAAGTTCAATATGTAGGACCCAAATATAGGGAGAAGTACAAGTGATGTCAGAATAAGGGGAAACAAAGAAAGAAAGCAAGAGTCTGATTAGAATTTATATTTATATTTAGAATTTGTATTTGACACCCTGGATTATCTGATCTTGTTAGTTCCCCAAATTTCCACTGGAAGTCCAGTTCCTTTAGGAGGATCAGACACTATTGAGAAGTAACAACATTTTTGTTGGTAGAAGTTTTCTGCCTTTGGGTTCAATAATTACACAACTGAATTTGTCAGAGACTTACTTTTACTCCAATTATAATAAAAGTCTTGGGAGAATACTTGAGCAATGATTGGACCAAATAGGTTATCTCCCTAAAAGAAAAGTCATTATACTGAAATTCTCTTCCTCAAACCTAACTGAAGATGTTTCTGATTTAATTTTAGTAATGTGGGATATGGAATGGGATGTGGAATGACTGCACATTCAGGTCAAAACAGCAAGATCTCACGCACTTGCATTGTGGTTACATATTTTATTGACCATTTGCTCTGATTATATATATGAAAGTAAACTAAGTCAGCAAATTCAGAAGCTAGAGGATTTCTGAGACCCACACTGAAAGGGGGGGGTGGGGCACATAATGAAGCCAGAGGCCACTCAAGTGAATGGATCTCTCCTAAGGAGAGACTAACAGGCTTTAACCAGTAAACTACCTTATAATCTCTGACCCAAGATTGTGGTTCTACTGGGATTGGAATCCTGAAGAGGAGAGCAGATGGGGTAAAGACTGAGGAACTCCCACTAGTGCTAAGAAACTTCAAGACTCAGTGAGGAGGAGGATGTTTGTGGAAGTTCAAGCTGAAACCTGAGCAGTGTCAGTTCCCAGGGGCATGATCTGGAGGAGCCATGGTAAAAGGCTCTCAGTGCAGGACTTCCATAGCCCAGGGGCTCTCTGAGGAATAACATTTACAGAGTCAACTATATTAGAGCCTCCAGAAGGTGAATATTTTTTGTTTCCTTTTTAGGTGACTGAGATGGGGAGTTATTTCGACCTGACCTTGTAAATATGAATTCCCTGTTCAGGATGGATGAGAGTAAAGGTTCTAAAGGAAGTGGATTTGAAAGATTGAATTCATGCCCCAATCCCCTTCCCCTCCCCACAGCTTGCCACATCTCATGTCCAGTCTGTCTTAAGGAAAATTCGATTCTACTTTCTCTAAAGGTTCAAACTTGAGCTATGGCTCTCCCAAACTACACAACACTAGAGGTGTGGGCTGATCAATTGGTGAAACATGAACAGGAGGTTGGGCCAGTTGTGGCTTGAGCAAATATACCCAAATCAGCTCACTTAAGTAGCTGTCCTTTTCCTTCCCCCTGCCATCACTTTCCTCCCTCTCTGTGAGGTTTACCTCCCTAACTGCTTCTTCCCTGTTCTAGCCTTCCCTCTCCAAGTTTCCTACTCTGACCCCACCACTCTTTAAGAATAATTACAAAAAAAGAGAATAGCAATCAAATTTAGGTCAAATTGAGACTTTCTTCACTTACTTTAACATTTCAATGCAACTAAGTTTCTGGGGAAACTGGAGAAAGGTGATTCATGTCTTGCTATTCCCTCCACCTCACCCTGTGCAACTTTCAAACTAAGCCACTCCCTCTGAGTTCCATAGGGCAATAGAATATAAATAGGAACAACCAGGGCTTTATGCAATTAGTCTTTGCCAGCTTGTGGGAGTTTTATGCCTGCAGAGATTGACTTGACCTGTGAGGTGAAAAGAAATGGCTCTTTCCAGATGTCCGACAGTAACAATGAATGATGGGAATACCATCCCGATTCTGGGACTTGGTACTTATGGAAACATAGGCGTGAGTAAAGAGTGGAGGGGGTTTGTGGGTGAGGGTAGGAGAACAGTGGGAGGGGAGATGGAATGTGTCATCCTAATTCTCTTCTCATCCCATTCCACCCAGTATCATGCTAGAGACTCTTTGGGTAGAAGTACACAATTACACATCAAATGCAGGGTAGTGAATTTCTGTATAAACCTGACATTGTGGTAAATGTATCACATCTCAGTTTTAACCACCACCAGCTGACCACAGAGACTCTGGCAGTTGTAGTTCTTTCCAGGGTGGGAAAAGAAAGCTAAGGTGAGATCAGCCCTCAGATGGGAGGGAGGAAGGTTTTTCATTAAGCCCAGAGTTTGAAAAAGCTTTTGAGAGTGTATGAGAGGAGAGGAGCTGCTGTGGCAGACAGTGTCTGCTGCATCTGCCTTTCCCATCCTTGAGACCATGGGAGATGATATTTAAATGGAGGAGCGGAGACGTGGGACTGTGTATTGTTATGCACACTCAATCCAGGAGGCAGAAGAAAAAAACAGAGGTCCTGCCCTCTGCCTTACTTCTGCTTAGTCGTGTTTTTAAAAAAGTCTATTGAATATTTGCCAGATTTAATACGATTTTAATTATATTTCTAAATTATTATGTAAAATGTAATCCTTACATAAATTTTCATTTAATTTAAATTTAATTATATCATTTTTAATATTATTTTCACCTGTGGTTGACTTGGTTCTTAACATTGTTGCCTGGTATTCCTTTGATTTTAGGCTCGAGGGTGAAATGGGAACCACAGTAGAGAGAAGGAGCTTATCTAGGGAAAGTCAAGGAGCTTTTTTTTTTTTTGCTCTGAAGGCATAAGTACATAATCACAAGCATTTCATATTTACACATCAAGCCGCAAAATTACCATGAACATGCTCCATCTCTGAAATAAATCTACCACTGATAAGGGCCTTATAAGAGTAACTGGTTGTATTCTATGCACTTTATTGAACCTTTGCACCTCAAAGGGACGTGAATGTTAGAAGATGAGTGGATGGATTCCCATGACTTCCCTGGGAGTGAGGAGAAAGAAGTCTGTTTTATTTCAAATTGAGGTGCAGGAAATGCCAGATCAGCATGAGGGTGCCTGGATATTGATCTAGTCTGAGAATTGGAGCAAAAAGAGTGAACAGCAAGCAAAACTGTATTTGAGGAATATTTGTGCTGTTGTGTGAATATTGCAGGTAGTGAAAGGGAAAGAGACAGAAAGGGAATGATAGGGAAAGGGAGGATACATTTTGCTCAACATCTGAACACAGAAGGGAGCCAGTCAAGAGAAAGAGCTTTCCTCCAGCCCCCTCCCTCCCTGCTTCCACATAGTGGTCTTCAGAAAGCAGACAGTTTATTTCTTCCTTCATTCAGAATGGCAGGCCTCTTGGAGTTTGGGGTTTGTAGGGAAATTGCCCAGCTGAGACCAACAGCCACAGCTCTAAACCTATTTTCTCCCTAGGTGTCACTGTCTCACTCTCAGACATGTTTTGTCTGCCTCTTCCATTTTCTAAGGTGAAATGGGGACTTTTGGAAATGGGGCTGTGAGGATAAAAAAAGAGAATTGCTGTGATTATATGATACATTTATCTACCTAAAAATTTATGATTTTTGAGGTTACATAGGGTGAATGTCTGGACTGGATTAACTGGGGAAGAGCACAAGCCCAAGCAGCACTATCCTGACAAGAAAACAGAACTTGGTATTTGGGGACCTTCAAGCTTGAGAGTAAAAAATGGAATCACTTTAATACTTTCTGGTCTGTTGGTTAAGACACTGCCCCTAATTTCTAAATTTCTAACCTAAAGGGGAAAGAAGACACAAATGCAGAAAACAATAAATATGTATTATATGGTAATTGCATTAGAGAGTTATACCATGAAGAATTATGAGAAGCTTGAAGTAGATGCTAACAACCAAGCGGGAAGAGGGAAAGATGGAATCAGGGAAAGCTTTCTGGACAAAATGACATTTGAATTTACCTTTTTGTTATGGCTGGGAATGCTGGCAGTTCTGCATTGCTCTTGTGCATAATCCTTATCCTGGGGTTCTTGTGTGGCTCAGTGGATTGAGCTAGGAGTCAGGAAGATTTGAGTGAAAAGCTGACCTCAAACACTAACAATATATGTCACCCTGATCCTTTAATTTGTTTTCCTCAGCTATAAAATAAGGTTAATAATAGCACCCACCTTCAAAGATCCTTAGAACAGGAAGTGCACAAAGTATTCATGACAGTAAATTAAAGTTCAAAATATGAGAAAGAACTCATCATTGAAAAGTCCTTTTTATCTATGATTTCTACATGATCCTGGTGACAGACTTTGATTCTCCTATCCTAGGACCTGGAGATATCAACAAATGGTTGAACACCAGGTGATGAATATATTTTCTTTGTAGAACTTCATGAAGTATTTTTTGCTAAGTAGTTCAAGGATTGTTATCTGCATTATGCCCTGCCATAACTTCAAGCCAGATATTCTCAGTGTTTTAACAAAAACAAAGAATTTTATTTTGTCAGGGTAATTTAATAATCTATCCGTAATAATCTTTTAGATTTATTCAATAAATATATACAATAATAATAATTTTTCCCTCCTAAACTTCTAAAATATAATTTGCATTTTATACTTATATTTTTAAAATATGACACTTTAATCTACCTACAATTACAAAACAAAAAATAAAACTCTACATACAAACTAGTTATTAATATTTTATATTTTATATGGGCTAATCGGTAAGAAATAATCTAGGAAGATTTCATATTCTTATTATTTATAAAATTTCATGTTACAGTTTTTATTTTGTAAATTTTGTTGAATATAAATAACATTATAATAAAATAAATTACAACTTGAAAGATGCTTAATATGATAATCAGATATAAACAATTCCAGACAAACCTTTTAGTGGCTCTGCCAAACCGTTTCATCCCTTTTCAAATCCCCTATGGCTCTTTCTCACCCACCCTCTCAGTTGAGAACTTTGCCTCCTGTTTTGTTAAAAAAAAAAATTGAGACCTCTTCCCAAGAGCTGCCTCTGTGAGACCTTCTGCCACTATTTCTTCCTTTTCCCCTCTCTCACAAGGAGAGGTTGCTTTTCTCCTTCCCAAAGCAAACCCCTCTGTGGTTCCATTCCATCTTTCTCTCACTTAGTCTCAGTCTCTCCTTGTCTACTCACTGTTTCCTTACTGTCTGCAAACATACTTTAAGAAAAAGCCTCACTTGATCTTTCCATCCCTGTGAGTTATTCTCTTCTCTCCATCCATAATGGATGTCTATACTTGTCTTCTCAATCTCTTTTCAGTCTTCTACAACTTGACTTTCTACTCCATCTTTGAATTGAAACACTTCTCTCTTAAATTACCATTGACCTCTTAATTATCACATCTAATTGTCTTTTCTCAGTCCTCATTCTTCTTGACATCTCCAGTCTTTGACAGTGTCAATCACCCTTTTCTCAGTGATTCCTTCTGCTCTCTAGGTTTCCATGGCACTACTGTCTCCTGGCTTTCTTTCTACCTGTCTGACCTCTCCTCATTCTCCTTTACTCATCTTCATCTAGGTCATGACACTCACCTACTATGCATGTCTCCCAGATCTGTATCCTGGGTCCTCTTCTCTTCTCCCTCCATACTATTTCACTTGGTGATCCTATAAGTTACTGTGGTTTCAATGATTATCTCTATGCTGATGATTCTCAAATCTACTTATCCAGCCTAATCTCTCAGCTGACCTTCAGTTAGACCTAACTGCACATCAGTCACCTCTAACCGGATATTCTATAGATATTTTAAACTCAACTTCTTCAAAACTTAACTAATTTTCTTTTTCCCTAAAAACTCTCCCCTTCTAACCTTTTCTATTATTGTTGAGTGCACCACCATCCATCCTGTCACCCAGACTTATAATCCAGGTGTCATCCCTGACTCCTCACTATGTCTTGCTTCCCATCGAACCTGTTGCCAAGGCCTGTTGATTTTATCTTCATAATATCTTTCATATGACCTCATCTCTTCTCTGACACTGTCACCAGCCTGCTGCAGGCCTGCATCACTTCCTACCTGAACTGTTGTTTGGACTATTTTCTGCTAAATGATCTCCTGGCCTCAACTGTCTTCTTACTCTAGTCTATCTTTTACTCAGCAGTCAAATAAATTTTCCTGAAGCATCAATCTGACCATGTCACACCACTATTTAATCCACTCTGGTGGCTCCATATTACCTCCAGGATCAAATATAAAATCCTGTGAATGGCATTAAAGCCATTTATAACTATCCCCTTCTGTATAAAGTATACATCCTATATTTTATTCCCTCTTGGTGTTCCGTGTAGGAAACCAGTGTGCTCTTTCCACTAGAATATATGTCCTGAAAGTAGTCCTGGTGGCATTTTAGATTGCAATGTAGAATAGCTCAACTTGTTTCATGTTCTTCAGATTCTTGGTCCATTATACCCCTATATCATTTCATCACTGGAGAAAGATCTCTAGCTGGAACATATTAATAGGACCTTCCCTATTCCTTTTATTTTCCATTGCTCCTATTCCTTTGGGAGTCTGATCACTTCTTACTGTCTTCTTAACCCCTCTTGTCTTTCAGTCTAATTATTCCAGAGATACTGCTCTGTCTAAAGTTATCAATGATCTCTTACTTGCTAAATCCATTTTCCTTTACTTTTGACGCTGCAGTTCACCTCCTTGATACTCTCTTCTCTCTAGGTTTTGAAGACATCACTCTCTCCTGGTTGTCCTAGCTCTGCTTGTCTCTATATCTCACCCCCCATGTCTTTTCACAAGATTTTACCTTCACAACATCTCTCATATATGCCTCCTTCTCTCCTCTGACTCCACCATTACTCTAGTAAAGGCTCTCACCTCTCACCTGAACTATTGCAACGTCCTGCTGATGGATCTGTGGGCCACAAGTCTTTATTCATTGCAATTCATCCTTCATTCAACCACTAAAGTGATTTTCCTAAAGCTGCTCTGGTCCAACCACATCACTCCCCTGCTCTGTAAACCCTAATTGCTACTTTGTATACAAAATCCTCTCTTTGGCATTTACAGCCCTTTGTAATCTAGGCCCCTTGTACCTTTCCAGCCTTCCAAAACCTTACATTGCTCACCTACATGTAACTTTTGATTCCAAGATCCTGGCATCTAGGCTGTTTCAGGAACAAAACCCTCCTTCTCTGAGCCCTGAACATATTTTCTGATTATCCCCCATGACTGGAATTCTCTCCCTCTTTAGCTCCATCTAATAACCTGTCAACTAAAATTCCAACTTTTGATGGAAACCTTCCCTAACCCCTTTTAATTCCAATGCCTTTCCCTCTCTTCCATTATGCCTGTATATTTCTTGCTTGGCATGTATGTGTTTACATATTATCTCCTTCTTTAGATTCTAGGCTCTTTGAGGGCAGGGACTGTCTTTTGCCTCTTTTGGTATAGGTACATGGCAGGTCCTTTACAAATGTTTATTGACTGAAAATGCTCAGGAGTCTTGTTTTGAAGTGAGCATATGAGGTGAGAGGGTGGTGTAAGGTTTAATTTGAGACCTGGCTCTGCTAGGCCCCCTGCCCCATTAATTCACATTCCTTTTCATTATTTCTCTTTATATTTTTGACTTATTTCCCTCCATATGAATTTTGTTACATTTTTTCTACTTTCATAAAGCAATTAAGTCTTTGGTAGTTTGAAAAGTATGACTGAATAAGTAAAACAATTTTGGTAGTATTTTCATTCTTATTATATTGCTTCATCCTACCCATTAGCAATGAATGTTTTTCCAATTATTTAGGGTAGGCTTTATTCCATTAAACAGTTTTTAGATATTTTATTAAGATTATTCTTTTGAAAGTAGAGTCCAAAATACCTTATTTACATTTTGACAGTAATGTTAAGTGGATTTTTCCCCCATCACTACCTGCTGTATTTTATTAGTATTATATAGCAAAACCAATGATTTCTCTGGATATATATTTTATATCTTGCAAGTTTGATGAATTTACCATTTCAATTAATTGTAGTTTTCCTTTAGGGCTAAGTATATATATAATATCATCTGTAAAAATTTTAATTTTGTTTCTTCTTACATTTATTCCCTTAATTTCTTTTTCTTGTCTTAATGCTGCTATAGGCAGCATTTCTATCACTATATCAAATGCAATTGGTCACAATGGATATTTGTATTTACAGAAAAGAATTCTAGTTTATCTCCTTTACAAATAATGCTACCTCTTGATTTTAGATATAAAATATTTATAGCTTTGTAATATGTAACAGGCCAACACTCACTTTGTCATTCTTTGGGCCCTGATCAGCTTAGACTGAATATAAAAAGCAATTCTTTCTTTCTTGGACAGATACCGTGAGGGTCTTTCTCTTTTAGACTGATTTTTTTAAACTAGGTGAAAAGGTCATTCTCTGCCTCATTTCTTACCTAGCCTGGAATCACTGAGTGAGCATTGCCTCAGTTGAGCTCAAATGTTAAAGACCTTAGTTTGAAAAGGTTATGCTCTCCCACTCATTCTGGGCCATCCCTAGTCAACCTGATCTATATCTTGCCACTGGACTCAAATGGCTCTGGAGGAGACAGTGAGGCTGATAAGTTTGCACAACACTCCATCACTGAATTCTAATTCACTTGCATGTCGTGGCATCACCTCCCTGATGTCATGGTACTCTTGTAGAATGAAGGACCAAGAACAACAACAAAAATTTATCATTTTATTACTAGGTCTGTTTATTCCTGTGTTTCCTAGTGTATTGTTGCTATTTAACAAAAAAGTATATTCTATTTTATCAAAAAAAAAATTTTCTCTTTTTTGGAGCATCCCACAGTGGAAGAATGCCTTTCTCCCTGCCCCACCTTAACTCCCTGAGGATGGACTCTGCCCCACACTTCCAACCATGAGCTTCAGTGACATTACTATTTGAAGCACATGGCAAGCCTGGTGGCCCAGTGGGAGTTACACAAAATGAGTTCTCCCCTTAATGGAGTGTTTCAAGGAGAATATTTAGGGAGGAGGCTCAGCAGTGATTGATATAGAAAACATGGGCAACACCTCAGAATCTGACTTTGAAAATGGGAACACTTCACCAGTGTTTCCATGAAAATGTGGATGCTGATGTAGCTGTTGCTGAGCAGGAGGATGGAGAATTCCTGAGAATGAAGGGTTCAAGAGACAGCTGAGTTGACTGGTGGCTGATCAAATGTGGCAACTGGGGAAGAGACAGGCCTCCAAGGCCTTCAGACTCTATGCTAATATTGACATCTTTGTACCTTTCTTTGATGTGGAGCCTGCCCAAGCTTGAAGCCAGCTCCTGGAGTCCATGATCATTGTCTAGATGGTCAACTTTCCCCAAAAAATTGCTGGAGGACTTGATTGTCCTTTTCACCCACTATCTTTTTTTCTTTATTTTTATATATATTCTCCCTTAAAAATATAGTAATAGTGCCTACAGTCTGTGGGAAAAGCTGCTGAACCTGGTGCAATATTCCCTGTAACTCAAAATTTTATTTCCTGAAAATTATTTTGAGATATATAACTTTCGCCCTAATGATACATATGATATTTGTTGCTGTTCAGTTGTGTCTGACTCTGTGACCTCATTTCACAACAGGCCCTTCATTGTCTCTCAGTCTGTCCAAGTTCATGATCATTGTTTCCATGACACTATCTATCCATCTAATCCTTTGCTGTCCCCCTTTCCTTTTGCTTTCTTTCTTTATCAACATCCCATTGCATCTCATCTTCTCATTATGTGGTCAAAGTATTTAAGCTTCCATTAAGATATTTGACTTTTCAGTGAAAAGCAGGAATAAATTTCTTGAACTATCTCATTAGATGCCTCTCTTTTCTGTCTAAGGGACTCTCAAAAGTCTTCTCTAGCACCAGAATTTCAAAGCATCAATTCTGTGATGCTCAGCTTTCCTTATGGTACAACTCTCACAGCTATTCATAAATACAATATACATAAAATATACATATTACACTTCAAAGCACCACTTACAACCTACTTTAAATCAGGCAAACTCAAGCAATGGTCGAAAAAAATTCATAATGACAACATACATACAATATTATACATACATGTCAAAAATTACAAAACAATGTTACATATAATTCAAAAATAAGTTACACTGAGCTGAGTAAGTAGCCAATTTTTTTGTTGAATGGTTCTAATTCTTTTATGACTAATTGATCTTGCATAACTGTACTTAAAGTGGTTGTTGGCAAAATCTCACTATTTCTTCCCCAATATTTCTGAACTCTATGCTTTTGTCCTCTTATCCTTATCAATTTGATAGCTAAGGTTACAGGTATAGTCTCCCTAACAGTAATTCTAAACTGTCTGTCTTGACCTTTTAGGTGATTCAAGAATTTTAGTTTAAATGGGTGGTCATAGATAGTAGATATCAAGATAATTTTTTAATGAATCCATGATTGATAGTAATTTTCTTAAGTTTATCTTTTTTTATTCCACCCCACTCCCAATGCACTAAAAGCCTTCTCCCAAACTTTTCATTGTTGAAAGCTTTCCTCCTCCTTTAAACAAGCTTTGTAATGTGAATTAGTATTGCTCAGTTTTGTGCTATCCTGTACTCTGTCTAGTACTGTACTGTCTTGAAGTAGCCTATAACTCAATATACTTAAAACAAAACATTTAATTATACATGACTGTGGGAGGAGGAAAGGCATGAAATGTAGCATCAGATCCTAAAACCAAAACCTGAAGAGTAAAATCTAAACCAAAGAATTCAGCTAACTTAGGCAGATGTCTATCTGGCAAAATGTCTAATTCTCTCTGTTACCTAATACCCCATACTTCTTAGAATGACTGAATGGAAAAATAAACAAACGTCAGGATCTAAAGAAAACAAATGACAAAATGCAGCTGTGCATGGAAGAACTTAAGTAGTACTTTACCAAGAAGGAAAAACAGTATCTTTTGTCCTTTGGGACCAAAGTGTCCATTGGGCTAAGGTGTCTTTATCCAGGTTGAAATTTTCTCCCTTTGAATCCACAGACTCCCAAAAGTGAAAGTGAGATGGCCACAAAGGTGGCTATTGAAGTGGGCTTCCGCCATATTGATGGGGCTTTTGTATATGAAAATGAAAAAGAAGTTGGACAGGCAATCCGAGCGAAGATTGCAGATGGGACAGTGACCAGAAAGGATATATTCTACACAGGGAAGGTATACAAAAAACTAATTGAGTTTTGTGGGATGTTTTTCATGTTAAAAATGTGTGATGAACTAAGAACAATATCTTATGTGGAACAAGGAAGAATCCTCCCAACCAAGGAAACAATAAAAATGAATTTTTCTGAAAAAAGGAAAAGAGGAAGGCTAGCTAGTGTTGATGAGAAACAATGGAATTTAACTCCCTGTCATTTAATTTCAAAAGTAGAGTAATCATTCAGTTAATAAACAAGATGCTCCTTTGCGTAGGGACACTCATTAAAGAACACATGCTGTCTTTGTTCTGCAGAAGTTTGCATCCCTATAAGGCAGCATAAAATGGCTAATATTTAATTTTCCCAAATAAATAATTAAGAAATCACCTCAGGGACAATGGGAGAAATGAGCACCTCCAGGAAAAACTATCAAGGAAGTATGGGAACCATATTTTCTGAATGAACAGCTATGAGATTGTCCCTCTTATTATGACATGTCAAATGTTAGTTTTTGGTATTAAGTGGATTCATATTCTGAACTGATAATTTAATAATTGTGTTAGCAGTTTATATTTAGCCTTGAAGATTCTAATTTATTCCTACTTTTAGTCAGGATGCAAGTTCCTTGACTAAACTTGGAGAAGAAAATGAAATGATCAGTTAGTGGATTTATTTTTTTAGACTTAGATCATGCGTAGAGTTAATATCTAGGAAAATAATATTCTTACTGTGGAATTTAGTGTTTGAGAAACCTGTATTTTTTTTTCTAAATTGGAAATAAATTTTCTGACAGGAAGTTCAATTTCATTATTGCAAAGGATACAAGTCCTATATATAGAGACTTTTATTGTTCATTCTTTAGAAGTACCTTATCATTGGGAAAACAAAGAACAATGCCTTAAAGACAAAACAAAAAGAAGTAGACTATAACTTCCTCTCAAGGAAGGTTACATGGGTTTAACTGTTGAACAGCAGTATTATACACTCAAATTTGTTAGAAATTCAGCAACATATTACTTAATTTAAAAATCTCCTAGGCCTAATTTAAAGATTTTCTCATAGTCTTGTTTTGATATCCATATTTAACTAGATTTAGACAAGAAAGAGATTAAAACACACTTTATCATTTTTTCTAATTAATTTTTATTCTTTTCCTTTGACCTGCAATCTCCAGTTCTGAAATTTGCAGAAGATGTTAGTCATTATATTAATTTGTTGGGGAAGCAAGCGTTGGAATTAGAATAATCTAAATCTTTTATTCAATTAATTAAATTGTATTAAAGATTTCTAAAGTGAAATAGAAAGAAAAGTAACTAGTAAGGAATTAAAGTAATAGCAATCCTGATTTCCATTTCCTAAAATCTCCTCCCAAACTCTAGGAACAGAAAGTTGCAAATATAGCCTGCTGTCTGTTGTATGCTACTAAATCACCTTTGTGTTCAATCTTAGGAAACAATGTAAGAAAAAATAGGCAGTTGCCCAACAGATAAGGTGAAGATGAAAGTGAAGGAGTTGCCTTGAAAAGCCTACTTCCCTATCATCTCTTTTGACATTTGATTCTGTAGTTACTGCTTCCTTACATAGGTGGAAGAAAATCTCAATTCATTTCCAAAACACAGTTTCATGAATATTCAAAATTCTGGCATTAACTTAAGTTGGGAGGAGACCTCATTTTTCACTAGGTCCTCTACTTTTGGCTCAGAGAAAGCACCTCATTCCATGATTACTTCTCCTAACCTTTCTAGCATCAGGCTTCTCAATACTTCTTTTAAAACCTCCTGATTCAGAGATGTCTCCATACTATATGTACTTTCACTCAGAACCTCCTTTAACAGGAAGTTCAAGATCCTTGCTCTAGTGGGTAAATTTCTCTAATTCCAAAAGAAGTCCAATTTGCAGTTTGCAAAACATGTGGCATCTCTTATGAACTTAAGAACTCTTGGAGGTAGATAGAATTTATTTATTATCCCTCATTTTAGAAAGAAACAGGCACAGAGAGATTAAGTGACAAGGATGAACTTCAACTCCATTCACCATTTTTTTCCTGTAAATTGACCACTCTGGGAATGTTTTCTGCTGTCCTGGTATTGCCCCAATTTGTCCCACCTCTTGAAATTGCTTTGATGAAGAATACTCAATGTTACTGTGAATATTCCTTCAATCCCTTTAGCTTTGGAATACATGTCACCGCCCAGAATTGGTCAGACCTGCCTTGGAAAATTCCCTGAAGGATCTTCAGCTTGATTACCTTGATCTTTATATTATGCATTTTCCTGTCTCTTTTAAAGTAAGTACTAGAACTCCCTCTAGATACAAAAGACTCTTTGACCACATTTCTCTCTTTTCTGCCTTAGCAGTTTTCATCCTTACTTCTCTAAGGAGTGAAGGAATGTTTTATTTAAATGTTTCTTATTTCTGTGTTATCTAGAGGAATACAGATTAAAGTTCTGATGGGGGGAAAAAGCTGTTGCTGATAGGATTGAGTGTCATTTTCGTAATGTTTAAATTAAATGCCTACAAGTAAATATGTTCAAGCATATGCTGATTTAATATTAAGAGATGAACCTGGACATGGTGGTGAATGCCTGTAGTACCTGTGTTGGGGAATTCTCTTCACTTCATAGGAAAAGCATATACTCATCAAGGTCCAATGACTGTGAGTCAAAAATGGGAGAAAAACCTTAGAGATTTATGAGAGTGCTAAGGAATCTGCTCTTGCTAATAGCAAATTCATATTTTTGATTTAGAATAGATTTGGTTTTTATGAATCAACAACACACTGTAGCAACCTAGGATAGAAAAAAAAAGCATTTCATAGGATAGACTGGGGATTGGTAAAAGGAAAAAAAGGGAGTATTTGGAATGCAAACAGTAGGATTTGCCATCAAAATAAAAAAAAAAAAAAGATGTTCAAGAGCAGATGATAAGGGGAAGAGAGCAAAATTTTGCAATTAGCCTTTGATAATTGTGAAAGCCTTCCTTTTAGAAAAAAATTCAGTATCTCTTATTCAAGGACAGGAGGAAGCTACAACAGTGGGTTAAGTCTATAATCAAGCTCATACTCTTATTTCATGGGGGTGAGGGACTTTTTAATATTGGACCACCAAGAGGTTTGGGGGATTTCCACATTTTTAGTCCATCAAGATGTCTCATAATATTTGAGTTAGAAAGTTCTGAGCTATAGAAATGCTACTGCCTATCCATTGTTTCTGCCAAGGTCATCAGAGGTCTGGTGAGTCCCCCAGGTTACCTTAGGAGGAGCAAACTTGCCTAGATTAGAAACAGAACAAGAATGTCTAATTCATTTATGATGTAGTCTTTTACATATAGGCCACCTACATATTTGGAGCTTATGTTTGCATAAGTTATGAGGTATTGATCTAAATCTAATTTCTTCCATACTGCCATCCAAATTTTCTACCAATTTTTCCAGTAATTGGGGTCTTCTTTATGTTGAATAGCAGTGTATTAAATATATTTTCATTACTAATTAATCTGTTACACTGTTAAATCTATTTTTTAGTTCAATTTACAACTCTTTTTAAAATTCTTATTTTGGGTGTTTGATTTACTCATCTGTGGATTCAGTTTCTTGGATGGGGCTTTGTTCCTGTGCTACCCAAGGGCCCTTGCTCAGCATTTGTGTGAAGTGGTGTGCAGTGTTTAGTTTTGGCCTGAGTTCCTTGGATTCTTGCACTGGTCTCCATCTCCTAGAGTTTGACTGCCAATGTTCTTTGATGTTCAGAGTGGGATTTTCAGGGCCATCTTTGGCATATCAGAACAGAGTGTCCAGATAACCGTGACTTTGACTTTGGCTGTTCTGACCTCAGAAGTTCAGTAGCAGGTTAGTAGTTTTTCCAATGGACCCTCCCAGGTTTTCAAGGTCTGCATTCAGGTCAGTCCTCCATTCTTGCAGAATCTAGACACAGAACATTCATTGTAGAGTACAAGTGCTACATCACTCTGGGTAGCATTGCTTGGGAGGGGGGAAAGCGTGTGCTTTTCTTGTCTGAGCTGCTGGATGACTTGTGCAGTTCTGAAGTAGAAGAGTTCACTTACTATAGTTTCTCATAAATTTCTTGATCATTGTTCAACGTGACATGAAGTTCATTTCTGCTTAAGTAGGCACATGGGAGCTAGGCTGCCTGTCTTGACTTCTGGAGGCTGTCTTCTCTAATAGTCTTTGAAATGCAAGGTACGGTAGCAGGTAGGTGTCACCATGGACAGAGCACTAGTCCTCGAGTAAGGAAGACATGAGTTCAAGTCAGGCCTCAAATATTTACTAGATGTATGATCCTGGGCAAGCCATTTAACTCCAGTTGACTCCAAAAAAAATACAAGGGAGAAAAGTCAGCAAGTCTAAGTATCCTTAAGAACCTAAGTAATGGTCTAGTTCTTACATGCTAGAAATAGGAATCCAACATCGTCTATTGGTCATTGAGCAGGAAAGATAAACTTTGAATATGGGTGTTTAAAAGAAATACCATATAGGAAGAGAGGGTTGAGGGATGAAGGGATATATGGAACATTCTATTATCTTTACTGAAAAAGGGAAGAATAAGAAAAAAAAAATGAAATGGACAGGGCATTTGATTGCACTAAAGGGGGACAATGGGGGTATGAGAGAGGGAAGAGGAATGATTGTGTTAGGAGAAGGTAGGATTAAATCAAGCAAAAAGTATACAACTAACAAAGATTGATTAACCAGCAAATAAATAAGAAATGAATCAAAGATTTAGCTGTTTGATTCCAGGCCATGGGGAACAAAACAGGAATTACTAAAGCTATCCAGTAATGAACTGTTTCCTTCTGGGAAACTAAGAGCCTAAGTCAGTATATCATAGGTGCTTACTAAATGCTTTTTGGGTGAGTGACTGATTGCATGTATATGACTACAATTATATAAAATGTTCTAGACTATTCAAATTAAAGGACACATTTTCTTTTTAAACATCAGTAGACTACCAAGTTATAAAGTGGCACATTTAATCAATCAGAACATAATTAACTTTGGTGGTTTTGCTTAATTGGTTCAGGAAATATATTTCCACATGGAATTTAATTCAATATTTGTTGAGAATCATTTTGTGTTCCAAATTGTCAATAAAATTTTAAATATGCAATAAAAAGAGAGTTTGATTAGATGATTTGTAAGATTTTTTTTCCAGGTCTACATCTCTGGTCCTATAGGCTTTTGTTACAATTATCTATATTCTTCATTCATACTAGTAGAAGGTAAGCTCCTACAAGGAAAGAAGTATATTGCCATTTCATGTTTTATCAGTGCCTTATGCATCATAAACAGTAGGTTGGATAGAATAGCATCATTCTCTTGCTTGAGTGTCTCAAACAGACAAGTTTCCCTTCTTTAATTGCAGCCTGGAAAAGAGATCATGCCAATGGATGAAAATAACAAAATTATCGGTGACTTTGTAGATGTGCGTGATACTTGGGAGGTAGGTGATTGTGGAAGCAGAGGACAAAAAACAGACTATGACTTTGAGGTAAAGTTGGCCCTGCCTAAAAGTGATTGTGACTGGAGAAGAAGATCCTCAGGTAGTTGGGAGTGAATTTTATCAAATGAAAAGATGCAAGGCATCTTGTTAAACGGAATATGTGCAGAGATAGGAACCTAGACCTCTAATTTCTGCTCTGACACTTATTTGGTGATGTTGCCTGAGTCATCTCAACTATCATTTGAAGAAAAATGGCATGTAGACTAAAAGATAGTGAAGTCAACTGACCCTAATGATTTACTCTATTATTCTATATTAATATAAAAGTCATATAAATGGGGATTGAATTGGTATTAACTGACTAATCAGAAAATTCAGGGTATTGTGTATTTTAAGATACTGTTGAAGCAGCCTCTGTTGGTGGCGGTGGGATTGTGGGTACTCTGTGGTGGGTTATAGGATGGGGAGTTCAGGAGAAGAGTTATGTTCCCAGAAATTCACTAAACTCCAAGAAATTTAGACATCTTGTCAGATTCAGATCAAGGAGAAAGAACCCAGGAAAAAATTGAATGGGAATGGCAGGAGAGAGAGTAATTGATATGACAGAAAATAACAAAATGTAAAGATAAGGAAAAGTGGGTAGAAGCTGAGGGGAGGGGGCAGTTGGTTTTCTGGTGGTTGTTGCCATTTCTGTTTCTTGGTAGTATAGATTGTCACCCACTTGAAAGAATGAAAGCCTAATTTGGTATTTCTAAATATCTTGGCTTTGGTTCCTATGATTTTAAATTTCATTTACTGAAATAAGCAATTAACTTCCACTTAACTCTTCATGCTTTGATTGAAAAGGTATATGGGAGTGAGTGTCCTGTAGGTGAAATTGAGTTAATATGTTTCTTTTAAAAGTAGTAATATACCTGATGAAGAACCATCATCTGAACCAGCATAGTTAAAAAGATTGGGAGATCCGAACTCAAGTCATGGTTTGGTTGCTTCCTATTTGGTAATAACTTCTCTAGAGGCTGATTTCCTTGACCAAAAAAGAAAAAAAATGAGGAGGTTGGATTATATTGTATCTAAAGCCCCTTCCAGATTTTCATTCTGTGACATTCCCTCTCCTTGAGTTCTTTTTTTCAAAACAGAGGAGAGGAAGTAAAAAGACCAAAGCTAGCTGATGAATGGGGGATTCTACTCCACATGTTCTCCAAGGTTCCATAGTGGTTCACAAACCCTCTCTACTCAGGCCATGGAGAAATGTAAGGATGCTGGTCTTGTGAAGTCCATTGGAGTGTCCAACTTCAACCGCAGGCAATTGGAGATGATCCTGAATAAAACTGGGCTTAAGTATAAGCCTGTTTGCAACCAGGTAAAACAATTCTTTTTCTAGTGCAGTTTCTTTCCTATCCTTCCTCTTCTTCACAAATGAATGGAGAAACCATTGCTCCCTGCAATTCTTATCTTCATCATGGTCCTACATCTCATTCATTGCTCTTGAAATTTCTTCCTTTTCACATTTTCCTAGTTTTTAACAAATAAAATTTATTTCTTTGATCCTTTAAACCATAAAACTTTTCACAGAAGTTCAATGTTTCATCCTATATAATGCAGAAGGTGACTTGAGTCTTTTTTTGTTACACAATTTATTTTCTATTCAAAATTGCTAAATAATTAATACCTGAAAGCTATATTTCCTCAAACACAATTAAGAATTTTTTATTAAACCAGAATACTTGTACTTTCAGGCAGCAAAGTACTAATCAATGTATGTATCTGAATCTTATTTATTAATTGATTTCAAGCTTTCCCTTAATTCAAAAATGCTTTTTCTGTCCCTTTCAGCATTAATGGCTCTATATGAAAAGGGCCTGAAATAGACGTATGTGCTGCTAACACTCTGTGGTTCTAGGTGTAACTAGATAACTCTCAAGTCCTTTAATTATTAAAATGCTTGCCATTGTCCTTCTGTCATCATAAATCTTATTTTTATAAGCTACAATTTTTTTTTGTACTGCAGGTGGAATGCCATCCTTACCTGAACCAGAGCAAATTGTTGGAGTTCTGCAAGTCAAAGGACATCATATTGGTAGCATACAGTGCTTTAGGATCCCATAGAGAGCCTGGAATGTAAGAAATGGGGTCTGCAATGGATTCCTCAATCACTAATAAAGTTGACTACCAAATTTTGTATATTCATAAATTATGCAACGTTGAATAGTGGAAGCAGCATTGAATGTGGGGTTATAATTAACTGGATTTGACATCTAGCTCTAGCATTTTACAAGTTGCATGATATAGAAGAATTTATTTAACCTCATTTCATTATATGAAAAGAAAAGATTGTAACATTTATTTTGCCCAGTTCATGGTATTGTTTTGGGGTTCAAAGGAGATATTGTATGGAAATACTTTGAAAAATATAAGAGTATCAAAAATTATTTTATACAGGTAGAAAAAATGACATCACAATCCATCCAGAAGAACAAAAGATTCTGAATATCAAGAGAATTAATGAAAAAAAATGCTAGGGAAGGAGGCCTAGTCATATCAGATCTTAAATTGTACTATAAAGCAGCACTCATCAAAACCACTTGGTACACATTAATAAATAGAGGGATAGATCAGTGGAGTGTTTTAAATACACAAGATCCAGTGGTCTATGATTATATCAGTCTACTGTTTGATAAACCCAAAGACTCCACCTTCTCAGATAAGAACTCACTTTTTGACAAAACTCCTGGGAAATCTGGAAAATAGTGAGGCAGAATTTGTGCATAGAGCAACACCTGACATCATATACCAGAATAAATTCCAAATGGTTACATGATCTAGATATAAAAGCTCTTAATATAAAGAAATTAAGGGAGCAAGGAATATCATATCTGTCAGATTTATGGAGAAAATAGGAATTTATGACCAAAGAAGAGAAAGTACATTATGAAGTGCAAAATGGATGTTTGATTACATTAAATTGAAAAGGATTTGCACAAACAAAGCCAATACAACCAAGATAAGGAGGGAAACAGAAAACTGGGAAAAAATTTTTACAATTAGTGTCTGTGATAAAGTCTTCATTTTAAAAATTAATAGAGATTAGAGTTAAATATATAAGAATACATGTCATTCCCCATTTGATAAATGGTCAAAGGATATGGACAGGCAGTTTTCACAGAAAGCAATTAAAACTATCAATAGTTAAATGAAAAAAAATCTCTAAATCACTATTGATTAGAGAGATGCAAATCTAAACAACTCTGAGGTACCACATCACACCTGTCAGTTTGGTTAACATGACAAAACAGGAAAATTATATGTATTGGAGAAGAAGTGGGAGAGTTGGAACACTAATTCATTGTTGGTGGAGCTGTGAGATAATCCAACCATTCTGCAGAGCAGTTCAGAACTATGCCCAAATATATAAATGTGCAAATCCTTTGAGCCAGCAATACTGCTTCCAAATAGACCATAAAAATGGGAAAAAGACTCATATGTACAAAAATATTTATAGCAACTCTTTTTCTGATGGTGAAGAACTGGACTTCAAGGGGATGACCATGAACTGCAGAATGGCTGAACAAGTTGTGGTATATGAATGTAGTGGAATGCTATTGTGCTATAAGAAATGATGAACAGGCAGACTTCAGAAAAACCTTGAAAGTTTTATATGAACTTTTGCTAAGTGAGCACTACCAGGAGAACCTTATACACAGTAATAGCCACAGTGTATGAGGATTGATTTTGATAGACTTAGCCCTTCTCAGCAATGCCTAAAACATTTCTAATGTATTCATGATACAAAATGCCATCCATATCTGACTCTATAAAGTCAGAACCCAGAATGAAGCACAATATTTTCTCTTTTGTTGTGACTTGTTCCATTTTACTCATGGTTTTTCCCATTCATTATAATTCTTCTATGCAAACATGGCTAAGGTGAAAATGTATTTCATAGAAATGTGTGTTTAGAGTCCATATAAGATTGCATGCCATCTTGAGGAGGAAGAAGAGAGGGAAGGTGAGAAAATTTAAAACTTATGGAAGTGAATGCTGAAAACTGAAAATAAATAATTAAATTTGGGGGAAACAGGAAAGGAATAAGGAGATGGAATATTGTGGGCAAAATGAAATATGATGGTCAATATCAAAAAAAGAAAGAAAATTGTAAAATGCTAGAGCAACATAAAGTATGTTTCCTGTGTAAATAAATGGCCATTTCCCTGACCACAGATCTCAAAATGTTTGTTTTTCCTTGCAGAGTAGATGAAAAGTCTCCCTTTCTCCTACAAGACCCAGTCCTGGGAACCATTGCCAAGAAGCACAATCGAACACCAGGCCAGGTTGCTCTCCGATACCAGATTCAGCGAGGGGTGGTCGTCTTGGCAAAGAGCTTCAATGAAAAACGACTCAAAGAGAACTTTGAGGTAAAGAGGCATGGGCAGAAGTTGGTTTAAGCAGCTGTACAAACTTGGCTCTTGGTGAATGAAATATTGGAGAAAATGATGAAAAATGGAGAATTCTGAAAGTTAGACATTAGGGAGATGATTCCTGAAGAGTCTAGTGGACTTCAGTGATTCAGTCTGGTGGATAAAAGTGTGACTTCATGCACATTCTTTGCTATTCTCAAAAGATTTCCAAGAAACTACTTGTTCACTTCAATTTTCTGAGGAGACAATGTGTGTGACATTTATGTCACACATATTTTGGAATAACTGCTTCGTATTTATTCACATTATATCATGCACATATATTATATAAAAGTGAATACATACAAAATATTTAAATATATAGTATTTTGGGAGCCACAGCATTAGCAGTTAAGGGAATCAGGAAGGAGTCATATAGTAATTGGTACTTGAGTTATACCAAGGAAAGAAAGGGATTTTGTGAGGTAGAGGTGAAGAGAGAGTGTATTTCAGGCATAGAGGATGGCCATTACAAAGGGAAGAAGACAAGAGATGCAATGCTTTGTGTGAGGAATCAAGAGAAAGACAGTTGGGGCCATATTGGGGAGGAGTTCATATTTTAACCTCAAGGCAATAAAAAATTTTATTTAATAAAGGAATAACACAGTGAGATCCATACCTAAGGTTAGTGACTTTGTCAGTAATGAAGAGAATGGACTAAACTGGGGAGTGATTTAAAGGAAAGTGATCAATAATGCAATTAAGAAGTGATGATGACAGCTGTCTGAGCAGAGAGAGGGAGTGAGATATAACAGATGTTGAGGTGGAAACACCAATATTTGGCAACTAATCATATTTTGGGGATGAGGGAAAGAGGAATTGAGAATGACATGAAGATTAGGAATCTGAGATACTGGAAACTAGTGGTTCCTTATACAGAACTTTGGGTGGTTTGAAATCATTGTTGCTTCAGGGGAAATGATCATGATTTATGCTTTGGACACATTAAATTTGAGATTTCTCAGATCTTTAGTTTAGATCCTTTGACCATATCCTTTGGGATATCTGATCAAAGTAATCTCTATATCTCATTCCCATCCCTCCTATCATTCTTCCCACCCTTCTGGCTGCCTGAGAACACCAATGCAATACCCATAGCAGTTGCTATTAGTATGTATACCAGGGTTGATAACCAAGATATAATAAGCTCTCTTTCTCAAAGGCAAAACCAAAATATTTATTTAGAACATCACTATTAGAATACTAGGAGGTAAGATTTAGCAAGGTACATATCAATCCAGAGAGTGCCAACATCTTAAGCATTTTTTCTGTTAGATCTCCCCACAGAGAAGTTCCTCTAGGCAGAATTCCTCCCTCAGCCCCCTTATGCAGGCTTCTCTCTCACCAACTTTCTATTTCAGTTAAAATTCCATTCAGAAAACTCCTCCCACAATGGGCTCATTGTGATTCAGGTTCCATGTGACTCATGCTGTATTACAGCTGTGAGTTGGGTCAGATGTCAAAGCAGGTCACATAGGTCTGTTAATAGGCAGGAAAGCTCTTCCTATTCCATTAACATTACAGAGGGCAAACATTAAATCCATAACTATTTTGTTCTTTAAAATTGTAAACTTGTCTGTTTTAATTAGTACTTCAGCTAAGGTTCTGCTTCAACCCCTTACCTTCCCTGTGTGTGTGGGTGTGTGTTTCAAATATGTTTCTTGTAAACAACATATTGTAGGAATCTGGTTTTTGATCCCCTTTGCTGTCTGCTTCCATTTTATGTGTGAGGATATCCCATTCACATTCACAGTTATAATTATTATATATTTCCTTCCACCCTATTTTCCCCTTATTCATCCTTTTCCTCCTCTTCACCTTGTCTCTTCTCACCAGTGTTTTGCTTCTGACCACCATTTCCCTCAATCTGATCTCTCTTCTACTAGTCCCCCTGCCTGTCTTATTCTCCTCCCCTTCTAATTGCTTTATGGTAAGATAGATTTCTATAAACAACTAAGTGTATGTTATTCCTTCTTAAAGCCTTTTTTCATGTGAGATAATAACCTTGTTCTGTCTCTCTTCATTCTTCTTCCAGAGTAATCTTCTTTTCCAACTCTTCAATTTGTTTTGTTTTTTTGGTGGCTTTTTAAAAACTGATATCTTATGAAACTCAACCTATGCCCACACCCTGTATGTGTACTCCTTTTAATTGCACCAATAATTGCATTGTTCTTAAGAATTACGAGTATCATCTTCCCATGCAGGGATGAAACCAGTTTAACCTCATTGTATCCCTTACATTTTTTCTTCTTTTTTGTTTGCCTTTTTATGCTCCTCTTGAGTTTTGCATTTGAGAATCACATTTTCTATTAAGCTCTCATCTTTTTATCAGAAATTCTTGGAATCCCTCTTTCATTAAATATCCATTTTTCCCTTTGAGGATTATATATATTCAGTTTTGCTAGACAGATGATTCTTGGTTGTCATCCTAGTTCCTTTGCCTTCTGGAATATATTCGAAGTCCTTCAATCCTTTGATATAGAAGCTGCTAAATCCTTTATAATTCTGACTATGGCTCTACAATATTACAGTTGTTTCTTTCTGGCTGATTGTAGTATAATTTCCTTGACCTGGGAGTTCTACAATGTGGCTATAATATTCCTAGGCATTTCCTTTGGGGATCTCTGAGGAGGTAACTGGTGGTTTCTTTCAATTTCTGTTTTAACTTCTGGTTCTAGGATATCAGGACAGTATTACTCAATAATTTCTTGAAATATAATGTCCACACACTGTTTTTAAATTGCAGTTTCAGGTGTTTTCAATTCTCTGTCTTGGATCTATTTTCCAGGTCAGGTGTTTTTCCAATGATACATTTCACATTTTCTTCTGTTTTTTCATTATTTTGTTTGATGTTTCAAGGAGTCACTAGCTTCCACTTTCCCAATTCCAATTTTTAAGCAATCACCTTCCTCAGTTAGCTTTTATAGCTCCTTTTCCATTAGACCAGTTCTTTTTGTGGAGTTTTTTTCTTCAGTGAATTGATGTACAACTTTTTCTATTTTTGGTACTTCCTCTAACAAGTTGTTGACCTTTTTTCATGATTCTTTTGCATCATTCTCCATTATTTTCCAGTGTTTTCTTCTACACTTCCTAGTTAGCATGTAAAATCCTTTTAAAGTTTTTCCAGGAGTTCTTTTTGGATGTGGTAGGAGTTCTTTTTGGGCTTGAGATTTTTTTCAGATTTTTTCTTTGAGTCTTTGCATGTAGGTATTTTAATGTTGTTGTCTTTTTCTGAGTTTGTATTTTCATCTTCCCTGTCACCATAGTAAGTTTCTGTGGTCAGCTTCTTTTTTTGCTGTTTGTTACTCATTTCCCAGTATATTTGGTGACTCCTCAGAGACTATTTTGTGACTACTTTGTTGGACTTTTCCTAAGGTGGAGGGGGCACTATCCCAAGCTTCTTGGGCTAGGAGAGAGGGACCTCATCACTGGTCTGATTTTCTGGAGGTGTGAGGTCTCTGAACTGCTGCTCAGGGACTGTTTGTCCTGGCCTGTGCCTGGGCTCTGGGTCTTACTACTGGCTTATCTGGCCTTTGCTCTCCCTTTACCTATGAGACAAACCTTTCCTGCTGATTTTCTGCATTATCTTAGGCTGGAGAATTTTTTTTCACCCTACCCTTTTGTTGGTTCTGAGGCTTTAGAACTCATTTGGGGTATTATTTTATTATTGTTTAGAGGTGAATTTGGGAGAGTTCCAGCCTTCCTTTGCCATCTACTGTTTTAATTAGTAGTGAGGTGAACTTAGACAAAATGATAGTTCCTAATTGTTGTTGATTCTTTGCTTTGTCTTTATGGAGTGCAGAGAGGAACAGGGCTTTGACATTGTTACATGATGAAGAAGAAGAGAACTGGGTAGAGGGCATAGGGTCTTTCAGCTTGAATTTTAATAGAGAGAGCTGTTTGGGGAGCATGGTAGCTATATGAGAGGGAATCATGATGATTTTTAAAGTATTTTATAAATTTCTCAGGTTGGGTAACTACCCTCATGAATAAAGATATCATGTTCCACTCTCCTAACACTCTTAAAATCAGAACAAAGGAGTTAAAGCATTAGCATTTAGGGAAAAGAGAATTAATATGTACAAGGATACTTCAGGGATATTTACTTCTTACATTGTGGAAGTGTTGAGTAAGGCAGTGGTTTCCAATTTTTTTGTTCCCCAAATTCTTTCCAATAGCAACATACAACATTTTGTGAGTCACCAAGGTCATTTAATATTCTGTTCATAATATTGTTTTAGATGTATTTGTTAAATGCTCAAAATAACAATGATAAGTTTTACACAAAAAGCTCCGAATTGCAATTTACATTATGTAATAATAAAACATATACTCTATCCATCATTATGAAAATTCTAAATACAAAATAAACTCTAGGTGTAATTATGAATTGTATATGGGATATTCACTAAGATTTTTAAAAAGTGTTCCACTAAAATCTCATATCCTACAATTATCTGCAAGGCTTCTTATTAAATTTCTTTTGCCAACTTTGTTGAATATGAATAGCACATGAAACATGTTACAACTTGGAATGTGTTTTAACTAACATAATTGAACTTTATAATACTGGACTTAAAAAAAGTTAAACACAGTCTTAAAGCTATTTCCACATCAAATTTATTTCTACATTTTAACTTAAAATAAATATTAAGTGAAAATGCTTCCTCCCATAAATACTGTGGCAAAAAAATGGTAAAAAAATTTTACAACATATATTTCTTGTAAAATTGAAGTTTATTTAAAATTTTTAGCCACTTAACTATTTGATAAAATTAAATATCTAGCTATTATAGAAAAGACTTACTTTTCTACTGGCTAATAGAAAGCACTTTATTAAATGTTAAATAAATGTTCTTAAGGTACAGTATTTTGCTTCATTTTTAACAATGCTTACATTTACAATAACTTTTGTTAGGAGAGGGTCTCCCTAGATATAACTTCATTCTTTTCTACCACTGGCATACTGGCTATAATCTCAAAGAAATTCTGCTGCAACACTGACCAGTTTTGACAACCACTTTATTTGAAAATCTACCAACTTGAAGTATAGTATCACAAGTGGAGGATATATTTAAGAGAGAAATTATCCTTAATACTGTAATGATGGGCAGTATAAGATTTCTTTCTGCTGAATGCTTATGAGAGTCCATGACAGTTTCAAGACAGCTTGTAAGGAATCATGTTTTTCAAACAGCTTGACATTTATTTGTACTGCAAGAGTGCAAATATTCATAGCATCTTGATCATGTGATTATACTAGTGATGAGATAGAATTATATAGTAACAGAAGAGAATGAAGGAGGTCTCTTATGTGTAGAGAATGCAAATGAGAGTATGCCCATGCATCTGGTCACCTACTGGGAATTTGTTTGCACTCACACTTTTCACTCCTATGGCTATTACTATTTGGGAACAATTTGATGAGAGACTTGTAGGGTGAGAAATTTGACTATTACACTAAGTCAGAAGTGGTGAGTTTGCTGTAACAGTCACACAGATACAGAAATCATTGTGTGCATGATGGTTTTGAATTTTTTCAGATGCAAACCTATGTTGTCACAAGGGAAAGCATATTTTCAAGAAATTTGTGGCTACATAAAGCAAGATGAAAAGATTTTTTAAACATGAAGCTGTTGGACAAAAACCCTGAATCCTCGAGGGGAAACTTCTAGATTAAGTTGGAAAGACTACAACTCTAAAAAGAGAAGTTAGGAAAGGCTGATTCAACCCATAGGAAGATGGAGGTTATCAATTGGGATTCACTAATTTTAGTGACCTAATCTCCTTCAATACCAGAACAAGAGTCTTAGTGGAGAGTGTGACTGATTCAATTTAATTTGCCTATTCCATTCTAAGGTGTTATAAGCAGATCCTACTTATTATGATACCCTCTCTTCCCCTGCAGACCTTAGATTTCCAATTGACTCCAGAAGACATGAAAGTCATTGATGGCCTTAACAGAAACTTTCGGTACTCGAAATTTGAGGGGTAAGTATTTATTTTTAGCATCTTTCTTTCTTAGAGGTCTGTGACTGCATGGACATGGGGCAGCACTTTAGAGGAAAGACCTCTTTTTGAAGTCCTTCACAGAGAAGTTATAAATTTACCAAGTATAATGTTTTATAATGGTCAGCCAATCTTCTCTTGCTTTTATCTGAAACATCACTCTGAACCTCTCCTATGCACTTATTCTGGGTCATCCTTGATTCCTCATGATCTCTCACACCAACCCTGTTCCTGTTCAATCTATTGTCAAGGCCTGTTGATTTCACCTTTGCAATATCTTTTGAATATGCTGCCTTCTCTCCTCTCATACTGCCACCTCTGTGGCGCAAACCCTCTTCACCTCATACCTGAACCACATCAATAGGTTTTTGGTTGAGTCAGTGTGCCTTAAATCTCTCCCCATTCTCATCCATTCTCCATTAAGCCATCTAACAAAAGTCACCTAACAAATCCTCATGGCTCCCTATCATCTCCAGAGGGAAATACACAATTCTCTGTTTGGCATTTAAAGTCCTTCATAACCTCCCTTCCCCCACCTTGCCACTCTTTTCAAACTTTACTCCTTGCTGTGTACTCTTCAATCTGGTGACTCTGGTCTCCTTGCTTTTTTACGAACAAGGCATGCCATCTTACCACTCTGGATGGTTTCTCTGACTCTCTTCCATTGTCTCCTTCTCACTTTCCCTCTTACTTTCATGTCCTGGCTTCATGGATTTCTTCAAGTGCCAACTAGAATTCTACCTTCTCCAAGAAGCCTCTTCCAACCCCTCTGAAGTCTAATGCTTTTTCTCTTTTGATTATTTTATGTATATAGTTTGTTTTACACATTAGTTTACTTGCAGTTTCACTCATTAGATTGTATGCTCTTCAAGCTCAGGGACTGTTCTTTGCATTTCTTTGTATCCCCATTGCTTAGCACAGTGCCTCACATATTGTAGTAGTAGAAAATGCTTATTGACTGACTGAATTGCTGCATAGTGCAATACTTACTATGCTATTGATTTGCCCTTTTTCTGGTGCTATACAAACAATCAGAATTTAATGAGGTTCATAGCCTGGTCAAAGTCCACAACAATACTTTTCCTTTATGTTGATTGATGTGGATAAAGGTATGCCATGGTATATGGAGGTTGTGTGAGAATTATCATGGGAAAGTCACTGAGTTGCAAGTTGCAATTTCAGCTTTGATTCCTCTCTCTGCTGCTTCCCACCAGTTTGACTGAGAGGAAGTCAATTCCCCTCTTTTGGCTTCAGTTCCCTAAATCCAGCCCTTCCAAATATCCCTTGTCATATGGCCCTTCTTAATGATAACAGTTGACATTTATGTAATGATTTATGGTTTCAAAGTCCTTTGTACCCTTAGTCTTAAGTGAACCTTGCAATTATTCTGTTAAACAAGGAGCCCAAAATATATTATTCTCCATTTTAAAGTGAGGAAATTGAGTTTCTGAGACATTATGGTGATATGCCCATAATCACAGAGTTGTAGATCCAGAACTTGGATTTAACTTTTTTGATTCCAGAGCCAGGATCATTTATGTTTTATTGTTCAGTTTGTTCAGTCATTTCTGAACCTTTGTGATCCCATTTGACCTTTTCTTGGCAAAGAAACTGCAGTGATTTATCATTTCCTTTGCCAGGTCCATTACACCACCCACTAATTTGCCTTGGATGTCAGAAAAGTTTTTTGTTTAAGCAAACTAAACAAATCATGCTTGAACCCGAGGCAAGAGGGATCTATATCTCAGTCCTCACTCATTATTTCCATTCATGGGCCAAAGAAAACAAACCATTATGAAGAATGCATTTCTTAATCTGGTAATAGATATGTTTTGAGGAGGTTGGGTTTGGAGGAGGGAGGGTAGGTTGTTGAAGTTGATGTATTGGAGAGATTTCTTTAATGCATGAGATTTGTACATGTATGTTTCTCCCTTTTTAGATTTCAGGAACTTCCCAACTATCCTTTTAATGATGAATATTAATGAAGTTTTGATTCAGAAGATTTGTGGTCCTGAGACACCGCCATTCTCTCAACATTCAACAAAATCAATATTCAGTTGATTTTCATGGAAACTAAATTTAGTATTTGGTTAGCCATTCACTATAGTTAAGTCAACACCAAGGCATAGATTAAAGGTAGTTATTCTATTATAAGCTCTGCAGGTAAGAGAGACATAATGGTATACATTTATGTAGCGTTTCAAAGTTCACCAAATAGTTTTCATACAGTAGTGCAAGTATTAGCCATTTTTTTTTGAAGAAATTTAATCTTTACTCAGAGAGGTTGTACTAGGGCTAGTATCTGGCTCATAGTCTTCCTCTTTCCTCAAATCTTACCATCATATTCAGTATTTCAATATATATGTTGATATCCCATCCAGTATTCTAAACACACAATTCTTTATTTCCCTATCTATGTAGCAGTGTGAATGAGCTATCCTAGGAATGGCAGCCCCCTTCAGTTCTCTACAATTTCATCCCAGCTGCTTTCATATCCAACATCAATGCAGTAATTTCTGTAACTTCTGGAATGTGCATTGCCACTACTCTGGGGTACAAAAGAAAGGCAATCACACACACACACAATCTTTTTTTAGTTTAAATCTGTCCTGGAGCGGATGAGAAATATTTTTTAATAAAAATCATTTTCTGTGACTATACACAAATAATCAGTATATGATACTTCACTCAAAACCCAGAAGAACAGTAAGTACTGTAAGCCTTAAGGCTGACAAATATCTGTATCTGAGGTAACCCCTAATGCAAAAATAAAATCTTCAAATATGGTATCTGTCCATAAGAAAGAAAATGTAACTTCAATACATACTATTCCAGGTATAGTTTCATGATTTTAATAATCTATGACCAAACAAACTGTCAAATAAAAATCTATTAAATCAAATTAAGAAAATAAAAACCACTTTTAATAAAATAAACTTGTAAACCTAACAATAACATAATTAGTATTGTAGTTTTTCAAAATGATTGTCATCATCAATTTGGTTTAATGCATTTATGAATCATATTATGATAAAATTCATTTCATCATCTATTCATTGGGTATTTCATAGAAAACACATTCAGAAGAGCAGTATGGAATAATTATACTCTTAATTTTTGTTCATGTTCTTTCTAAGTATATCACCTTAGTGACAAATATCAAATAATTTTTTTGTTAAGGTATGATCAAACTATAGAAGGTAAAAACATTATGATTATCTCACTTTAAATGGATCATAATATAATCCAGTTTTGATTTACAATCACAAATAAGCTCATTCAAAATCTTACTTTTCCAAAGACCATTAGTTTCTGGCATGAGAATTTATAGAGCCCACTGCTTTAAATTAGCTCCATTCCAAAGTGTTTGTTTCACTTTCTCATATCCTTTTTAAAATATTTCAGCATTTACAAAACTATTTAAACTCTTATTTGGAAATTTACAGTAAAGATGTTATATTTCAGTTACAAATTTGCTCTTTAATTAGTTCATAATGCCATAAGTTTCTTCAAACTAAGAAAAGGATTTCCTTTCATTACTAGTCTAACTTGATATCTTTAATTCCAATTTGACTGGGGTTGAAATGACAGAGAGAAAGTGTCTTGAAATTCTTTTTTTTCTTTTTCCTTTTTTTTAAATTTCTAAAACCTTATCTTGAGCTAAAAGTCTGAAATGGGAGTAAATCTCTGGCTTTTGGGAAGAAAAATTTATCATCAGATTATAGAAAGGTGGGAAAAATTTTTCAGGTATGTAACTTCGTTAATCTTCTCCACCCACCATGCTAAAGTTCCCTTTCTGAATTTTTTCCCCAGTAGTCTTTGTTGTTCTACTGCATTTCCCCCTTAGAAACCTTGCATGTAGCTCCATCTATAAATAACACCAGACATGACACAACACATTTTCCTGAGCACCTCATAGGATAGGAAAAAGAGGCTTCCTATTGCTATTGTACAAGTGTTTGACCCATTAGCACCCAACTGTGGTCAACAGTTTATCTGACTTGTACGCATTGGAGCTTCCCTCATTAAGCTGGGTTTATCCTTAGTGAATAGTTGTAGGACTGATAATGGGTGAGCTATTCATCATAGTCATTCTAAATCTAAAGGGAACTTAGGGTCAGTCAACTAAAGGGAAATTAGGACATGAGAAGACACACCACAAATATCTGATAAAATATTGCCTCTGAGCTCATCATGCAGTTCAACTGGTGATCTTTGCATTTCAGTCCTATGTCACGTACCATACTCACTGGGATATCACTGGGATATCAGACCACCATACACAGGTATCCAGTTTATTTCTAATCACCATAGGAGGGTTATGGGAAAGTCAGAGAGAAAAAAAGGGAGAGAGACAAAGACTGAGATAGTGTTGATGACCAAATTTAGCACACGGTAGCATTTCCCCCAGAGACCTTGCATAATCAGTCTTAGAGGACTACTCATTTGCTAATAAGTGTGACTAGGTTAGTGTCTGAGACTATTCCAAGTCAGGGTGTCACACAGTCCCCTACATTAGTGGATTTCAAATAAAGGAGCAAACGTTGCATTCCACTGGATCACTAAGTTTATTTACCTGGTTCTCACCATACAGACTGATTTCATCTAGGTTGGTTCTGCCCTTTGGATTTCTCAAACTGGCTGTCAAAGATTCATCTACTGATGCCAAAATGTTTTGGCAAAAAAGAAACCAAGAGTTATGAAAAGATTTATAAGTTTATTAAGTCATGTAGCAGGGGGCAGAGCCAAAAAAAGGTGGTCTTCTCCCTCAAATCTCTTTAGTTACACATATAGGATTCAAAAAATGAACAATGAAACAATGAATTACAAAATAAAAATACCTTATGACTTAATGGATTTCTGTGTAAATTATATCAATTCATTCCAATATTATATTCAGTTTTGTGTGGAAAAAACAGGAATACTAAGGGTGCTACCAAATTCCTTCTGTGTAAAATATGATCTTAATATCTTAAGGACAGTCAAATAAGATCACAGGGGGGAGATTATAAAACAAATGTTAGCAAGGAGACTATAGCAACACATCTCAAAGATTATACACCATGACCAGGTGGAATTTATGCCAGTTGTATTAGGCAAACTAAAAGCATAAGTGACCATATGATTATTTCAGTAGATGCAAGAAAAGCTATTTAGAAGCTACAGAGTCCATTTCTGTTGAAGAGAAAAAAAACACTAGAAAACAAACTAATAAATGGATGTTTCCTTAAAATAAGTAATATCAACCTAAAATCAAGAGTCACCACTATCTGTAATGAGATTTTTCCAAGAAAGTTCATAAAAAGCAAGGAGGCAAAGTATAGTGGTAGAAATGCTATTTACAGCAATAACATAAAAAGAAATTGAGGGAGTAAGCAAAAAGAAGAAAATAATCACTTTTTACAGATGATATGTAGGTTTGCTTAGAGAATACTAGAAAGTTTACTAAAGATTAATTGAATCAATATCCTTGGAATAGTTGCAATATAAAATGATCCCTATATAAATGAATAATTTCTATACCTTGCAAAAAAATCTGGCAGGAAGAGATAGAAAGAGAGAGTCCATTTAAAGTAACTTTAGAGGGGTCACATGATCAATAAGATGGAGAATGATCAACTAATAAATAAAAATTTATTAAGCCCTAATATGTACCAAATATTGTGCTAAGTGCTGAGGACACAAAATGAGGCAGAAGATAGTCCCTGCCCTTAAAGAATTTACAATCTAATGGAAGAGACGAATATATGAAAATATATGCAAAGCAAGTTATATGCAAATATATGCAAAGCAAATATACACAAAGCAAGCTATATGAAGGATAAATTGGAAATAACAGAGAAATGTCACTAGAGGGAGTGAGAGTGATATGGGTGAAGATCCAGTAAAGGAGACTAAGAAGGATTCCAGAAGGGTAAAATAAACAAGAGAAATGTCAGGAAATCCCAAGGAAGGGAAAGTGTCCTGGAGTTCATTAATACCATGAAAAGAAGGTTCAAAGAGAAAAGAATATATAATTCAATTCGAACCAACAAGCATGTATTAAGCATTCATTTGGAACAGGGACTAGAAAGTCCAAAAAAAGAAAACAAATGTCTTTGTCTTTGTCTTTCTATCTTTGTATTTATGTCTGTCTATCTGTCTGTCTATCTCTCATTTAGGAGACAGACAGGATTAGGAAATTTGGAGATTCCACTTCATTCATGGCCCCTTTCCAATAGGCATTCTTTGATTCATTATATTTCTTATCCTCAGTACATTCCTTGGAATATAGTAGATGCTTAATAAATCCTCATTGATTGATTGATATCCAATGTGGTAACTCCCAGAGAAATGCAGACTAGAGCTTACATCTAAAGAGGCAGATCATTTCTGTTCCCTGGGACCATTGGTGTCACTAGATGTTCAGAAGAAGAGCAACTCAGCTAACTTCAGTCAAACTAACCTTGAAAACAGGCAGTTTACCTGTTGGGATGATTAATAATTTATCCTAGGCAGTTAGAGGAGTTTGATTCTGCTAGGGGATTAAAGACTAAAAAGATATTTTTAATCCACTGGCTAATCCTCTTAACTCTTTTACAAACTCATCTCATTATGTACCATCTTATATCCATAAATCAGGCTTTTTCAAAAGTCTTTCACTATCTGTGGTGGAAATTTGAGACCCTGATAGCTTTCACCAGTCCCTCATTCAGAATCTGTCGCCTACAAGAGTAGAGATATTCCATTTAGGATATAGAAGATGCTGTGCTGTAATTGATAGAACAGTAATCTTAAACAATGAATTGTTTTACTGTATAATTCTAGGGTGGGCACACATAAACACTACACAGATAAGTTAATATAGATAATTTGAAGCTGGAGAGATCAATTGTAACTGTTGAGAGGGGCTGGAGTATGGCTCAGTTACCCTATATATTCTCCCTCCTCTTCTCTACCATCCCATGACACTCAAATTTTTTTATTCAGACTTCATGAAAGAAGAAATCTGATCTGGTTAATTGTCCATCCAACCTGGACATCCCTGAGCCAGCATAGTACAGTGAAAAGATTTTGGAGTCAGAGAATGTGGATTCAAATCCCAGCTTGGCCAAATCATTTTACTTCTCTGAGACTCAGTTTCTTGGTCTTTAAAATGTGGGGACTGGATTAGATGACCTCTAATGTACCTTCCAGCTCTAAATCCATTACTTTATGAACTTTTTTGTGTCCCACTCTGTCTATCTAGCTCAGTTTCCCCTGAACAGGCTTTTAAAATCCATGCTTTGCTGGGAAGGGATACAGTGGGAAATTAATCCACTCCATTTTGAAATTCTGTTCTGAGGCTAAGCTGTCCTGAATGGTGAGGGAATGTAAAAATCACCTGACCTACTATGTACTATTTACTATGGATCCTACTATATTTTATGAGGATTTACCATACTTTTCTATTGATAATATTTAATGTCATTTTTTGGACTTTAATAAGGGCCAGAACTTGAATTAATCAATCAGAAGAAGAGCCTGGACCTAGTAGTCTCTTTGTTCTCTGAAGTAAACTCGGAGAATACCTCATCCTATATTAACAAGGCCAGATGGGGCTGACTTAGTGTTCCTTATGGGATCCTTAACCCAACACATTATCTTGAATAGTGGGACTTTTTTTGATCTTGTGGACATATACTACATTATTACATATTAGTGATAAAGAAAATGCAGATGTTCTGAGTTGTAATTTCAATGAACACCTTGTCAAATCCATTATCTTATTGTATTTACAACCTATCCAATTAAGAAATTCCTTTCTCCTGTTATAGTTAATCACTCACAGAGACCATAAATCTGAAGGACACAGAAAACCCTGGATTGTCCTAAATAGATTTAAGCCTGGTCATTCTTGTATTATTCAGTCAGAAGTTTTTCTGGTTTCACGATCATGTAACCACTAGTTTTAAGGGAATATACAATATGCATTTAGCCTGTTTGCCTTTTTTAACCAAACTTTCAGGTGGACACTATCTATCTACCCCAGACAGCTTTCCCTGCTACAAAGTACATATCCCCTTCCCTGCCTCCATCTTCTCCAGCTTTCTTGCTCTGGCAATAGTAATCAAATTAATATTGCCAACGTTTCTGGAAAGCATGTGTCAATTGATTGCCATATGACTCCATTTTCAATTTCTTGACTTTCAAGTCAAAAACAAGCCCTTTTTCTGAGCACAACTCCCCTACATCATTATCTTTTCCCAGCAGGATGAAAGCTTCTTGAAGGAATGAACTTTTTATTTGTAACCCTACCTGCTTCTAGCATAGGGCATGGCATATTGGAGCACTTGATAAAGAATTTTTTTCATTCATTATGGTTTTCCCAGAACTTTTGTATTTAGTACTGGGTTCTGTTCATCAGTACTTACCCATGTGTTTCTTTGCAGATGTATATGTGCTTTTCATGAGCATTTTCATGATCATGTAATCTGTCAACATAGCTAGATTATACAGTTGAACATCAACACCTTGTAAGGACAGAAACCACTATGGTTTTTATTATTTATCAATATTTGTATGTGCATTCATTATTACCAGACTATTGACCATCCTGTTCTCCTGGATGCTTGCTTTCTCCTCTATGAGTTGTTTTAACACTTCTCACCGTTGGTTCTCCTCCTACCTGTATAACTATCTCATCTCTTTCTTCTTTGATGGATCATCATTCATATGAAGCTCCCTTGTGGTGAGAATAAGTTTGTAAACTTAGAATGAGTTATTCCATTTTGTTTTAAGCTTTTATTTTGTGATTTAGTTCTTACGTAAACTCTTTTTCTATAACAGGATAAGTACTTGAATGATATAGCTTGGCAATCATGTGTGCATCACCTAAATTTTGTAAACAACTAAAAATGCCATGTTTATATTTCCTAAATTTAATGAACAACTACTTATGATGTGTCTCCTCCACAGCTAGTAAACAGCATTTGTACACATGTATGCATATGTGTGTATACATAAATGTGTGTCCCAAATCTGGTAAACAACTGATAGATATTTGATAATGCTATTAGCTTTGATGATTTTCTTTCATAATAAGCTTACATAATCATTTGCCAACAAGATCATTTGTAAAATATCCTTACCCAGAACTGTAAAAAATGGGGGAGACCCTAGCTATCAGTCTGCTCCTAGGTTGTGATTAGGACAAATAATCTTCCTTTCCTATGTTTGGAAATTTGAGAATCCTATGTTTGCTCAAGCATAAAGCAGATGGATGATTAATGGAGATTTGACAGAATGCCACCTTGAAGAGAGACACATGGCTTCTGGCAGGACAGAGAAGAAACCTTGTCATATATGCCAATCTTATATGTATACACACACACACGTGTATATATTTAGCAAGACCTTTATTAAATAGGCTCACAGTTTGTTCCCAGAAGAATTGATGTTTATATTGTTGAATAGATAATTGCATGCTCTAGATCAATAAAATTTGATAGTATATACTGGTGTCTTATTAGGGTACTCTCAACACTAGTAAGCATATATAATGGTAAATTGGTTTTAGTGTGCACCATTTTTTACACCTCTAACTACTGGAGTGCCCTCAGGATCCTGTCCTATACCCTTCTCTCTTCCTACTATATACTTTCTGCTTAGATGACTTCATTAACTCCCATGAATTTTAATTATTATCCTTATATATATATTTCCACATCCTAATCTCTCTTGGGAATTCCAGTCCGACTTCATTATCTGCCTACTGGACATTTCAAACAATACTTGTTAGGCACCTCATACTCAGCATGTCCAGAACAGAATTTGCTATCTTTCTTCTCTCCTCCCCATCCTCCATCCTACCTGTCTTATGAACTTCCCTATTTATGTTGAGGGCACTGTCATCCTTCCATTCACTTAGGTTTGCAACCTTGGTATGAACCTTTTCTCAGTTTCCATCACTCCACATTTTCAATTGTCCTTTCTACTTTCACAAAATCTTTGGCATCAATCCCCTTTTTGAATTATACCACCACAGACCCCAAGTTAGGCCCTTATCACTCCTCCCCTGGATTATTTCAATAGCCCTCCAATGGATCTCCCTGATTCAAATTTCTCCCTAATTTAATCTGTCCTCAAATAGTTGGCAAAGGATTTTTCTTAAAGGCCAAGTTTGACCAAGTCACCTCCAGTGGTTCTCTATTACTTCTAACGACAAACATTTATTAATATAGTAGTACATACGTAATTTTTAATTAAATTAAACTCTCTCTAATGGGACATGCTTAATTATTTTTCATAGGTAAGGTTGTGGTGTGTAATTAAAAATATTTGAAAGATTCCTTCCTCCTGCACACACCCTCTGCTCTGCTCTTGGTCCCTTAGTTCTCCCCTTAGTCTCCTTAATTCTGGCCTTTGGCACAGGCATAGAATTTATATGCTTCTCATCTTTGCAACCACTGTTTAGGGGCACCCAGAAGTTGGGCCCAGGCCATGCTGCGTTATTGGGAGCCAGAACCAGAGTATGAGAAGCACAGTCAGAACCGTGAGTGTCCCGGGTATTCATCTTTGCTTTGTACTGCACATCATAGCTTGGCTTCTCATCTTTAGTATTTCTCTTGGTTTTTGACTTTCCTGAGCTTATGGGCCTTAAACAGATCTATTGCCATATGTGTGGGCTGGGGGACCTGAGGCTCTGAAATCTCCTCAGGTACTGAGACACTGAGTACTTGAGACATCCTGTTGGGGGGTGGGGGAGGGGTTAAGGAGGCTCATGACAATGCTGTGGGCAACTGGGACTTGACCAAACCTTCTTGGCTGCTCTGCTCATCCTTCTCCTGGGCCTAGCACATGGGCTTGTCCAGCAAGACTTGTGCTACCTCCATGTTCAGCTTCAAAAAAAGCTTCAGTGACTTGCTGGTCCCCATGATGGATGCTGAGTAAAATCTAACCTGTGGGGTGAAACTATGGTCCCTAGGCTCTAAAGTCCTGTCTGTCCCTTCCTTGTGCATTCCAAGTTCTGTTCCCTGAATTTCAGGAGCTGTCCTAGAGAACCTATCTTCTACTTTCCAAGTTCCACTCCTGAAATTGAGGTTTCCAGACCGTCTCCAATGTAAGGGTTCCTTCTCCCCATGAAGACAGAGGCTGCATCCTTCTGGATCCTATAGATGTCCACCACCCCAAACTGCATCTCCCCTGAATTCCTGACTCCATTGCCCAGATTTCCAGGCTTCCTCCCTATGGACTTTAGGCATGGTTCTTAGAATACGTTATGCAGTTCCCTGGTTTGGGGCCCACACCAAGACTCCAGGTTTAGTATCCCTCAATCTCATGGGGTAGAAGCTCAAGCCAAGACCTTTATCTCTTGGATTGGGAGGGCTTTTGTCCCATTTGTCTGAAAGGCCCTGGAAAGTCTGACCTTGGGGGAGGGAGCTCCTTGGATTCCCCTTCCATTTCTCCCAGATCAGATACTCCCTATCTTGTCAAAAATCGTGTTGTCCAGACTATTTAGAATTTTTTTTCTATTCCTCCCTTTGATTCTATTACCAGTCACTCTCATCAGGATTGTCTCTATGTTTGCTCTGTCAAGACCATCCTTGGGACCCTAGTCTACTTGGGGACACCTAGATTCTTCCCTCAGTCTTTTTCTGTATTTAAGTTCCATCTCACCTCCATGAAGGCACTCAGATTCAATCCAGCTTAGACTCTGTCTAGCTGAGATTCTATCTGGCCCACTTGTGCATACAAGCATTACAAATGCTTAGATTCCTTAAAAGTTAACCCAATATGGTGAATTTTTAATAAGCTTTCTTTTTCTTTGGCTTTAAGAAGGCTTGTGTTGAATTCATTTGAGCAGGACCTGGCATGTCTGTACTTTGGGGTTCCCATCACCCTGAACTTCAACAAATCCAGGATTCTACTTCTCTACCTAAGAACCCTTCAGTTCAGTCTAGAGAAAGGGTTGTGACCATGGGGGAGAAATCAAACCTGTCCAAACAATAGACTCCTTTCTGCCTATTTTTCTCTCCAAGCTGTAGGGGAAGAAGCTGTCCCTGATCAATCTCCTATGCTCCCCAACCCCATATTCAGGGACCTCTCCTTTACCTTTATATCTTCCCACACCCCAGAGTTAAACTGAAACTAAAGGTTTTCCAGCCTCCACAATGAAGTTCCTTTCCTTCGATCCCTGTCTGCCCTCCCTCAGTCCTTCCCTCAGTGTCCTTGAGGATCTCTCTAGAATTTTTCCCTCTCCACGTAGGCTCTATATTCTCCAAACAGATGTTGGGAGGATGGGTCAGGGACCTCTCCACTTCCCACCTTAGTGACTTCATGCTTCCCAGGGAACATGTAAGAAGATAGTACATAAATCCAACCACTGTATCTTTTCTTAAAAAACAAAAAGTTTGGACAGCAATGACTATTGTGTCTTTAACAAAACAAAAACAGAGTTTAGAGAACAGTGTTTCAGATAATTAATGCTTTCTGAGGTAACCTAAAGTTTTAGTTTCCTTAGCTTTTGAAACACTCAGAACTACCTTATTTTGCTTCAGCAAGCTTCCAATTGTAATCAATAACCCAAAAGCAAACATGACAACTCTGAAAGGCAAATATAATTCAATTCCTTTCTAGGTGTTAAGGTGTAAAGTAGTAACTATTTAGGTGAAAAGTCGTAAGTGCCAATGGTAGTAAGGGATCAGCTGATCTCACCCAAGGCAGCAAGACAACTATAAGTAGAGACTAGACTCAGGAGAGAAAAAGATTAACCTGCTGACCAGTTAAACTTTATGAAATTAATGACCAGATAAACTTTTTCTTGCAAATACACCTCACCTATACTGCTGGAGTTTTACTTATAGAACATTTCTGAACAGGGTGAGTTGGATGGGGCTGCATCATAGAATCAAAGCCTCAGCATTAGGAGCATAAAATTTGAGGTTTCTCATCTGACAGGTTTCTTTTCTGTGTGTGTGTGTGTGTGTGTGTGTGTGTGTGTGTGTGTGTGTGTCTGTGTAATGGACAGATATATCTGGGGTTTTTTAAATTTTATTTATTTTTGTTAATGTTCTATAACCACTACTATAAAACTTAGATTTTTACCCACCCACACGTACCCTCCACCACCCCTTCTCAAGACAATTCTATATAGGATCTACATATACTTTCCTATTGAATACATTTTCACTATAGTCATGCTATGTAGACAAACTAAAATAAATGGAAGAAATCATATAACAAATCAAAACATAATACACACACACACACACACAAACATGATTTGCTACATTCTGCGAATGAATTCCATAGTTCTTTCTCTGAGGGTGGAAGGCATTTTGCCTTAGAAAACCATTGGGAATTCTTTTTTTTTAAGTTCTTGCATTATTTCAAAGTTCCAAGTCTACCAGAAAAAGCTCTCGCACACTGTGGTTATTGCTGTGCACAAAGTTCTCCTGGTTCTGCTTCTTTCACTCAGCATCAGATCATATAAGTCCTTTCAGGCCTCCTTGAAGTCTTCCTATTCATCATTTCTTATGGCAAAATAGTACTCCATCACATTCATATACCATAATTTATTCAGCGATTCCCCAATTGATGGACATCCCCTTGATTTCCAGTTTTTGACCACTACAAAGAGTGCATTCTTATCTCAAAAGCTGGGGTCCTTGGGTTTATCAAACAGGAGTTTGCTATATTCCTTCCCTACTGTGTCTTGAGTGACAAATCTATTCCACTTGTCTACCCTTCTGTTTCTTAGCCAATACCAAGTGGTTTTTGATAACTGCTGCTTTATGGTACAATTAGAGATCTGGTAGCACTAGGTCACCTTCCCTAGCATTTCTTTTCATTAGTCTCTTTTGTTCTTCCAGATGAATTTTGATATTATTTTATCCAGCTCTGGAAAATAATTATCTGATAGTTTAATTGGTATGGCACTAAATAAGTAAATTAATTTAGGTAGAATTGTCATTTTTATTTTATTAGCTCGGCCTACTCATGAACAACTGATGTTTTCCCACTTAAATCTGACTTTATTTGTGCAAAAAGTGTCTTGTAATTGTGTTCATATAGTCCCTGGGTTTGTTATGGCAGGTAAACTCCCAAATATTTTACAGTGTCTAACCCAGTTTTAAATAGGATTTCTCTTTCTATCTCTTGCTGTTGGACTTTTTTTACTAATATATAGAAATGCAGAAGATTTGTACGGGTTTATTTTGTAACCTGCAACTTTGCTAAAGTTGTTTATTATTTCAAGTAGTTTTTTACTTGAGTTTCTGAAATTCTCTAAGTATATCATCATATCATCTGCAAAGAGTGATAACTTAGTTTCTTCTTTGCCTATTCTTATTCCTTCAATTTCTTTATCTTGTCTAATTGCTACAGCTAACACTTCTAGTACCATATTGAATTATGGTGGTGATAATGGACATCCTTTTTTCACCCCTGATATTATTGGAAATGCATTTAGCTTATCCCCATTGCATATAATGCTTGCTGAAGGTTTTAATTAGATACTGCTTATTCTTTTATGGAAAGTTCCCTTTATTCCTATGTTCTCCAGTGTTTTTTAACAGGAATGGATGTTGTATTTTGTGGAAAGCTTTTTCTGCATCTATTGAGATAATCATGTGGTTTATGTTAGTTTTGTTGTTGATTTGATGGATAATGCTAATAGTTTTCCTAATATTGAACCAGCCTTGTATTCCTGGTATGAATTCTACCTGATCATAATATATTATTTTCATGATAAGATGCTGTATTCATTTTGCTAAAATCTTATTTAAAAATTTTGCATCTATATTCATTAAGGAAATTAGTCTATAATTTTCTTTCTCTGTTTTGTCTCTTCTTAGTTTAGGTATCAAAACCATATTTGTATCATAGAAAGAATTTGGGAGGACTCCTTCCCCAATTTTCAAAAATAGTCTATATAGTATTGGAATTACCAGTTCTTTAAATGTTTGATAGAATTCACTTCTAAATCCATTTGGCCCTGAAGATTTTTTCCTAGGGAGTTCATTGATGACTTGTTCAATTTCTTTTTCTGAGATGGGGTTGTTTAAGTATTCAACTTCCTCTTCTGTCAGTCTGGGAAATTTGTATTTTTTAAAATACTCATCCATCTCCTTTAGATTACCGAATTTGTGGGCATAAAATTGGGCAAAGTATCTCTAATTATTGTTTTAATTTCCTCCTCATTGGAGGTGAGTTCACCCCTTTCATTTTTAATATTAGTAATTTGATTTTCTTCTTTTTTTTAATCAAGTTGATCAAAGGTTTATCAATTTTATTAGTTTTTTCATAAAACCAACTATTGGTTTTATTTATTAATTCAATAGTTTTCTTAATTTCAATTTTATTAATCTCTCCTTTGGTTTTCAGTATTGCTAATTTGTTATTTACTTGGAGATTTTCAATTTATTCCTTTTCTAGCTTTTTCAGCTGCCTCTTTCTCTATTTTATTTATGTAGGCATTCAAAGATATAAAACTTTCCTTAAGAACTGTTTTTGCATTATCCCATAAGATTTGGTAGGTTGTCTCATTAGTGTCATTCTCTTGAATGAAGTTGTTGATTGTTTCTATGATTTCTTCTTTAACCTACTCCTTCTTTAGGATTAGATTATTTAGTTTCCAATTGATTTTTGGTTTATTTTTCCATGGCCTTTTATTACACATAATTTTTATTCCATTATGATCTGAGAAGGATGCATTGATTATCTCTGCCTTTCTGCACTGGATTGTGAGGTTTTTATGTCCTAATACATGGTCAATTTTTGTAAATGTGCCATGTACTGCTGAGAAAAAGATATATTCCTTTCTATCCTCATTCAATTTTATCCAGAGATCTATCATATCTACCTTATCCATAGTTTTATTTACCTCCTTAATCTCTTTCTTGTTTATTTTGAGGTTAGATTTATAACGTTCAGAGAGGGGGAGATTGAGGTCCCCCACTAGTATAATTTTGCTGTCAATTTCTTCTGTCAACTCCCCCAACCTCTCCTCTAAGAATTTGGATGCTATACCACTTGGACATACATGTTTAAGAATGATATTGCTTCATTGTCTATGGTGGCTTTTAGCAGGATATGGTTTCCATCCTTATCCCTTTTGATTAGATCTATTTCTGCTTTTGCTTTGCCTGAGATTAGGATTGCTACTCCTGCTTTTCTTACATCAGCTGAAGCACAATATATTCTGCTCCAACCTTTGACCTTTACCCTGTGTGTATCCCCCCCATTTCAAATGTGTTTCTTGTAAACAATATATTGTTGGATTATGGCTTTTAATCCATTCTGCTATCCATCTCTGTTTTATGGGAGAATTCATTCCATTCACATTCACAGTTATGATTACAATTTGTGTATTTCCCTCCATCCTCTTTCCCACCATTTGTGCTTTTAGCTTTCCCGTCTCACCTCCCCTCCTCAATAGTATTCACTTTTCACCACCTCCTCCTGCAGCCTTCCCTTCCTTCTTTTAGCCCTGCTCCCTTTTACTCCCCTTTACCTGTATTGCTTCTTCCCTCCCTTTTAGCTTCCCTCCCCTTTCTTCCCGCTTCCCCTCCTACTGCCTACAGAGCTAGTTAGGATTATCTACTTAAGTTTATTGTTCCCTCCTTGAACCAAATCAGATGAGAGTACCTCTCAAGCAATACGCATTTCCCTCCCCTCTTTCCCTCTACTATAATTTTGTACTTCTTCCTGTGATGTAATTTACCATTTTCTGCTTCCTCCTTTTCACACTTTCTGTTACAATCCCTTCACATACTTAAATCATATTTTTTAACATGACATCATTTACTTTATGCTCGTTCCCTCTACGTATATCCCTTTTATATTTCATAGTAGATGCACAATTCTCAAGATTAACAGGTATCATCTTCCCTTATAGGGAGGTAAACAGTTTGCCCTAATTGAGTAACAAGTTTTTTCCCCCCCATTTACCTTTTTATGATTCTCTTGAGACCTACATTTGAAGATCGAATTGTCTATTAAGTTCTGTTGTTTTTGTCAGGAAGGTCTGGAAATCCCTTACTTCATTGAATGACCTTCTCCTTGCCTGAAATGTTATGTTGAACTTTGCTGGGTAGTTGATCCTTGGTTGTAGTCCCAACTCCTTTGCCTTATGGAATATTGGATTCCAATTCCTTCAATCTTGTAATGTAGAAGCTGCAAGGTCCTGTGTGATCCTGACTGTAGCTCCTCGATATTTGAACTGTTTCTTTCTGTCTGCCTGTAATATTTTCTCCTTCACTTGATAGTTCTGGAATTTAGCAATGATATTTCTTGTAGTTTTGAGTTTGGGATCCCTTTTGGGAGGTGAACAGTGGGTTCCTTGGATGACTATTTTGCCCTCTGGGTCTAGCACTTCTGGGCAGTTTTGCTGGATGATTTCCTGGAAGATATTGTCCAGACTCTTTTTTTTTTCCATCGTGGCTTTCTGGAAGGCCAATAATTCTTAAATTTTCTCTCCTGGATCTATTTTCTCCAATTAGATATTTCATATTGTCTTCTATCTTTTCATTCTTTAGATTTTGTTTGACTGATTTTTACTGTCACTGAGTCATTAATTTCTACTTGCCCAATTCTAATCTTTATCAAATTGTTTTCTTAAATTAACTTTTGCATCTCCTTTTCCATCTGTCCAATTTTCCTTTTAAGGAGTTATTTTCTCCAGTTAATTTTTGTACTTCCTTTTCCATTTGTTCAATTTTCCTTTTCAAAGAGATGTTCTCATTAGTGAATTCTTTTTTTATAATTTAAAAATCATTGGTCAGTTTTTCTTCTATTTCCTTCTTCAGCTGTTCCAGGAGAGCTGTTTGTGCATGAGAGCAGTTCATAATTGCTTCTGAAGTTTCAAATGGAAGTACAGTCTCAGCACTAACCTCTTTGGTATTTGTGTTTTGGTCCTTATCCCTGTAGAAAGATTCTATGGTTTTTTCACACTTATATTGCTTTTTTAAAATTTGTGATGGTGATTATGTGTTGTGGCTTCTTGTTCTTTCAGTTAGAAGCTGCAGAACTTGATATTGAACTGACATGTGAAAAAGCTAAAAGCAGGTTTTTGTGTGGTGTTTCCCCAATCAGCCCTGGGGTTAGCTTGTTAAGTGTGGGGGAGTAGGCTGGTCACAGGAGATCTCCTCAGCTGAACTGAGGCAAAGGCAAGCTCAGGGGATGGTGATCCCAGGTGCCCTATTGTCTTCCTGTTTCTCCTGGAGTGCTAAGGCATGCCTAGATGCTAGTGCGGGTTCCCACCCCTCCTGGGGCTCCTGTCCTGGCGCTGAGGCTTGCCTGAGTCCTAGTGCGAGTTTTCTCCCCCCTGGGTCCTCTGTCCTTCTGAATTGCCTCCACCACAGTACGAGGAATCCCCCTTAGCTTTTTTCCTAGCCTCAGGTGTTATGAGATTATTTGCCCCCTCTGCTGTTTCCACTAATCTAGGATTTTTCTGGGGAAATATTTTATGGTTCTTTCACAGTCACCAAGTGGGGAGGAGAGAGCATTTACTGATCACTCTGCCATCCTGTCTCCTGGAAGTTCAAGTAGGTGATTTACTGATGTTTAATATGCAGGCTGAAAGTCTCAGGAGTGGCTGCAGCTGATATCTGGCACTTAGTCGCCACCACTCCTTCAGCTCTGCTGATCTCCCACCCTCAGGTACCGCTCTGCTGGTTCTGCCTGCTGCTCTCAGGTTTCCCGGGGCCCTTCTTCTCTGCTGCACTGGACGCTCTGCACTGTGCACTGTGGGCTCACTCCGCAGAACAGATCCTTCCCATGGACTTCCAGTCTGTCCTGGGCTCCAAATCCACCACAGTCTGTCTCGCACTGGATTGATTCTGCACCTCCAAAATTTGGTCAGATTCTCCTTTCAGAGCTATCCGAAGGAGTTTGTCCAAGAGCTTAGGTGAGTTGTTGCTCTCACTCTGCCATCTTAACTCCACCCTGACAGGTTTCTTAATCCCTTAAAAATGAAGGATTGTTACTAGATGGATGAGAGTTACTTTGGAAGGGAATGAAAGATTATCGTAGAATACTTGAGGAGAAAGGGACTTTGAGTTCACTTAATCACAGCACATAGAAGCCGTGTGATGTACCCAAGCTTTTCTTTTTTTTCTTTTATTTCCCTTTTCTCTTCTCTTTTCCTTTCCACCCTCCACCCCTCTCCACTCCAATCTTTCTTTCCTCCTTTCTTTCTCATTGTGCCAGCTATATACAGAAGCAAGTCCAAGTTAGGACTCTTCAGCTACATCAACTTAGAGTTTTAGAGAGTTGTCTAAGGCACTGAAAGTGAAATTTGTCCTGATTCCAGAAATAGATGTTAAAAGCCAGAATTTTAACCTAGGTCTTCCTGATTTCAAGGCCTACTTTGTTAAGTCATATATCTTATGGATCAGATCCAGATTCAAATCCAAGTTCTATCTCTAGAGTTGGTGCTCTTACCATTCCATCTCATAGCCTGGCATAGCAGAAACATCAACAACCAATGTCAGTGATGCATAATTCTCCTACTATGGGACTGCTGACTAATCAGATGAGAATCCTAAAGACTAGTACAGTGATACTTTTTCAGATGCAGAAGTTAGGATAATGCCTTAGGGCCTCTTAAACTATGACTGCTGTGATTCATTTGATTGCATCTATCCTGTGGTTTCTATCATCCTTTTTAATATGTGTACTGAAAACCTTCAGAGTATGGGTTTAAAGGAGAGAAACAAATTAGGTCATCTGTGCTGTTTACTTCCTTTAAACTTGCAGAAATATATGTATGGGAGTCAGATTAATCTGACTCAAAGAAAGATGTGCTGAAGGAGACTTTTTACCCTTAGAGGAAGAGCAAGGAAATATTCTACCACCACCACTCTCTCCTGACTTAGGATATTTGTGTCAGCCCAAATTATAGTTTTCATATCAGTCAGCCATTATCATGGCTTTGTTATAAAACATGAACATCATAAGAGGATAGTGTACATAAAACATCAAGATAGGAATTAAGTTGTTATTCAGGATTGTGTCTTTATAATGGTGGGATATAAAGCAATAAGGTAAGGGAAAAGTTCAGTTCCATGTTCCCAGTCTTTATCAGAAGCATATTCCCAGTCAACTAAATCCAACAGAAAAACTTTGAGTTCACTCATAGATCACACAAAGCATGATGGTTATGTCAATCCAGAGTGAGTCAAAAATGTCCTCTTCTTATCGGTTAGTCCAGATTTTGTCTCCCTTGAAATGTTGGGGGGCACAAAGAGTCTTCTCAGTACATAGTGAACATTTTACACTTGCACACTCAACGTCAATGCATGGTGGAAGGAGTGGTACCTAGAGTACAATTAGGATACCAATCTTCAGTGTTCTAAGGGTAGGTTTGGTGTATTGGGTACAGAATTTCTAGTGCTGTAGGTCATTGACCCTGATCAGTGTGTTTCCCTTCATGATAAGAGCAATTATAATTAGTTAGCCAAATCAAATAACTTTTATAAAAGGGTATTTATGAGAGAGGATTTTGGGAAGGTGGCAGAGTACATCAGAAAATTCCGAGCTCTCCAGATTTTCCCCACAAGTAGCACCTCAGGGTAAACATAGAGTAGTCAAAAGAAAAAAGAATAGGGTGGTCCTTCTGTGACAATCAGAGAAGATGTGAATAAAAATCCAAGAACTCTAGGCTAGATCTGCTGAAACAACAATAAACAAGTCTTGGGGTTAGCTGAGTTGGGAGGATGCCTCAACTCCAACCACAGGAACTTTTTTCCCTGGGAGAGGGAGAAGAATTGGGCATCTGAGATGGAGAAGATTGAGGGAACCTCTCCTGACAAGGAATGCCAGAACCAGCTGAGCTGTGGAGATGTGGTAGGGAAAGAAGGAACTAGGACATGGCTGCTGAGCGCAGAAGCAGTGGGGTAGGGGCAACACTGACTGTGGGCACTTATAGGAGGCTGGAGATCTTGGTTCTGTGCCAGACAGAAGATGTGAAGGAGGGAGAATCTGAGGCCAGAGGCACCACCCTCCATACCGCAAGACTAGAGACAAAACTAAGCTGCTACCATAAAAAAAAAAATGAACAAGCAAATGAGAAAGAATGCAAGCATAGAGAGTTACTTTGGGAATAGAGAAGACCAGGGTTCATCTTCAAAGGAAGATACTGAAGCAACGAAAACCTCTTCTGCTCTAAAGAGTAACATCAAATAGTTACCTGCTCCAAAAGAAATCATAGAAGAACTTTAAAAAACAAAAAAAGTTTTAAAAATCAAAGGAGAAAGATTAAGGAAAAATTTTATTTTATTTTCTTTTTTTAGGTGTGTGTACAGATAGGTTTTATATTGGTTATGAATTTTTAATTGGTTATAAAATGGACTTTTTATTCACTATTAAAAAATAAAATTGCACTTCTGAATTCTTATACACTGTGATCTCCAATTCTTTTTAAATATATTTTAATGATTATTTTTAGTTTTCAACATTCACTTCCACCAGATTCTGAGTTCCAAACTTTCTCTCCATCTATTCCTTCTCCTCACTCCAAGATAGTGATTGCTCCTTCCCCCAATCTGCCCTCCCTTCTATCATACCCACCAGCTTTCTCTTATGCCCTTCCCCTATATTTTCTTGTAGGACATGATGGATTTCTGTACCCCATTGTCAGTACGTCTTATTCCCCTGCTGCATATAAAGACAATTTTTGACAGTCTTTTTTAAAACTTTGAGTTCCAAATTCTCTTTCCTCCATAAAGTCATTCAATATAGGTTATACATGTATATTCATGCAAAAAATTTCTCTTATAATTATGTCATGAAAGACTATCTATATTTCTTTCCATCCTATCTTCCCCTCCATTTATTCTATTCTCTCTTTTGACCCTGTCTCTATTCGTGAGTGTTTACTTCTGATTACCCCTTGAAGAAAAATTTTTTTAAAAATTACAAACCATTCAAGAAAAACAAGATTATGAAAATAAGCTCAACCAATTAGAAAAGGGGATCCAAAATATTAAGCAAGCAAAGAACTCCTTGAAAATGAGAATTAGGCAAGGTGGAGCCAGAGAAAAACAGATCAAGAAATAATATAAAATATCAAAAAATAATAAATCAAAATATAAAGAATGAAAAATAGAAGAGAAGGCAAAACATTTCATAAGAAAAACAACTGGTCTGGAAAACAGATGAAGAATAGAAAACATAAGACTAATCAGACAACCTGAAAGGTATGATAAAAAAAAACCTTGATATAATAATACAAGCAATAGTTAAAGAAAACTGTCCTGATGCATTATTTGTGTTAGTCCTTCATTGCTGAAGAAGACCATGCCATCAGAGAAATGAGGACATGACTTGCACTTGACTTTTGTTTTGAGTGAGGGAGGGCTGTGCAGGTCACCAGCCTCACTTTTCCTCCATAGCCATCTGAATCCAGTGACCAGATATTCATCAGGATGACTAGAGATGATCCAGGATGAGGCAATTGGGGTTAAGGGACTTGTCCAAGGTCACACAGCTAGTGAGGATCAGGTGTCTGAGGTGAGATTTGAACTCAGGTCCTCCTGATTCCTGCACTGGTGCTCTATTCACTGCACCACCTAGCTGCCCTTCCTGAAGCATTAGAACAAAAAGGGAAAGTTGAAATAGAAAAAGCCTACCAATCACCTCCTGAAAGAGAGCTTACATGGAAATCCCACAGAAATATCACTGTCAAATTCTGAAACCCTAAGCTCAAGGAGAAAACATTATGAACAACAACAAAAAAATCAATTTAAATATGGCAGTACCACAATAACTATCACACAAGATCTAGTAGTGGTGACACTAAAGGACCATAGGTCTTTGAGTACTATATATTAAAGAGCTAATGAACTGGGATCTGGATGAAAATATCACACCCAGCAAAGCTAAACATAATCCTGAAGCGGGGAAAAGGGTCATTTCATGAATTGTCTATTGGTCAGAATTTTGTGAACAAATAAGCAAAACAAAACAAAGGAAGACCTGATTTGGCATACCATAATTGATATACCAGAGCCAAGAAAATTTAAGGTACATACCAAAGACTAATTACAAGGGACTCAATAAGGACAGACTGTTTTCTTTTTATGTATATAAAATGTAAAACATATGTCTAAGATTGTTATAAGTAATTGGGTAATTCATAAAGAAAGATTGGGATAAATCTGACTATGATATTATTTTAAAAAGTAGCACTATGTAGGAATAGTTAAAAAGAATAATTATCTTATACAAATGAGGTGTGAGAGGAAGAACTGACACAGGGGAATTAGATAGTGGAGGAAGGCTTGTAGTTCTAGAAACCTACTTTCATTGCAAATGGGTTGAAGAAAGAACAATACATATATTATCTAGAAGAGTATAAAAGTCTTCTAAGAGCAGAAAGAAATAAAACGCTAAGGGGAAAGGGAGCAGGGAGAGGATAAAGGAGGAATCTTTAGAAGGTAGGTTGAGGGAATAGATTAATGGGGGATATGAAAGGGTGTTTAGATTAATGGAAATGGGAGGAATAAGGGAGGGATCCTTGAGGAGGTTAGGATAAGTATAGGAGGGCAAGGTAGGGGGTAGAAGTAAAGTAGAGGAGTCAGGAGGGTCAGGACATAAGAGATACACAGAAACACTAAATAAATATCAGGAGTAGAATTTGTTAGGGATAAAGGAACAGGAGTGGTAAGCACAATTTTGGACAAAAGGTTAAGATAGATTTAATCAAAAGAGAAAAATAAGCAAACTATAGCATGTGTTAGCTATGTTTATTAGTGTTGTTTCATACTATTTAAAACAGCTGGATAGTATAAAATGAGAATATACCTGTGGTGTAGTAAATGATGAGTTGGTGGAATTGGAAAACTATGGAAAGACTTGGACTTATGAAGGAAGAGGTTATCTACCCTCAGAGAAACAGAGGATAAATGAGTACAATCTTACATAGATGAAAACGAATATATATAACTATATATGACTAGGATTATCAATGTCTAAGTATATATATGTGCAAACAAGTGTATACATGTACAGGTATGTGAGTATATATGGGTATCTTTGTGTGTATATATATGTATATATATGTGTGTGCATATATGTGTATATATACATATACACACACACATATATACACATATGTATATATGTGTATATGTGTGTATATGTATATATACATGCATACATATACACATATATACACATATGTATATGTGTGTATATGTGTGTGTGTATATGTATATATACATACATACATACCTATATATACACATATATATATATATATATATATATAGCTATGCTTAATGTAAGCCATATGGGTGAGGAAGAAGAGGGGGAAAAAGAACAAAGAAAAGTTGTACAGCATAGAACAAAAGAAAAATTGCAAAGGAGCAAAGAAAATATGGACAGCTCTCAATGCAATGTATAATATTTATTATATGGACTTTCTTGAAAAGGAAATTCATTGCTATATATTTTGAAGCTTCTCTCATATTCTACTTGTGAACATGGCAATGCTTTGTTTTATTATTTGGTGTCCTTTTAGTTTTAGTATATTCGTGTGTTTCTTTTTTCTTTTCTTATTTCTCAGAGGAATACCACCATAGATATAGAACAAACAGCCTATGTAAACAACTATGAAGTGTTCTCATTTGTCTTTTTCTCCTTATTTCTGATACACACAGGGTTAGGTTAAGAACCTTAATTTTGAGTCCCAGACATTGTTTACTTTTCTATGCTTGCCATCTTCAGCTATGGAATGGGAAGGAGATGGCTATCCACTATAGACTTTTGGGCAATAAGTGCTATCATCATGCTTCTGCAGCTAAGCTACTATGCTTTTCCCAATTATGGCAAGAAAAACAGCGCCCTGCAAACCTGCTGAGGAACCATGAACACGCTTGTACACTTCCTCTAATGATTTTAACATAATAAAGTTTGATCTGATGAAATGGTTTCCACTCAAATTCTCAAAAGTCACATCCAGGTGTGTACAAAGTAGTTGAGGGAGAAGAGATGTGGGGAAAAAACCCCATATCTTGAAGCTTGAATAAGTATGCAATTTGCATGTTTGCATTCAAAATGTAATCTCTTTTTCAGAAGTTCTTAAAGTGGCATTTTCTTCTTCTTGTGTCACTGATAATTTTTATTATCTTTATTCCCTCTCTCCTCCCCTAGTCACAATCATTAATTGACCTAGTCACTCCACATTGTAAAGGGACAGCAGAAAGAGAAAAGTCCTGCCAGGCTTAAGGAGCTAGGAGGTTGAAAGTAGGCTTATTAAATCAGTTTTTACTATAAGAAATCTTAGACATCATCTAGTTCAATCTCTTCTAAGTACATGTTCTCTTTGAAAATTTTATACCTGAAAAGTCTGTATAGGGTACAGAGGGTGATAAAAGACACTGTGAAAGTGTGGACTCTGGTTGGGAGGGGGCCATTTTCAGTACATTTAGAGTACATCTGATGAAAGACCAACCAATAACCCCTGTGAGGGAAAAAAGATGTTAGAGGACTCAAAAGGGACAGGTAAGAGAGAACCAAAGAACAAGCAAAAGAGGGAGAAGAGAAAGAGAAAAATTAATAGAATGCAAGCAGATTTTCAGATTTCCTTAATTCTTGCTGCTAATAACAGAAAATCCCCCACTTTGTTCTTGAAGCACTTTGAAAATATGGAAACTTCAATATTTTAGTATCAGAAAGACAACATTTTTCTGACCCAAAGACTTCACTAGAACAATTTGAGAAACAAGGTCATCTTTCAAGCATTAAGACTTTAGAATTGGTGGAGTGGAGCCAAGACAGCAAAGTCAAATCAAGTACTAACCTAAGTTTTATGTCAAACTCTTCCAGACACCTCTGAAAAGAGAATCTGAACAAGTCATAGAGTGGTAAAATCAACGAGGAGACAAAGTGTGGCATATTTCCAGCCCAGGATAGCCTGGAAGGTGGAGGGAAAGGATCTGTTGCAAGAGGCTGGAGGATGTCAGAGCACACAGGCTGTACCAGCATGGATCCTGCCGTAGCAAAGCCAAGCAGTAAATGCCAGATGGTCTGAAGCAGAGGCAACAGTGTGGATTCTCAGATGTATCAGCATAGGATGGGGATCCAGTGAAACTGAGAGAGAGAGAAGTGCAGAATCCCAGATAACACCAGGAGCTTCTCTTAGACTATCTATCTGCAGATTAAATGTGTGTAAGTCATCTACTTGAACTTCCAGGAGCCAAGATGGCAGAGTGATCAGTAAATACTCTCTCCCTCCCCTTGTTGACCTTAAAAACCCAGAGAATATTTCACCAAGAGAAATGGGAAAAATCCTGGAATAATGGGATCAGCTGAAGGAGTAGTCCCTTGGCCTGAGATGTTAAGAAAATTGGAAAGGGAGGTCCCTACATGCTGTGGCCAAAGGGTACCTGAGCTGTCCCAGACGGCCTCACTTCAGCAAAACAGGAGGAGATCCTGAGCCCCACAATATGGAGCCCTTAAGCTCCAGCACCAGAGAACCCCTGCGTGCCTTAGCATAACCAGGGGGATTGGGAATACACTAGAGCCAATGAGGGTTCACCAACTGCTCAGCCGCCTGTGCTAGAGTTCAGGAGAGGAAAACCTCCCATGACCAGACCAGCCCTCCCACACAGCTCACACTGCCAGCTCCAGGGTAACTCAGAAAGACTTCACCTGTTCTCTGCGTTGGCGTACCATCCAGCTCAGCACCAGTTAAGCTGCAGCACTCTAGGTTCTAGCTGAAAGAACCCAAATCTGCCATATACAAAGCCTCGAGTTCTAAGCACAAAATCCATGGAGAGGGTCCCCTGACCCCCAGAAGCAGAGACCACTTTAAAAGCCAGGAGAAAGAGAATCATTATGGACATAAAGCAAACTAGAAAGGAAAAGGCCACAGAACCGTTCTGTGTGGAAAAGGACCAAAGTACGGATACCAAAGAGTTCAGCACTGAGACTCTACTCCTTTGGGAAGCCTCAGAAGGGCATATGAATGGGTCTCAAGTCCAAAGAGCATTCCTGGAAGAGTTCAAGAAGGATTTTTAAAAAGTTAAATTAAAGAAGTAGGAGAAAAGTTGGCCAATGATTAGTGAAAAAGAAATCACAGAAGAATTTAAAAGGAAAATTTGACAAAAGGAAAAGAAGTTCAAAACCTAAGTGGAGAAAATAACTCCTCAAACAGAACAATTTTGCAAATGGGAAAGGAGATACAAAAGTTAACTGAAAAAAAAACAATCTATTAAAAATTAGAATTGGACAAGTAGAAGCTAATGATTCTATGAGACATCAAGAATGAAAACATAGAAGAGAATGTAAAATATCTCATTGGAAAAACAACTGGCTTGCAAAATAGAGCTAAGAGAGAAAATCTAAGAATTATTGGTCTACCAGAAAGCCATGATATAAAAAGAGCCTGGACAAAATCTTCCAAGAAATCATCAAGGAATATGACCCAGAATTTCTAGATACAGAGGGCAAAGTCATCATCAAAAGAATCTACCAATCACTTCCTGAAAGAGATCCCAAACTGAAACCACCAAGAAATATTGTTGCCAAATTCCAAAACTATCAAGAAAAGGAGAAAATATTACAAGTAGGCAGAAGGCAACAACTCAAACATCCAAGAGCTACAGTCAGGATCACACAGGAGCCTGAGGTTTCTACATTAAAAGATCAGAGGGACTAGAATATAATATTTCAAAATGCAAATGAGCTTGGACTCCAAACAAGGATCAATTACTCAGCAAAATTGAACACAATATTTCAGGCAAGGAGCATAGCAGTTGAGCAGATTGAAGAGCAGTAAAGTTAGGGTATTTAAAGAATTATCAATATTTCCTTGAAGTCCCCGGGAATGAAGGCAGGAATTGAGGTAGCAAAGAACACTGTGAGTCAGGCACTGAGCTCATTGAGAAAGGAGGGAGATTGTCCTGGTTGCGGGTAGATACCTGGTATAATTGGTCATAAATCTGAGCTGCACAAACCTCAAAACAGATATTGCTGAGGGAGGGTTATACAGGGAGAATGGGAGAGACCATAGGAACAAAGAGTATTCTGACTCCTACCATGACCATGATGGAATTTGAAATAAAACACAACCAAGGACTGGAAAGGCTGGTCAGAGATGCAATTTCATCAGCAAAGAGCCAGGTCTCAGTAGATGCCATAACACAGAAGTAGAAAGGAGGTGATACAAGATGAGAAGTTGTTAATCCTACAGTAGGCATTTTGGAGGCTTCATTGGAAGGGCATAGTAGATCTAGAATAGTGATGGGATTATGATGAATGACAAAGAGGGACATGAAAGCTAGAGTTGGGAAGGAGGATGCATTTTTTGGTAGCCAGGGGTTCAATATCAGCCATTTGGGAATGAGTCCAGGTAGAATAAACCTTTCCAAGAAAATCTCAAATAGGATCATAAAGAGTCACACATGACTGAAACCAACTGAACAATAACAAGGCAGAGAAATAAGTGAGGTAAACTGATAAAGACAGGTGCTAAGAAGATTCAAGTCTGCTCCTCTAAGGTTGTGGTGCAGTTCTCTACTGCCAGACTTGATGTCTCTCTTTCCACAGGGGTGTCTAGAAGCCCACTTTGAAGCAGCCATAAGAAGGAAGTAGTGTGTTTTCATCCAGAAAGTATACTTTGTAGTCATCGCAGTGTCATTGTGACCCTCAAGTTGTAAGAAAGCAAGTAAGAAGGTAGAAGTTGATGTGTACTATTTGAAAGTTTCTTTGAGGAGGTTATAAGTGGTTTGGCCTGTCTAGTCTCATGACACCAAAAGAAGAGCATGGCCCCATTGGGCCTTTGGGAAAATCTGGAAACTTGGTTAGGAGGTAGGAGATGGTTTGTGTTGGTCCCACATCGTCAAACTTCAGAAAGCATGGTCTGACTGGTTGTACCCTTGAGTAGGTACAGAATCCTAGCTAACTTAGATATCATCAAAAGATAAAAATAGATGATGCTAGAGGAAACTTCAGAATGAAAGTCAAATATACTGTTAGAGGAGTTGTGAATTGGTCTAACCTTTCTAATAAGGAATTTGGAATTATGCTAAAAAAGAAATAATGGAAATATCCACATACTTTGACTCAGAGATCCTACCACTGGGCATCTATATCAAGGATATCAGTTGCTGAATGGGTCCAATATAGACCACAGTATTTATAGTAGTACTTTATATGTTAGCAAAGAAGTAGAGAACAAAGCAGATGAATATTAATGAGAGGAATGACTAAACAAATCTAATTGCATGGACACAATGGAATATTACTTCTCTGTAAGAAATGATAAATGTAACAAGTTGAGAGATGTTTGTAAGACTTTAAGTAGTGATATAGAGTGAAGTAAGTATATCCAAGAAAATGATATATGCAATTGTAACAAGGTAAAAGGAAACAAAAAAATTAAACTAGCTGCTCTTGAACTAAAATGATAAAGCCTGGTCTCAAAGAAGAGGTGAGAAATGTACCTGTCTTGATATGAAATATCATGTCTTCTATCAAATACAGTCAATGTTTTGATCAGTTATTTTCAACCTTTTTTCCCTTCATTTTTTTAAACCCTTTGTCAGGGATTAGGGGGAGGTGTATATTCAGAAATAAATATGTTAAAAACAAAAGGCATGAATAAAAATTATATAATTCTTTAAAATAATCAGACCCACCCAAGAATATTATTTTTGTAACTTCTCTTTTAATATAAGTTGTGCATCCGATTCTATTTAGAGAGCCACCCATTCCTCACTCAGGAGAAGCTGATCAGCTATTGCCATTCAAAAAGTATCTTTGTGACAGCCTATCACCTATCAACACAAGGAAAGTCGGCTCTGTTAGTTCATTTCTTCCACCAGGGAGCATTCAGTCTGTTGAAAGAAATAACATGTGCACACCTGAGAAATTACAAATTGTGTATGAAGTAATTTCCACAGGGGTGGGGCACCAGAAATCAGGGTGATCAGCAGTGGCCTTGTGTAGCAGGTGACACAGGGGCTGAGCTTTGAAGGGAACGAAGAATTATGCAGGCATAAGGAAAGAAAGGAAGATAAAATTTTGAAAACTCATTCATACAAGTTTCATCTGTTGTGTAAAAGAGTTAAAGTCACAGTGTTTTCCATTGTTTTCCGAATAAACACAGAAAACGCAAGTTATAGCCAATTACTGATCAAGTTCGCCTACAAGTCAAACAAGGGAGTGAGTTGTACATTATTTGTATATATAAGTCCAGCATGCATAGGCAAGATTATGTGTGTGAAATGACTTGTTTACAATATGATACTTTGTGATGCTATAATGAGTCACCAAAATTTCAATTCAGGAAAAAAAAATCAACAAATTTACAACAAGTTATTAAATTTAAGAGGCATCTTTAAAAAAATGTTAAACTGTTAAAGAGATTAAAGACAGTAGATTTCAGGAGGTGGGGCACTGAGTAATATATTTTTTTTGGAAAAAGAGGTGGTAGGTCAAATAAGTTTGGGAACCTCTGCACTACACCATACTCCCTCTCCATAGATGATGTCTAAGGTCTTTTTTTCAGCAATAAATTTTTCGATATCCTATGGTTCTAAGGGTTTAATTTTGAACTCACAAAGGAAGACATGGGTGCCCCCCTCATCCTTAATAAGAATCTTTGATTGGCTGAATTTAGGAATTAGTAAATTTAGCTTACCCTCCCTCTGCTTTAAAGAATACATGTTCTTTTAATGATAATCATTGAACGGCTGCTTGTCTTCCAAGATGACAGCTCTTACCCTAGATCCTATTTGCCTTTGCATGCTACTGTTTACTCCAAGTTCACTTCCATTTTCAGAAGCTCAAATACTAGAGACTAGACATGAGGCACTTCCTGCCCAAGGTTTTCATTTTACCACCTAGGTCATTGCAGGATTTGGGAGGGGTTATTGACAGACCCAGATAGTAATAGCAACAATGCTAATAGCTAACATTTATGTAGCACATACATTGTACTTTGCAATTATCATATCATTTGATTCTCACAATAATCCTGGGAGGTAGATATTAGCATCCCCTTCGGACAGATGGGGAAACAGGTAATCATGTTTAGTGACTTGCCCAGGGTCATAGAGTTAAGTAATTACTGGGGTCATATTTGAACTCAGGTCTTCTCACCTCCAGGCCTAGTGGGGAACCAACTAGTTTGGGGAAGGTCAAGGGTTTTCCACAAGCTGCCTCTTTATACTTATTGTGGATGAATGTGTCTTAATATAGTTATGAGGAAATATCTCCTCGCTGAGTTCATGTGTCAGGTTGCCTTTTTATTTTTATTTTTTTTTCTCTTTATTTATTCTGTTTTATTGTATTTTATTTTTATTTTATTTTTTTATTTTATTTATTTATAAATGTTCTACAATCACTTCCTTAAAATTAAGATTTTATACCCCCACATCTTCCCCCCCTATCCCCCTCCCTCCCCATGACAGCATACAATTCTGTATAGGTTCAACATATACTTTCCTATTGAGCATATTTTCACTATAGTGATGTTATGCAGTCACATTGACATAAGTGGAAGAAATCATATAACAAATCAAAACATAATACACTAAAACCCACAGACACACAAACATGATCTGCTACATTCTGCAAATGACTTCCATATTTCTTTCTCTGAGTGTGGAAGGCATTTTGCCTTAGAAACTTGACATTGGGATTTTTTTTTTCAGTAAATTCTTGTGTTATTACAAAGTTCCAAGTCTACCAGAAAAAACTCTCGCACACTGTGGTCGTTGCTGTGCACAAAGTGTTCCTGGCAAATAATCATGTCTCACTCTTTATGACCCTATTTGGGGTTTTCCTAGTTAAAAAACTGGAGTGATTTGTCATTTCCTTCTCCAGCTCATTTTACAGAAGAGGAAACTAAGGCAAACAGGGTTAAATGAAAGTGTTTGAGGCTAGATTTGAACTAAGGTACCTCTGACTCCAGGGACAGTGCTTTGTCCACTATGCCACTGCACTATGTGTTAAGTAACTACTGCCAAATATATATTTACCACCACATAGAAATTATAGAGGTTAAAAACCTAGATTTGGGGCCTAAGTGACACAGTGAGTAGAATCAGGCCCTGGAGTCAGGTGGACCTGAGTACAAATCTAGCCTTAAACACTTACTGGCTGGGTGACCCTAGATGAGTCCTTAACCCCAATAGCTTCCATGAAAAACCTTAAAGTCCTATGTTTTATTATTATACTGAGGGATGGAATATACCGGAACAATTATTAGGATTCTAAGTACACTTCTAACAGGCAAAGTTTTATCACAGTAAGACAGAAATAATTATTTTACAAATTTCAATCAAACAGTGCTTGGAGGAAGCCCATGTTTCCTTGAAAGTCATAAAAGTTGAACAAACTTAAACAGTCATGATCTCATTCTTCCCCTAAGGAAAACCACCTCAGCAAACCAACTCTACAGGCACACTAAATCATCTTAGAGATTAGAGGATTCACAGGCTGCTTGAGAAGGAGAATTTACATGTCACCATAAAGTTGGTTATTGTTGCTCTTTGTCCTTCCTTCTCCAAGAGAACGATGACATCAGGAGGACCATGTAAAGTCACCAGCTTCACTTTCTCCTCTGGAGCCATCTGAATCCAGTGGCAGGGTATAGATCAGGATGAGTGGAGATGGCCCTGGGAGCAGTGGCCTTCTCAAGCTAAGATCTTTAACATATCTCAGTTTGAATGAGGCAACACCCATTCAGTCATTAAGGCTAAGTTAGAAGGTTTTCAACAGATCTTAGTTTGAGGCAACACCCATTCAGTGATTAAGGTTAGCTTTGAAGATTTTTAAGAAATCTCAGTTTGACTGAGACAACACCCACTCAGTGATTAAAACTAGTTTAGAGGCTGTTTAACAGATCTTAGTTTGACTGAAAAACACCCATTCAGTGATTAAGGCTAACTTAAGTCTTTGATAGATCTAATTTTGGCCAAGGCAATGCCCATTCAATGATTAAGACCAGGTAAGAAACTAAAGGATTCTTTACCTAGTAGAAAAAAAAAATCAGCCTGGGAGAAAGGTCTCAGGGTTTCTGGCCAAAATAGAAACTATTGCTATTTACACTCACTTTTAGCCAATTAGAGTCAAACAATGACCAAGTGGAATTTGACCTGGTACCTTTTGTTGGCCAATCAATTCAAACACAGTTAGATCAGGCCTACAGGACATATTAGAACTGCTAAACAATTTCAGGTGGCTCATGAAAAAGGTAGTGAATATAAAAGAAAGCAAAGATGCTTTGTTGGTGCCCCACTTAACCCGCCTTCCACTAGTCACTAGTGTGCCCATCATATAATTAGGCAGCTGGGTTGCCACTGTGCACACTTTCCTGCTTGTCCCATGACATGCAGCAACCAACCATAATCAGTCTGTCTCTATTCTGATAGGAGCAATTTCATGATAAATAAAAATCCTAAGTAATAACCTTTTTTAAAAATGTGTTTTATTTGTAAAATGCTTTTATAATTAATTATATCTTTTCTTAGAACGTGAGATGCTAAACACCTATCTGCATCCCAAAGGAATTTAGCCTATTTTAATTTTGGCCCCTACCTGCTGCCAAGTTGTGCAGGTCTGGCTTAGCTACTTCCTCTGGCTTCTTATCTAAGGAATGGGGCAAATTTTGGTGAAGTAAGGTTTATGTTAGGACACTTTTAGTTTAAACGAACTTTGCAGTAGTAACAATCCTGAGTCCTGAATAACAAAAGGAAATCGTAAAATTCCCATAACAATACCTAAAATCCAGGAAAAGGAAGCATGTAGTTCACAAGACAGGAAAGCAGGGCAACTTTATTGAGGTGAGACACTCAAAAAATGAAGGCAGTGGTTAGAGCCCCAGAGGGAATGCAACACATTCCCAGGAAAGTCTAATGTATTTTTATATGTAGGTTTCTCATCTGGATTTAGCTAGATCAGCCTTTGAAGGAAGGAAAAGAGGAACAGGGATCTGGGGACTATGACTGATACTTGCTCCTGGAATAGGGACGGAATGGGAGTAAGGAGAAATATAAGAAGAAATGGAGGCTGTTGATATTTATACTCAGGCTAGCTTTGGGCACTTACTGCTACTCTTATTCTGATAGTGATTTGTTTTTCTTGAGCCCAACCACGTCTGTTCCTTGAGTGAATTGGAAACATTACTGTATAGCTTACAATGTAATATAAGGAAGATTCAGGTATGATTCCTGGCTTAGGCAGACACCAACAAGATACATTTGTGATACAGGAAACCTTGAGTAGATAGAAGCTCTGCACAAAAGAGATGATGTGAGACCTGCTTGAGCCCCTCATCACCTGAAAAAGATGAAAACTTGGACTAGCCAATTGAAGAGGATAATTTGAATGATAATTTGAACCTTTACCAATAATCCTTTGGGATACCAAAGTTATCCTGCTATGTCAACAACCCCAAGACTGGATTAAGTTGACCTGGACCATTTCCCTGTTCTGACAGATAAAGAGTAGGAGCCTTGAACTATCTCCAGCATATAATCACTATCTCAATTAATGGCATCTCTCTTGTTATTTTGTTTTATGGCCCTCTCTTGTTAGGATACTATCTTATTATGACACTTTCTTGTTTTATGATATTCCCTTGTTTATAGTTGACAGAAACCAGATATCCTGGAGGTAGTCTCTCATTCTGTGGCTGTCAGAAGACATAGACATGCTGTGTTAGGTGGGGAGGGAAGGAGAAAACACTCCATTGCTCTATGGTAATAGAATCCTGTTCAATTAACCCTTTTTTTGAACTCAGTTCCATTGCAGTTTCCATGTTTGGATGCATGCATACTGCTGGATTTGAGAGAAATAAAAATACATATAACCTAATTCTCTTCCTCTTATACAAACTCTGGAGGCTGACAATAGCCACCAAGCATTCCAGTTAAAGAGTACAAAGAGAAAGGAAAGGAGGAAGTGAGGCTTATTGCTCCATCCACCTGGGGTTGTGTGTATCATTGACTCAGGAAATCAATCAAGCCCACTGATCAAAAGCTGTTGAGGATGTAAAGAGTTCCATTTGAGAGTCATTTGGTGGACCATGGAAGGGAATATGTTGAGAAGGTGACTCTCATGTCAGAAATACTGTTCCCTTCATCTGTGCCTCCTGAATTCTGCCTCATTTTGCCCTTAAGTAGACCTCAAAATGCTGGTGGTGATAGGGGAAGACCATCAACATTTGGCATAGTTCAAGCAGGTTGGGATGAGAGAAGGCAGCCTCATGGCTCACATCGTGATGGAGATGAGGGAAGAACTCTGAAAATATAGAGGAGACTGAGTCAATCAGATGGGATAGGAGGATACTGCATGTCTCCCAATCACCAGAAAGCCTTCTTCATCTAATATGGGGAGTTCTCTCTCTAGTACTGGAGCAGCCTCCCACTCAGGCTGAGGGAGTAGATCAACAGGTGTTGTAGGAGACTGCCTGTGAAAATAGAGAAATAACTAAAAGCAATATTCCCTGACTGCTGTTGGCTATTTGATAGGAACTGGGCTCCAACATAGTAAGACTGAAAGTAAAGTAAGTCAGTAGACTCAGCAGTTAGAGGCTTTCTGAGACCTCACAAAATGAAAGGACACATAATGGAGTCAGTGGCCACTCAAGTGAATGGATCTCTCCTAAGGGGATACTAACAGACTCTAGTCAGTAAACTACCCTACGGTCTCTGACCCAAGATTGTAGTTCTGCTGGTGTTGAAATCTGAGGAAGAGAGCAGATGGGGTAGAGACTGAGGAACTCCCACTAGGGCTAAGAAAGTGCAAGATTCATCCTATCATTGCTCAGTGAAGAGGAGGATGGTTGTAGAAATTCAAGCTAAAACCTGAGCAGTCTCTGGAAGAATGGTACCCAAGGGGATGATCTGGAGGAGACATGGTAAGAGGCTCTCAGTGCAGGATTTCCATAGGCTAGGGGCTCTCTGAGGAAAAACATTTACAGAGTCAACTATATTTAGAGCCTCCAGAGGGTGAATATTTTTTGTTCCTTTTTAGGTAGCTGAGATGGGAACCAAAAGTCAGGTTGTAGCCAGCTTGTGAATGGGCATCTGAATAGATGGGAGTGAAGTTCCTAAAGGAGGTGGATTTGTAAGATTGAATTCATGTCCCAATCCCCTTCCTGTCCCCCCACCCTGCCACATCTTATGTCCAGCCTGTCTCAGGAGCAATTGAATTGTGCTTTCTCCAAAGGTGAAGACTTTAGCTATGAGTCTCCCAAATTACACAACACTAGAGGTGTGGGCTGATCAATAGGTGAAATATGAGCAGGAGGTTGGGACACTTGTGGTTTGAGCAAACATGCAAAAATCAGGCCACTTACTTAACTTTCCTCTTCCTTATCCCTTCCCATCACTTTCCTCCCTCTCTGTGAGGTCTCCCTCTCCAATGGCTTCTTCCCTGTTCTACCCTTCCCTCTCCAGTGTTCCTACTCTGACCCCACCACTCTTTAGGAATAATTACAGAAAAAGGGATAGCAATCAAATTTAGGCCAAATCAAGACTTTCTTTTCTTACCTTAACATTTCAGTGCTGCTAAATTTCTGGGGAAGCTGTAGAAAGGTGATTCATGTCTTACTGTTCCCTCCACCGCACCCTGTGCAACTTTAAAACTATGCCACTCCCTCTGAGCTTCTTAGGGCAATAGAGTACAAATAGAAATAACCATCAGGGCTTTAGTCAATTAGTCTTTGCCAGTTTGTGGGAGTTTTCAGCCTGCAGCGAATTGACTTAACCTGCGAGATAAAAAGAAATGGCTGTTTCCAGATGTCCTACGGTAACAATGAATGATGGGAATACCATCCCAATTCTGGGATTTGGTACTTATGGAAATAAAAGTGTAAGTAAAGAAAGGAGGGGTTTTTTGGGTGGGGGTGAGGAGAAAACTGGGAGGGGAGATGGAAATGTGTTTTCCTAATTCTCTTCTCATCCCATTCCACCCAGTAGGGTGCTAGAGAATCTTTGGGGTAGAAGTACACAATTTCATGTCAAATGCAGGATACTGAACTTCTGTATAATCCTGACACTGTGGTAAATGTTTCACATCTCAACTTTAACTACCACCAGCTGGCCACAGAGACTCTGGCAGTTGTAGTTCTTTCCAGGGTGGGAAAAGAAAGCTAAGGTGAGATCAGCCCTCAGACGGGAGGGAGGAAGGTTTTTCATTAAGCCCAGCTTTGGGAAGTGTATGAGGAGAAGAGCATCTGTAGCAGACAGTATCTGCTCTATTTGCCTTTCCCATCTTTGAGACTATGAGAGATGATATTTAAAAGGATGAGCTGAGAGATGTGGAGCTGTGCATTATTAAGCACGCTCAATCCAGGAGGCAGTAGAGGAAAATAGAGGTCCTGCCCTCTTCCTTACTTCTCCTTAATGGTGCTTTAAAAAAATGCTATTATTTGCCATATCTAATAGGATTTTAATTATATTTCTAATTTATTATGTAAAATATAATCCTTACATAAATTTTCATTTAATTTTAATTTAATTGTATAATTTTTTAATATTTTTCACCTGTGGTTGACTTGGTTCTTAACATTGTTGCCTGGTATTCCTTTGATTAAGGCTTGAGGGCAAAATGGAAACCACAATGGAGAGAAGGAGCTTGCCTAGGGAAAGGCAAGGAGCTTTTTTTTTTTTTTTTGCTTTGAGGGCATATGCACATAAGCACAAGCATTTCATAATTATACATCCAGACACAAAGTTACTATGAACATGCACTGTCTTTGAAAACAATCTGTACCACAGACAAGGGCTTTATGAGAGTAACTGGTTATATTCTATGCACTTTATTGAATCTGGGTACCTCAGGGGGACATGAATAATAGAAAAAGAGTGGATGGATTCCCCTGACTTCCCAGGGTGAGGAGAAGGGAGTTCACTTTACTTCAAATTGAGGTGCAGGAAATGCCAGGCTAGCATGAGGGCACCTGGATATTGACAGAATCTAAGAATTGGAGAAAAAAGAGTGAACAACAAGCAAAATTGTATTTGGGGAATATCTGTACTGCCATGTGAATATTGCAGGTAGTGAAGGGGAAAGAGACAGAAAGGGAATAGTAGGAAAAAGGAGGATACATTGTGCTTAACATCTGAACACAGAGGTGAGCCAACCAAGAGGAAGAGCTTTCCTCCATCCCCCTCCCTCTCTGTTTCCACATAGTGATCTCCAGAAAGCAGGCAATTTGTTTCTTCCTTCCTTCACTCAAGATGGCAGAGCTCTTGTAGTTTGGGGTTGGTAAAGAAATAGCTCAGCTGAGACAAACAGCCACCACTCTAAACCCATTCTCTTCCTATGTGATACTGTCTCAGTTAGACATGTGTTGTCTACCTCTTTCTTTTTCTGAAGTGAAATGGGAACTTTTGAAAAAAGGGACTGGGTGATGACGAAGGGAATTGCTGTGATTATAGGATGCAGTTATCTACCTAAAAAATTATGATTGTTGAAATTACATAAGGTGAAGATCTGGACTTGTTGCTTGAGTAACTGAGGAAGAGTACAAGCCCAAGTAGGACTATCCTGACAAGAAAACAGAACATGATATTTGAGGATCTTCAAGCTTGGGAGCACCAAATGGAATCACTTTAATACTTTCTGGTCTGTTAGCTAAGATACTGCCCCTAATTTCAAGAAACCCACAACCTAAAAGAGAAATAAGACACAAATTCAGAAAACAATAAATATGCATTATGTGATAATTGCATTAGAGAATTAAATCATGAAGAATTATAAAAAGTTTGAATTAGAGACTAATAACCGAGTGGGGAGAGGGAAAGATGGAATAAAGGAAGGCTTTCTGGACAAAATGATATTTAAATTTGACTTTTTGGTATGGTTAGGAATGCTGGCTGTTCTGCATTTCTCCTGGGGTAAATATAATGTATAATTCTTCTCCTGGGGTAGTTATATGGCTCAGTGGATTGAGCTTGGAGTCAGGAAGATTTGAATGAAAATCTAGCCTCAAACACTAACAAGCCATGTGACTCTGATCCTTTAATCTGTTTTCCTCGACTCTTAAATCAGATTAATAATAAACATACCTTCAAAGGTCCTTAGAATAGGAAGTCCACAGAGTATTCATGACAGTAAATTAAAGTTCAAAATGTGAGAGACTCATCATGGGAAAGTCCTTTTTATCTCTGTTTTTTACATAACCTGGGTGACAGGGTTTGATTCTCCTATCCTAGGAACTGCAGATATCAACAAAAGGTTGATTACCAAGTGATGAATATTTTTTCATCATAAAACTTCGTAAAGTATTTTTTGCTAAGGAGTTCAAGGATTGTTATCTGCAGTATGCCCTGCCATACCTTCAAGTCAGAGGTTCTCAGTGTTTTAATTTAATAATCTATTCATAATAATCTTTTAGATTTATTCACTAAATGCATACAATAATCATAATTTTCCCTCAGAAACCTCCAAAATATAATTTGCATTTTATACTTACAATCTTAAAATATAACATTTTAGTTAATCTACACTTACAAAAACAAAAAATAAAACTAAATACAATCTAGTTAATATTTTATAGGGGCCAATCTTTAAGAAATAATCTAAGAAGACTTCATATTCTTATTATAATTTATAAAACTTCATGTTATATTTTTTATTTTTCAAATTTTATTGAATATAAATGACATTATAATAAAATAAATTACAACTTGAAAGATGCTTAATATAATAATCAGATATAAACAATACAAGACAAACCTTTTATGGCTCTGCCAAACCTTTTCATCCCTTCTCAAGTCTCCTATGGCTCTTTCTCACCCACCCTCTCAGTTGAGAATTTTGCCTCCTGTTTTGTTAAAAAAAAAAATTGAGGCCTATTCCCAAGAGCTGCCTCTGAGAGACCTGCCAGTATTTCTTCCTTTTCCCCTCTCTCACAAGGAGAGGTTGCTTTTCTCCTTCCCAAAGCAAAACCCTCTGTGGTTCCATTCCATCTTTCTCTCACTTATCTTCAGTCTCTCCTTGTCTACTTGCTGTTTCCTTACTGTCGGCAAACATACTTTAAAAAAGGTCTCACTTGATCTTTCCATCCCTATGAATTACTCTCTTCTCTCCATCCATAATGGATGTCTATACTTTTTTTCTGTCTCTTTTTAGTCTTCTACAACTTGACTTTCTGCTCCATCTTTGAACTGAAACCCTTCTCTCCTAAATTACCATTGACCTCTTAATTATCACATCTAATTGTCTTTTCTCAGGCCTCATTCTTCTTGACATCTCCAGTCTTTGACAGTGTCAATCACCCTTTTCTCAGTGATTCCTTCTGCTCTCTAGGTTTCCATGACACTACTGTCTCCTGGCTTTCTTGCTACCTGTCTGATTTCTCCTCAGTCTCTTTTACCGATCTTCATCTAGGACATGACACCCACAAACTATGCATGTCCACCAGATCTCTATCCTGGGTCCTCTTCTCTTCTCCCTCCATACTATTTTAATTGATGATCATATCAGTTACCATAGTTTCAATGATTACCTCTGTGCTAATGAGTCTCAAATCTACTTCTCCAGCCCAATCTCTCTGCTCACCTTCAGTTAGATCTAACTGTACATTAGACATGTCAAAATGGATGTTCTACAGACATCTTATACTTAACTTCTCCAGAACTGAACTCATTTTCTTTTTCCCTAAACCTCTTCTCTTCTAACTCTTTCTATTATTGCTGAGGTCACCACCACCTTCCCTGGCACCCAGACTTATAACCCAGGTGTCATCCTTGACTCCTTACTATGTCTCACTCACCATATCCAATCTGTTGCCAAGGCCTGTTGATGTTTCCTTCATCGTATCTTTCATATAGCCACATCTTTTCTCTGACATTGTCACCACCCTGCTGCAGGTCTTCATCACTTCATGTCTGGACTGTTGTTTGGATTACTTTCTGATGACTGATCTTCTAGACTTAACTGTCCTTTTACTCTAGTCTATCTCAATCTGACCATGTCACACTATTATTCAATTTACTCCAGTGGTTTCATATTACCTCCAGGATCAAATATAAAATCCTCTGAATGGCATTAAAAGACCCTTATAGCCTATCCCCCTCCTATATAAAGTATATATCTTATACCTTGTTCCCTTCCTATGCAACATGGAGGAAACTAGTGTGCTCTTTCCATTGGAACATATCTCCTCAAAGTAGTTCTGGTGGCATTCTAGATTCTCATGTAGACTATCTCAACTTGCTTTCTCTTCTTCAGATTCTTGGTCCATGCCACCCCTATATCATTTTACCTCAGGGGAAAGCTCTCTGGCTAGAACATATGAGTGGGAACTTCACTAGTCCTTTTATTTTCCTATGCTCCTATTCTTTCGAGAGTCTGATCACTTCTTACTGTCTTCTTAACCCCTTCCAGCTTTCAACCTAATTATTCCAGGCATACTGCTTAGTTGCTAAATCCAATGGCTTTTTCTCAATTTTCATTTTCCTTTACTTTTGATGCTGCAGTTCCCCTTCTTGATATTCCCTTCTCTCTAAGTTTTCAAGACATCGCTCTCTCCTGGTTGTCCTAGCTCTCTGACTGCCCCTTCTCCATCTCCTTTCCTGGAACCTTATCTGGCTCTTGCCCTCTAACCTTAGGTATCCCTTCAGTTTCTGTCCTGGGCCTTCTTCTTTTCTTCCTCTACACTACTTCATTTGGTATTCTTTTCAGTTACCATGAATTTAAGTATCTCTATGCAGATGATTCTCAAATCTTACTTATTCCCAAATGTTCTGCTGCCTTCCGATCTGTTATCTCCAACTACCTTTCAGGTATCTCAAACTGACTTTCTACTAGAAATCTTAAATTAAACATGTTCAAAACAACTCAATATCTTTTCCCCAAAACCATTCCTCTATCCTATCTTCCTTGTTGCTTAGAGGGCAGTAATCTTCCCAACCCTGCAGGTAACATATAACTCTACTTGTTATTACCTCTTACCCCATGTCTTTTCCGAAGACCTGTTGATTTTACCTTTACAACATCTCTCATATATACCTCCTTCTCTCCTCTGACTTTGCCATTACTCTAGTGAAGGCTCTCACCTATCACCTGAAATATTGTAATGACCTGTTCATGGATTTTTGGGCCACAAGTCTTTATTCATGGCAATTCATTCTTCATTCAATTCAAGTGATTTTCCTAAAGCTCTGGTTCAACCATACCACTCCCCTGCTCTATAAACCTTAACAGCTCCTTTATTTTGGCATTCAAAAACCTTCAAATCTAGGCCCCTTGTATCTTTCCAGTCTTCCAACACCTTACATTGCTCACCTACCTGTAAAATTTGATTCCATGATCCTGGCATCTAGGCTGCTCCAGGAACAAAATACTCCTCTCAGCTGGAATTAATTTCTGATTATCCCCCATGCCTGGAATGCTCTCCCTCTTTAGCTCCACCTAATAATCTGACAACTAAAATTCCAACTTTTGTTGGGGGCCTTTCCTAACTCCTTTTAATTCAAGTGCTTTTCCCTCTCTTTAATTATTCCTGTATATTTCTTGCTTGGCATGTATGTGTTTACATATTATCTCCTTCTTTAGATTCTAGGCTCTTTGAGGGCAAGGACTGTCTTTTGCCTCTTAATAAATGTTTATTAACTGAAAATGCTCAGGTGTCTTGTTCTGAAATATATTTATGGGGGAGAGGTGGTGGTTTGAGCTTTAATTTTAGATCTGGCTCTGCTAGGCCCCCTGACCCTTTAATTCACATTTCTTTTTATTATTTCTCCTTATATTTTTTTACTTATTTCACTCCATATGAATATTGTTACTTTTTTTCTACTTTTGTAAAGTAATTCTTTGATAGTTTGAAAAGTATCACTCTGAATAAGAAGAGCAATTTTGGTAGTATTGTCATTTTTACTATATTGATTCATCCTACCCATTAGCACTGAATGTTTTTTAAATTATTTAGGTCATCCTTTATTTCATTAAACAGTGTTTTGACTTTTTATTTAGACTCTTCTTTTGAAAATAGAGTTCAAAATATGTTTTTTATATTTTGGTAGTAATTTTAAGTGGAATTTTCCCCCATTACTACCTGCTGGATTTTATTAGTATTATACAGCAAAGCTAATGGTAGATATATAACATATATAATGATAGACATAATGGATATATTTTATATCCTGCAGGTTTGATGAAGTTACCATTTCAATTAATTGTATTTGTCCTTTAGGGTTAAGTACACTTATAATATCATCTGTAGAAAGATTTAATTTTGTTTCTTTTCATATTTGCTTTTTCTTGTTTAATACTATTAGAGTCAGCATTTCTAGCACTATGTCAAACAGTCCTCCATACAGTAATTCTAAATTCTCTGTCTTGCCTTTTAGGTGATTCTAGAATTTTAGTTTAAATGTGTGGTCATGGAAAGTCAAAATGAACTTAATTTTTTATGAATCCATTTCATTTCTCCCCACCCCCAATTCACTACAAGTCTTCTCCCAAACTTTTCATTGTTGAAAGCTTTTCTCCTTCTCCTTTGAACTGGCATTGTAACTTGAATTAGTATTGCTCAGTTTTGTGCTATCTTGTTTATCTATTACGTGCTGTCTTGAAGTAGCCTGTAACCAATATACTTCAAACAAAACATTTAATTAAACTATGACTGTGGGAAGAGGAAAGGCATGAAATGCCTAAAAGGCATCAGATCTTAAAATTGAAACCCAAAGACTAAACTCTAAGCCAATGAATTCAGCTAACCTGGGAAGACATCTATCTGGCAAAATGTCTAATTCTCTCTGTCACCTAATAGCCCCATACTTCTTAGAGAGACTGAATGGAAAAATAAACAAACATCAGGATCTAAAGAAAACAAATGACAAAATGCAGCTGTGCATGGAAGAACTTAAGTAGTACTTGACCAAGAAGGAAAAACAGTGGTTTTTGTCCTTTGGGACTAAGTATCCATTGGGCTAAGGTATCTTTATCCAAGTTGAAATTCTCTCTCTTTGAATCCCTAGATTCCCAAAAGTGAAAGTGAGATGGCCACAAAGGTGGCTATTGAAGTGGGTTACCGCCATATTGATGGGGCTTTCCTATATGAAAATGAAAAAGAAATTGGACAGGCAATTCAAGCAAAGATTGCAGATGGAACAGTGACAAGAGAGGACATATTCTGCACAGGGAAGGTATACAAAAATGTGATTGAGTTTTGTGGGATTTTTTTCATGTTAAAAAAATGTGATGAACTAAAAACTATATCCTATATGAAACACAGGAATCCTCCCAACCAAGGGAATCTGGACAACAAAAATGAAGTTTTATACATAAAGGATAAGAAGGCTAGCTAGTGTTGATGAGAAGCAATGGAATTTCACTCCCAGTCTTTTAATTTCAAAAGTAGAGTGACCACTCAGTTAATAAGCAAGATGCACATTTGTGCAGGGATACTCATTAAAGAGCACATTATCTTTGTTTTTCAGGAGGTTGCATTTTTATAAGGCAATGTAAAATAGCTAGATATTTAATTTTCCCAAATAAGCAATTAAGAAATCACATCAGTGACAATGAAAGAAATGAGAACCTCCAGGAAAAATTTTCAAGGACATGTAGTGACCATATTTTTTCAATGAACAGCTATGAGATTGTTCCTCTTATTATGACATGTCAAATGTAAGATTTTTGGTATTAAGTGGACTCATATTCTGAACTAATAGTTTCATAATTGAGTTAGTAGTTTATATTTCATCTTGAAGACTCTAAATTTTTCCTACTTTTAGTCAGGATGCAAGTTTCTTGATGAAACTGTGAGAAGACAATGAAATGATCAATTAGTGGATTTTTTTTTAAGTCATAGATCAAAAGTAGAGTGAATATGTAGGAAAAAAATATTCTTACTGTGGAATTTAGTGTTTGAGAAATCTGTATTTTTATTCTAAATTAGAAATAAATAGTCTGACAGGAAGTTCAATTCCAGATTTAATGCAAAGGATACAAATCAAAAATATGTAGTCTATTATTGTTCATTCTTTAAAATCACCTTATCATTAGGAAAGCAAAGAACAATGCCTTAAAGACAAGACAAAAAAAGTAGACTGTAACTTCCTTTTAAAGAAGGTTACATGTGTTTAATTGCTTTTGAAGAGCAGTAATGTGCATGCAAATTTGGTAGAAATTCAGCAACATTCTATTTAATTTAAAAGTCTCCTGGGCTTTATTTAAAGATTTTCTTGTGGTCTTGTCTTGACATCCATATTTAACTAGATTTAGACAAGAAAGAGATTAAAATACACTTTATTATTTTTTTCTAGTTAATTTTTATTCTTTTCCTTTGGTCTCCAGTGGTTGTTGGTTTCTATCATGAAAACTGCAGAAAATGTTAGCCATTACATTAATTTGTTGAGGGCAAGGGTTTGAATTAGAATAATCCAAACCTGTTGTTCCAATTAATTAAATTGTATTTAATATTTTTAAAGTGAAATAGAAAAGTAACTAGTAAAGAATTAAAGTAATAGCAATGTGGATTGCCATTTCCTAAAACCTCCTCCCAAACTATAGGAATGGGAAGTTGCAAGTCTAGCTTGTTGTCTATTGTGTGCTACGAAATAACCTTTGTGTTCAATCTTAGGAAACAATGTAGGGAAAAATAGGCACTTACTCAACAAATAAGGTGAAAATGAAAGTGAAGGAGTTGCCTTGGAAAGCCTACTTCCATATCATCTCTTTGGACATTTGATTCTGTAGCTACTGCTACCTTGCATGGATGGAAGAAAATCTTAGTAGGATTCCACAACACAGTTTCATGAATATTTAAAATTCTGGCATTAACTTGAGTAGGGAGGAGACCTCATTGTTTACTGGGTTGAGTAGGTTTGGCCCAAGGAAAGTACTTCACTCTAAGACTGCTCTCTCAAACTTTCTAGCTTCAGGCTTCTCAATACTTCCTTTAAAACCTCCTTGATTCAGAGATGTCTAAATACTTCGTGTTCTTTCATTCAGAACCTTCTTCAACAGCAAGTTCAGGGCTCTTGCTCTAGTGGATAAATTTTTCTAATTCCCAAAGAGGTCCCTTTTGCAATGTGACATCTCTTTTGAACTTAAGAAGAATTGTTGGAGGTAGATAGAATTTATTTATTATCCCTCATTTTAGAAAGAAACAGGCACAGGGAGATTAAGTGACAAGGATGAACTTCAACTCCATTCACAATTTTTTCTGTAAATTGGCCATTCCGGGAACTTGGCTGCTGTCCTGTTATTGCCCCAATTTGCCCCACCTCTTTGAATTACTTTGAAGAAGAATACTCAATGTTACTGTGAATATTCCTTCAATCCCTTTAGCTTTGGAGCACATGCCACCGCCCAGAGTTGGTCAGGCCTGCCCTGGAAGAGACCCTGAAGAACCTCCAGCTTGACTACATTGACCTTTATATTATACATTTTCCTGTCTCTTTTAAAGTAAGTACTAGATTCCCTTCTAGATATACAAAGACTTTTTGACCACATTTCTCTCTTTTCTGCCTTAGCAGTTTTCATTCTGGCTTCTCTAAAAGTAAAGGAATGTGTTGTTCTTATTTCTGCTTTGTGTAGAGGACTACAGATTAATATTTCGATGAGGAAAAGAAGTTATTGTTGATAGAATTGGGTGTCATTTTCCTAATAGTTAAAGTAGATGCCTACATCTGCTTTAAATTACTATTCCAGTAATTGGGGTCTTCTTTTTATTGAATATTAGGGTATTAAATATATTTACATTAGTACATTGTATACTTAATCTATGACACCGTTAAATCTGGTTTTTTTAGTTCAATTTAATTTTTAAAATTTTTATTTTGGGTGTTTGATATACTCATCTCTGGATTCAGTACTTGAATGGGGCTTTGTTCAGTGCTGCCCAAGGGCCCTTGTGCATTTGGGTGAAGTGTTTTCTGTGTTTGGTCTTGGCCTGGGTTCCTTGGATTCTTGCACTGATCTCTATCCCCTAGAGTTTGGCTGCCAATGTTCTTTGTTATTCAAAGTGGGGTTTTCAGGGCCATCTATGGCATCTCAGAACAGAGTGTTCAGATCCCCTTGGCTTTGACCTTGGCTGTTCTGACCTCAGAACCTCAGTAGTAGGTCAGGACTTCCACCAGACACTCCCAGGTTTTCAAGGTCAGCACCTTAGGGCTTTGTCAGGATGGTTCTCCATTCTTGCAGAATCTAGACACAGAGCATTCATTGTAGAGTACAGATGCCACATCTCTCTGGAAAGCTTTGCTTGGGAGGAGGGAAAGGATGTGCTTTCCTTGTTTGTGAGTTGCTGAATGACTTTTTGTGCAGTTCTGAAGTAGCAGATTTCACCTACTAGAGTTTCTCATTAATTTCTTGGTCACTATTCAATGAGACACGAAGTTCATTCTGCTTGAGTAGGTATGTGAGAGCTGGGCTGCCTACCTTGACTTCTGGAGGCTGTCTTCTTTAATAGTCTTTGAAATGCAAGGTACAATAGCAGGTAGGTGTCACCATGGATAGAGCACCAGTACTGGAATAAGGAGGATATGAGTTCAAATCTGGCCTCAAATATCTCCTAGATGTATGACCCTTGGCAAGTCATTTAACTCCAATTGCCTCCAAAAAATACAAGGGAAAAAAGAAATTTGAGACAAGTCTAAGTATCCTTAGGAATCTAGGTGATTTTCTAGTTCTTACATGTAAGATACAGGAACCCAACTTTGTCTATTGGTCAGTGAGGAGGAAATAGAAACTATGAATATGAGTGTTTAAAAGAAATAACCTACAGGAAGAAAGGGTTGAGGGATGAAGGGATACATGGACTATTCTATTATCTGTACTGGAGAAGGGAAGAATAAGAAAAAAAGATAAAATAAACAGGGCATTTGATTGGATTAAGGAAGGACAAGAGGGGAGTCAGAGAGGGAAGAGGAATGAATGTATTAGGGGAGGGAAGAATTTATTCAAGTAAAAGAAAGTACAATTAACGAAGGTTGATTAACCAGCAAATAAATAAAAAATAAATCAGATTTAGCAGTTTGATTCCAGGCCATGAATAACAAGAAAAGAATTACTAAAACTATCTAGTAGTAAACTGTTTCCTTTTGGGAAACCAAGAACCTAAATCAGTACATCATAAGTGCTTAATAAATGCTTTTTCAGTGAGTGAATGACTGCATGTACAATGGCTACAATTGTATAAAGAATTATAGACATTCAAGTTAAAGGACACACCTTTTCTTTTTAAAGATCAGTAGACTACCATGTTATTAAGTGGTACATGCTATCAATCAGAACCTTGGAATTAAGTTTGGTGGTTTTGCTTAATTGTTTCAGAAAATATGCTTCTACATGGAATTTAATTCAATGTTCATTGGGAATCCTTTTGTGTCACAAATTATCAATAAAGTTTTAAATATATAATAAAAAGAGAGGGCTTGATTAGATGATTTCTAAGATTTTTTCCAGGTCTACATCTCTGCTCTGACTTTCAGTACAATTATCTATATACTTGATTCCTAGTAGTAGAAGGTAAGCTCCTACAAGGAAAGAAGTATATTACCATTTAATATTTTATCTGTGGTATCTGGCCCAGTGCCTTATGCATCATAAACAGTAGGTTTAATTGAATAGGATCATTCACTTGCTTGAGTGTCTCAGAAAGACAAGTTTCCCTTCTGTTATTGCAGCCTGGAAAAGAGAATTTGCCAGTGGACGAAAATAACAAATTTATTGTGGACTCTGTAGATTTGCGTGATACTTGGGAGGTAAGTGACTTGTGGAAGCAGAGGACAAAACACATACTGTGGCTTTGAGGTAAAGTTAATCCTGCCCAAAAGTGATTGTGACTGGAGAGGAAGATCCTCTGGTAGCGGGGAGTGAATTTTATCAAATGAAAAGATGCAAGGCAGTTTGTTAAATGGAATAGTCTAGGCTAGGAATAGGCTAGGAACCTAGACTTCTGTCAGCTCTGATACTGATTTACAGATGTTGCCTGAGTCATCTCAACTATCATTTGAAGAATAATGGCAACTAGACGAAAAGATATTGAAGTCTCCTGACAATGATTTACTCTATTAATGTATATTAATATAAAAAGCATATAAGAGGAAATTGAATGAGTATTGACTCATCAGAAAATCCAGGGAATTATGTATTTTAAGATACTGTTGAAGCTGCCTCTGTTGGTGGCAGTGGGACCTTGGTACCTCTGAGCTGTATTATGGAAGGGGGACATTCAAGAGAGGAGTTATGTACCCAGAATTTCTTCTAAACTCCAAGAAATTTAGACATCTTGTCAGACTCCAATCAAGGGGGAAAAACCCAGGATAAATGGAATGGGAATGGCAGGAGAGAGAGTAATTGATGTGCTAGAAAATATCAAATTGTAAAGGTAACAAAAATTAGGTAGAAGCTGGGGGGGGGGCGGGGTGTTGTTTTTCTGGTGGTTGCTACATTTCTGTTTCTTGGCAGTGTAAATTTTGTTACCCATTTGAAAGAATGAAAGCCTCATTTGATATTTCTAAGATTTTGGCTCTGGCTCCTATGATTTTAAATTACATTTACTGAAATAAACACTTAACACTAAGTGTTTCATGCTTTGATTGAAAAGGTATATGGGAGTCAATGTCATGTAGATGAAATTGAGTTAATATGTTTCTTTTAAAAGTAGTAATATATCTGATGAAGAGCCATCCTCTGTACCAGCATAGTTAGAAAGGTCAGAAGATCTCAACTCAAATCACAGTGTGGTTACTTGCTACCTGGCATTTGGCAATAACTTCTTTAAAGATTGATTTCCTTGACCAAAAAATAAAAAAAAAAATGAGGATGCTGGACTAAACTGTATCTAAAGCCCCTTCCAGGTTTTAAATTCTGTGACATGCCCTCTCCTTGAGTTCTTTTTTCAAATCAGAGGCATGGAAGTAAAAAGACCAAGGCTAGCTGATGAATGGGGCATTCTACTCCACATGTTCTCCAAGATTCCATAGTGGTTCACAATCCCTCTCTACTCAGGCCATGGAGAAATGTAAGGATGCAGGCCTTGTGAAATCCATAGGAGTGTCCAACTTCAACCGCAGGCAGTTGGAGATGATCCTGAATAAAACTGGACTTAAATATAAGCCTGTCTGCAACCAGGTAAAACAATTTTTTTCCTATGCAGTTTCTTTCCTATCCTTCCTCTTCCTGACAAATGAATGGAGAAACCATAGTTCCCTGCAATTCTTATCTTCATTATGATCCTACATTTTATTTACTGTTCTTGAAATGATTTCTTCCTACTCACATTTTCCTAGTTTTCAATAAATAAAATTTACTTCTTTGATCCTTTAAACTGTAAAACTTTTCACAGAAGTTCAACTTTTTCTCCTATATATAACCCACAAGGTGATTTGAGTCTATTTTTATTACACAATTTTTTCTATTCAAAACTGCTCAAATAATTAGTACCTGAAAGCTATATTTCCTCAAACACATTTAAGCAATTTTTATTAAACCAAAATACTTTTACTATTTTTTTCAGGCAGCAAGCTATTAATCAATGGCAGTATCTGAATCTTATTAATTAATTGGTTTCAAGCTTTCCCTTAACTCAAAATTACTTTTTCTGTCCCTTTCAGCACTAATGGCTCTATGTGAAAAGAGCCTGAAAATAGACATATATTCTGCTAACATTCTGTGTTTCCAGGTGTAACTAGATAAGTCTCAAGACCTTTAATTATTAAAATGCTTACCATTGTCCTTTCTGTTCTCATACATCTTATTTCTATAAGCTAAAACTTTGATTTTTATTGTACTGTAGGTGGAATGCCATCCTTACCTGAACCAGAGAAAATTATTGGGGTTCTGCAAGTCAAAGGATATCATACTGGTAGCATACAGTGCTTTAGGATCCCAGAGAGAGCCTGAGTGGTAGGAAATGGGGTCTGGAATGGATTACTTAATCACCAATAAAGTTGACTACCCAATATATACTCATAAATTATGCAACATTGAGCAGTCAAGCATCATTGAGTGTGGAGTTATAATTAACTGGATTTGACTTCCTCTGGCATTTTACTTGTTGCACAACATTGAAGAATTCATTTAACCTCATTTCATTATATGTAAAGAAAAGATAATAACCTTAGTTTGCCTACTTCATGGTATTATTATGAGGTTTAAAGGAGATATTTACGGAAATACTTTGAAAAATGTAAAAGGGTACCAAAAATTATTTTGTAGAGTTAGAAAAAATAATATAAAAATTCATCTGGAAGAACAAATGATCCAGCATATCAAAGGAATTAGTGAAAAGAAATGTGAGGGAAGGTGGCCTAATCATGTGAGGTCTTAAGTTGTATTGTAAAGCAGAACAACCACTTGGTACTTGCTAACTAATAGAGGGGTAGATCAGGGGAGTTGATAATATCAGTCTACTGTTTGATAAACCCAAGGAACCCACCTTCTGGGATAAAAACTCACTATTTGACAAAAACTCCAGGGAAAACTGGAAAACAGAGTGGCAGAACCTGTGCACAGACCAACACCGGACACCACATACCAGAATAAAGTCCTAATGGATTCATGATCTAGGCATAAAAGCTCATACTATAAACAAATTAAGGGAGCAAGAAATATTATATCTGTCAGATTTATGGAGAAAGGAGGAATTTATTACTAAAGAAGAAACAGAGAACATTATGAGGTACAAAATTATGAGGTATAAGTTTGATTAAGTTAAACTGAAAAGTGTTTGCACAAACAAAGCCAATGCAACCAAGATTAGAAGGGAAGCAGAAAACTGGGAAAAAAATTTTCCAATTAGTGTCTGTGATGAAGTCCTCATTTCTAAAATTAATAGAGATTGAATCAAATTTATAAGAACAAGTCATTCCCCAATTGATCAACGGTCATAGGATATGAACAGGCAGTTTTCACAGGAAGAAATTAAAACTATCTATAGTCATATGAAAAAATGCTCTAAATCACTATTATCAAAACAACTCTGAGGTACCACATCATATCTGTCAGGTTGGCTTACATGACAAAATAGGAAAATGATATGTGTTGGAGAACGGGTGAGAGAGTTGGAATACTATTTCATTGTTGATGGAGCTGTGAGCTGATCCAATCATTCTGGAGAGTAGTTCAGAATTATGCCCAAATATATAAATATGGATATCCTTTGACTCAGCAATACTGCTTCCAAAGAGCCCATAAAAATGGGAAAATGACCCACATGTACAAAAATATTTATAACAGCTCTTTTGTGATGGTCAAGAATTGGAAATCAAGGGGATACACATTAATTGGAGAATGGCTGAACAAGTTGTGGTATATGAATATAATGGAATGTTATTGTGCTATAAGAAATGATGAACAGGGAGAGTTCAGAAAAACCTCAAAAAGTTTATATAAACTGATGCTAAGTGAAGTTTGCAGTGCCAGGAGAACATTATACACAGTAATAGCCACAGTGTATGAGGACTGATTTTGATAAACCTAGCCCTTCAGCAATGCCTAAAACATTTCCAAAGGACTCATGATGCAAAATATCATCCAAAACAGAGAAACAACTATGGAACTGGGACACAGAATATTTTCTCTTTTGTCAGATCTTGTTTCATTTTTCTCATGGTTTCTCCCATTCCTCATAATTCTTCTCTGCAATATGACCAAGGTGAAAATGTGTTTAATAGGAATGTTTGTTTAGAGTCCATATAAAATTGCATGCGATGTTGGGGAGGGAGAAGAGAAGGAAGGAGAGAAAATTTAATGTAAGTGAATGTTCAAAACTGAAAACAAATAAATTAATAAATTTGAGGAAAATGGCATGGAGTGGGGAGATGGAATATTATGGGTAAAATAAAATATGAAGGTCAGTGTCAAAAAAAGAAAGAAAAATGTAAAATTCTAGAGTAACATAAAGGATGATTATTATGTAAATGGCCATTTCCCTGACCACAGACCTCAAAATGTTTGTTTTTCCTTGCAGGGTAGATGAAAAGTCTCCCTTTCTCCTAGAAGACCCAGTGCTTGGAGCTATTGCCAAGAAGCACAATCGAACCCCAGGCCAGGTTGCTCTCCGATACCAGATTCAGCGAGGGGTGGTCGTCTTGGCAAAAAGCTTCAATGAAAAACGACTCAAAGAGAATTTTGAGGTAAAGAAGCATGGGCAGAGTTGGTTTAAGCAGCTGAACAAACACTGATGTTGGTGAATGGAATATTGGAGAAAATGATGAAAAATGGAGAAGTCTGAAAGCTGGACATTGGGAAGGTGATTCCTGAAGAGTCTGGTGGACTTCAGTGATTCAGTGTGGTGGATAAAAGTGTGACTTCATGCACATTCTCTGCTATTCTCAACAGATCTCCCAGAAACTACTTGTTCACTTCAATTTTCTGAGGAGACAATGTGTGTGACATTTATGTAACACACACTTTGGAATAACTGCTTTGTATTTATTTACATTATATCATGCACATATGTAATATAAAAGAGAATATACACAAAGCAGTTAAACACATAGTAGTTTGGGCACCAAGAGCATTAGCAGTTAGGGGAATCAGGAAAGACTCATACAGAAATTGGTACTCAAGTTACACCAAAGGAAGAAAGGAATTTTGTGAGGTAGAGGTGAAGAGAGAGTGTATTTCAGGCATAGAGAATGAGCAGTACAAAGGGAAAAAGACAAGAGATGCAGTTAGTGTGTGAAGAACCAAGAGAAAGATAATTGGGGTCGATTGTGGAGGAGTTTATATTTTATCCTCAAGGCAATTAAGGATTTTATTTAATAAGGAAATGAAACTATGAGATCTTTACTTAAGGTTAATGACTTTGGCAGCAATGGGAAGAATGGGCTAAACTGGGGGTGATTTAAAGGAAAGTGACCAAAAATGATGACAGCTGTCTGAGCAGAGACAGGGAATGAGATATGAGATGAAACAGAAAGCACTCTTTGGAAACACTGTATTTGGTGGGTGAGGGAAAGTGAGGAATGGAGGATAACAGGAAGATTATGAATCTGAGGCCCTGGAAAACTAGCTGTTCCCTATATAGAACATTGGGAAGTTTGAAATCCTTGTCGCTTCAGGAGAAATGATAATGACCTCTGCTTGGGCCACATTAAATGTGACATTTCTCAGAGCTTTAGTTTGCAACATCTCCTTGGGAGATATGAGAAAAGTAAACTGTCTCTCGTTCCCATCCCTCCTGTCATTCTCCCCACTCTTCTGGCTGCCTGAGAGGGTGTCACACCAATGCAATACCCATAGAAGCTTCTATGAATATGCATATATATTCTCATGGTTGATTAGAAAAATATAGTAAACTTTCTTCGTCAATGGCAAAACTAAAATATTTCTTTAGAACATCACTATTAGGATACGAGGAGTTAAGATTTAGCAAGGTACTTATCCTCAGTGCAGAGAGTACCAAAATCTTAAGCATTTTTTCTGTTAGACTTCCCCATAGAGAAGTTCCCCTAGGAACAATTCTTCCCTCAGCCCCCTCATACAGGCTTCTCTCTCATCAACTTTCTATTTCAGTTAAAATTCCATTGGGAAAGCTCCTCCCACAATAGACTCCATGTGACTCAGGCTATATCACAGCTGTGAGCTGGGTCAGACTTCAAAGCAGATCACATAATTCTACTCTTACTATTCCATTCACATTACAGAGGGCATCACTAAATCCAAAACCATTTTGTTCTTTAAAATTGTAAACTTTTCTGTTTTAATTAGTACTTTGGCTAAGGCATCATGGATTCTGCTTCAACCCCTGATCTTTGCTGTGTATGTGTGTGTTTCTTGTAAACAACATGTTGTAGGAATCTAGTTTTTAATCCCTTCTGCTGTCTGCTTCCTTTATGTGGGTGCCCATTCACATTCACAGTTATAATTATTGTATATTTCCTTCCACCCTATTTTCCCCCTATTCATCCTTTTCCTTCTTTTCACCTTGACTCTCCTCACCTGTATTTTGCTTCTGACCACCATTTCCCTCAATCTGTTGTCCCTTCTACCAGTTCTGTTGCCTCTCTTATTCTCCTCCCCTTCTAAACCTTGTATTGTAAAATAGATTTCCATATCCAGCTGAGTGTGTACATTATTCCCTCTTTAAGCCTTTTTTTCATGAGATAATAACCTCATTCTATCTTTCCTCCTTCTTCTTCCAGTGCAATGCTCTTTTCCATCCCTTCAATTTGTTTTTACCATTGATGTTTTTTTTAAAGTATTATCTTATCAAAATCAACTTATGCCCACACCCTGTATGTGTACTCCATATAATTGTACCAGTAGTGGCAGAGGTCTTAAAAACTGCAAGTATCATCTTCCCATATAGGAATGAAACTAGTTTAAACTTACTGAATCTCTTACATTTTTTTCCTCTTTCTTGTTTACCTTCTTATGCTTCTCTTGAGTTTTGTATTTGAAAATCACATTTTCTGTTCAACTCACATCTTTTTATCAGAAATACTGGGAAGCCCTCTATTTCATTAGATATTCAGTTTTTCCTTTGAGAATTATATATTTAGTTTTTCTGGATAGGTGATTCTTGGTTGTGATTACAGCTCCTTTGCCTTCTGGAATATCATATTTCAGGCCCTCCAAGCTTTTGATGTAGAAACTGCTAAATCCTTTATAATTCTGACTATGGCTCCACAATATTTCAATTGTTTCTTTCTGGTTGCTTGAAGTACTATTTCCTTGACCTGGAAATTCTGGACTGTGGCTTTAATATTCCTGCGAGTTTCATTTGGGGATCTCTTTCATGAGGTGACTGGTGGATTCTTTCAATTTCTGTTTTAACTTCTGGTTCTAAGAAATCAGGACAGTTTTACTCAAAAATTTCTTGAAATATAATGTTCAGACTCTGTTTTGAAATCATAGTTTCAGTTGTTTTCAATTTTCTGTCTTGGATCTATTTCCAGGTGAGGTGTTTTTCCAAAGATACATTTCACATTTTCTTGTATTTTTTTGTTCTTTTGTTTGATAGACTCCTGATGTTTCATGGAGTCATCAGTCAGCTTCTCCTTGCCAAATTCTAGTTTTTAAGCAATTATTTTCTTCAGTTAGCTTTTGTACCTCCTTTTACATTTGACCATTTGTTTTTAAGGAGTTGTTTTCTTCAGTGAATATTTGTACATCTTTTTCTCTTTACTCTGTTTCCTCTACCAAGTTGTTGACTTTTTCATTATTCTTTTGCATCACTCTCCATTATTTTCCAAGTTTTTCTTCTGTCTCTCTTAGCTAACTTGTAAAATCCATTTAAAGTTCTTCCAGGAGTTCTTTTTGGACATGGCAGTAGTTCTTTTTTGTCTTGTGCCAATCTCAGTATTTTTCTTTGAGTATTTGCATGTAGGTGTTTTAACATTGTTGTCTTTTTCTGAGTTTGTATTTTCACCTTTCCTGTCACCAAAGTAACTTTCTGTGGTCAAGTTCTCTTTTTGTTTTTTGCTCATTTCCCAGTATATTTAGTGACTCTTCTGAGATTATTTTGTGACTGTTTTGTTGGACTCAGTTCCTAGGGTGGATGCTACTTGCGCTAGGAGAGAGGGACCTCTCCACTGATCTGCTATTCTGGAGTCGTGAAGTCTCTCAACTGCCTTCTGCTCAGGGACTGATGGGCCTGGCCTTGAACTTGCTGTGCCAAAGTGACAGACCTGTTCCTGGCCCTTCAGTCTTACTGCTGGCTTGACTGACCTTTGTTTACTCTTTGCCCATGAGACAGACCTTTCCTTCTAAGTTATCTTGGGCTGAAAATTTTTTTCACCTTTTGTTGGTTTTGATGCTGTAGAAGTAATTCAGGATAAAATTTCATTATTGTTTAGAGTTGAATTTGGGAGAGTTCCAGTGAGTTCCTGCCTTATTTTGCCAACTTCTGTTTTAATTAGTAGTAAAGTTAACTTAGACAAAATGATAGATCCTAAATGTTGTTGGTTCTTTGCTAAATTATTTGTCTTTACAGTGTGAAAAGAAGAACATGGCTTTGGTGCTGATATTTGATGAAGAAGAAGAGAACTGAGTAGAAGGCAAAATGCCTTTTATCATGAATTTTACTAGGGAAAACCAGTTGGGGGCATGGTAGCCATATGAGAGTGACTCATGATGATTTTTAAAATATTGTATGAATTTCTCAAGTTGGGTGACAACCCACATGAATAAAGATGTCATGTTTCACCCTCCCCAAACCCTCAAAGCCAGAACAAAGGAGATAAAGCAATAACATTAAGGAAAAGAGATTTAATAAGTATAAGGATACTTCAGAACATTTACTTCTCAATTGTGGAAGTGTTGAGTAAAGCAGTGGTTCCCAACTTTTTGTTCCCTAACATTTTCCAACAACAACATAGAATATATTGTGAATCACCAGGGTAATTTAATATCCTGTTCCTAATATAGTTTTAGATGTATTTATTAAATCCTTGAAATAAGTGATATATTTTGCACAAAAAGCTCCAAATTGAAATTTACATTATGTAATTATAAAACATTAATTTTACTCTATCCAGAATTATGAAAACTAATACAATGTAAAACTCTAAGTATAATTATGAATTTTATTTGAGACATTCACTAAGATTTTTTAAAAGGATTTCAGTAAGACCTCATATCCTACAATTATTTACAAGACTTCATATTAAATTTCTTTTACCAACTTTGTTGAATATGAATATCATATGAAATAGGTTACAACTTGGAATTTGTTTAAACTAATATAATTATCATATGTAAACTTAATTTTATTTGAACTGAGCTCTATAATATTTGACTCATATAACCCCAGTCTTTAAAGCTGTTTCCACATCAAGTTTTTCTCTGTATTTTAATTGAAAATAAGATTAAAGTGAAAATGCTTCTTCCCATAAATACTGTAGCAAAAAATGGTAGAAGAATTTTGCAAGATATTTTGTTTGTAAGATTGAAGATTATTTAAAATTTTTAGCAACCTAACTAATTGACAAAATTAAATATCTAGTTATTATACAAAAGAATTACTTTTCTACTGGCTAATAGAAAGTACTATATTAAATGATAAATAAATGGACTTAAGGTGCAATATATTGCTTCATTTTTAACAATGTTTACATTTACATTAACTTTTGTTAGGAGAGGATCTCTTTAGATATAAATTGATTCTTTTCTACCACTTGCTTACTTGCTACAGTCTCAAGGAAATTCTGCTGAAATACTGATCAGTTTTGATAACCATTTTATTTGAAAATCTACCAGTTTGAAGTATGGTGTCATAAGTGGAGGATATATTTAAATCAGAAAGCATCCTAAATACTGCAATGATAGACAGTGTAACTTTTGTTTCTATTGCATGCTTGTGAGAGTCCATGACAGTTTCAAGACAGCTTGTAAGGGATCCTAGTTTTCAAAGGGCCTGACATTTATTTGCACTGAAAGAATGCAAATATTCACAGCATCTTGATCATATGATAATACTATGAATGAGATAGAATTATATGGTAACAGAAGGAAGTGAAGGAGTTCTCTTATGTGTATTGAATTCAAATGCGGGTGTGCCCATGCATCTGATCACCTATTAGGAATCTATGTGCATTCACACTTTTCACTCCTGTGGCCATGGCTATTTGGAGACAATTTGATTAGAAACTTGAAGGCTCAGAAACTTGAAGAACATATTGCACTAAGTCAGAAGTGGTCAGTTTTCTGTAACAGCCCCACAGGCACAGAAATCACTGTGTACAGGATGATTTTGAATTTTTTCAGAAGCAAACCTATATTGCTTTAAATTACAGATGCTTGCTGTCACAGAGGAAAGCATATTTTCAAGAAATTTGTGGCTACATAAAGCAACATAAAAAGATTTTTTGAACATGAACCTGTTGGACCAATATCATGAATCCCCAAGGGGTTCATCAGTGGAAACTTCTAGATTAAGGGAAAGGTTACAACTCTTTTATTTTGTTCTGTTTTAATTAATTAACTTATTTTTAGTTTTCAACATTCATTTCCACAAGATTTTGAGTTCCAAATGTTCTCCCCATCTCTCCCTTCTGCCCACCCTAAAATACCATCCACTTTGATTACCCCTACCCTCAATCTGCCCTCCATTTTTTCATACCTGTCCCTTCCATTATCCCCACTTTCTTTCTTTTCTTGCAGGGCAAGATAGATTTCTATACTTCATTACCTGTATTTCTTATTTCGCAGTTATCTGTAAAAGCAATTCTCAATTCTCAACATTTGTTCCTAAAACTCTGAGTCCCAACTTCTCTCCCTTCCTCCCTTTCCACCTATCCCCACTGAGAAGGCAAGAAATTCAATATAGGCTATATATGTGTAGTTTTATTAAAGACTTCCATAATAGTCACATTGTATAAGACTCACTATATTTCCCTCCATCCTATCCTGCCCCCGCCATTTATTCTATTCTCTCTTTTGACCTTGTCCCTTCCCTAAAGTGTTTACTTCTAATTACTCCCTCCTCCCATTTGCCCTCCCTTCTATCATCCCCGTGCCCCACTTATCCCCTTCTAACCTACTTTCCTGTAGTGTAAGATAGATTTTCATACCAAATTGAGTGTGCATGTTGTTCCCTCCTTAAGCCAAATGTGATGAGAGTAAGCTTCACTTTTTCCTCTCACCACCCCCCTTTGCCCCTCAATTGAAAATTCTTCTTCTTGCCTCTTTTATGAGAAATAATTTGCCCTGTTATATTTCATGCTTTCTCCTCTCAATATATTCCTCTCTCATCCTTTAATTTTATTTTTTAGATATCATCCCTTCCTATTCAACTCAATCTGTGCCCTCTATTTATGTGTGTGTGTATGTGTGTGTGTGTGTGTGTGTGTGTGTGTGTGTACAATCCCTCCAACTACGCAAATACTGAGAAGAGTTTCTGGAGCTTCAAAAATTGTCTTTCCATGTAGGAATGTAAACAGTTCAACTTTAGTAAGTCCGTTATTATTTCTCTTTCCCATTTACCTTTTCATACTTCTCTTGATTCTTGTGTTTGAAAGTCAAATTTTGTATTCAACTCTGGCCTTTTCATCAAGAATGCTTGAAAGTCCTCTATTTCATTCAATGATCACTTTTCCCCTTGAAGTATTATACTCAGTTTTACAGGGTGGGTGATTCTTGGTTTTAATCCTAGTTCCTTTGACTTCTGCAATATCATATTCCAAGCCTTTAGATCCTTTAATATAGAAGCTGCTAGATCTTGTGTTATACTGATTGTATTTCCACAACACTGGAATTGTTTCTTTCTGGGTGCTTTTAATATTTTCTCCTTGACCTGGGTACTCTGGAATTTGACTACAATAATCCTAGGAGTTTTTCTTTTCAGGTCTCTTTCAGGAGGTGATCAGTGGATTCCTTCAATATTTATTTTACCCTCTGGTTCAAGAATATCAGAGCAGTTTTCCTTGATAATTTCATGAGAGATGATTTTAGGCTCTTTTTTTATCTTGGCTTTCAAGTAGTCCCATAATTTTAAAATTGTCTCTACTGAATCTACTTTCTAGGTCAGCTGTTTTTTCAATGAGATATTCCACGTTGTCTTCTATTTTTTCATTCCTTTGGTTTTGTTTTGTAATTTCTTGGTTTCTCCTAAAGTCATTAGCTTCCATCTGCTCCGTTCTAATTTTTCAAGTACTATTTTCTTCAGTGAGTTTTTGAAACTCCTTTTCCATTTGGCTAATTCTGCATTTTAAAGCACTCTTCTCCTCATTGGATTTTTAGATCTCTTTTGCCATTTAAGTTAGTCTATTTTTAAAGGTGTTATTTTCTTCAGAATTTGCTATTAATTATTTTCTTTAATCGCTCTCATTTCTCTTCCCAATTTTTCCTCCACCTCTCTTACTTGATTTTCAGAATCCTTTTTGTGCTCTTCCATGACCTGAGACTGTTGCATAATTATTTTGGAGGTTTTGGATGCAGAAACATTGCCGTTTATGTCTTCCTCTGATAGTATGCATTATTCTTCCTCATCCGAATGGATAGAAGAAAATACCTGTTCGCCAAGAAAGTAATCTTCTGTAGTCTTATTTTTTTCCCCTTTTTTATGCATTTTCCCAGCCATTTACTTGACTTATGAGTCCTTTGTCAAGAGGAGGGTATACTCTAGGGACCTGTAAGTTCTCAGTTCCTCCCAGATGCCACAATCAAGGGAGAGGAGTTTACTCCTTTCCTGGTTTACCCTCTGATCTGGAAGCAACAACAAACTTTTCTGCCTAGGATCTGTGAGTAGAATTCCCTATCCAGAGCCTCCACCTGCTCTACTGGCCAGTGCTCCTCATCACAAAAGGACTGTCATTTAGGGCTGAGATCCATATCAGTGACTCAATTTCCTCAGGAATCTTAGGCAGAAGGCTCCAAAGATGGACACTGGGGCCTCCTGGGGCTAGGGCTAGGGCAGGACTCTGCACCTTTCTCAACCAGGTGAAAGAGCTTTCCCACTGACCTTTGAAGCTGTCTTTGGCATTTGTGAGTTGAGTAATCTGGGAACCACAGCTGCTACCCAGGATTCCAAGTCCTGAAGCCTGCTCCACTCCTGTCTGAGTCATACTGTGTTGCTAAGGCTGGATTGCACTCCTTGGGTTGTGCTCGACCTCAAACCCAGTGCAGTAGACCTTTCCTGTCAGCCTTCTCAGAATATCTTGGGCTGGAAATCCCTTTTACTCTGTTGCTTTGTGGCTTCTGCTGCTCTAGAATTTGCTTAGAGTCATTTTTTTTTTCAGATATTTTATGGCCTGTCGGGGGAGAGCTTCTACAGGTCTGCTGTTCTACTCTGCCATCTTCCAGATTGGTTGGTTGATTCCACTAACAAGAAGATGAGGGCTATCAAGTGGGATTCAATAGTTTTTAGCTAGCCTAATAACCTTCAATACCAGAGTAAGAGTCTTAGTGGAGAGTGTGACTGATTCAGTCCTTTAAGGTGCCTATTCCATTCTAATGTGCTATAAGCAGATCCTACTTATTATAATATTCTCTCTTCTCTGGCAGGTGTTAGAGTTCCAGTTGACTCCAGAAGACATGAAAGTCATCGATGACCTTAACAAAAACTTTCGCTACCTGTCCTTTAATGAGTGAGTATTTATTCTTAGCATCTTACTTTCTGTATTAGAGGTCTGTGACTACATGGACATAAGACAGCACTTTAGAGGAAGTAGTTCTTTTTCAAGTCTTTCACAGAGAAGTTATAAATCTACCAAGTATAATATTTTATAATGGTCATCAAATGTCTTCTTCCTTTTATCTGAAGTAGGACTCTAGACCTCTCCTATGCACTTATTTGGGGTCAGATCTAAAAAATACATTTCAGTAATTGAGGCTCAATGGTAAAATTGCAGTAGGACATTTGCAACTTCAGTCATTTATGTGCCCTCAAACATGAATGTTCCGTTCTCTATGTAGTCCTCCTATCTCTGTTTTTGTAGTCTAATAGAAAAAAATGTATTTTTTCATACTTGGATTTTATTATGTTTTTGGTGCACAACAGGTTATTCTCTTCCACTTTCAGTAACCAAACTTCTCTCATACAAATAGAGCAGTACCTTATGTCAGAAACCTAGGTTCTAATTATGTCTCTGATGCATACTAGCTATGAGACAATGAACAAATCTCTTATCCTCTCTGAATTTTATTCAGTTTCTTAGAAAATCTGGGAAAAGAAGTGTTTGGATTAGTTGATCTTTAACGATTCCAAATTAGGCCTGAGGGGTGTCCTAGGGCCTAGATTCTGTGAAGATGAGCACTACAGCACCACTCTTTTATGTTTCTGTGGACAGCTATAATCACAGGCATTCAAGAAGAGATGAGGAAAACTGAGTGTGGCTTCCTCTAAATTAATTTTCCATAAGGATTCTCGTACTCCTCTGTCATTCCTCAGGAAGTGAAGTTCAGCGAGGCCCCACACCTCTTCCCATGACTACTTTTATTCTCATTAGGTGATTGGTCTCATGTTAGTCTAAGGATAGTAAGAAATTATATAATCATGGTCATTAAAGTAAGCATGGTACAGATCTTAGGATTTTGTCACTTCTAACTTTGAAACTTAGTTTTTCTTCTCTAAAATTGAACTCATTATCTTTCCTCCATACACTGCCCACACCCAAACTTCCCCTAATTCCCTCAGGGGTACTACTTTCCTCCCAGGCCAAGGCTTAGACCCTAGGTGTCATCCTTGACTCCTCACTAACTCTCACCCTACCCTTCTCATATTCAATCTGTGGTCAAGGCCTTTTGATTTCACCTTCGCAACATCTTTTCAATATGTTGCTTTCTCTCCTCTGATATCTCTGTGGGGTAGGCCCTCTTCACCTCATACATAAACCACTGAAATAAGTTTTTGATTGAATCAGCCTGCCTTAAATCTCTCCCATTCCCATCCATTCTCCTTTAAGCCACCTAACAAAAGTCACCTAATCCCCATGGCTCCCTATCATCTCCAGAAGGAAATACAAAATTCTCTGTTTGGCCTTTAGAGTCCTCCCCTCCCCACCTTTCCACTTGTCTCACACTTTACTCCTTGTCATGTACTCCAGTCTGATGACACTGGCCTTCTTGCATTTTTATGAACAAGGAATGACATCTTACAGCTTTGGATGATTTCTCTGACTTTTCTTCCATTCTTGGAATACTCCCTTCCTCACGTCTGTCTCCTGGCTTCACGGCTGTCTTCAAATTCCAACTAGAATTCTATGTTCTACACAAGCCTCTCCCAACCCCTCTAAATTCTAATGCCTTCCCTCTTTTGATTATTTTATGTATATAGTTTGTTGTACACATTTGTTTCCTTGCAGTCTCACTCATTAGATTGTGTGCTCTTCAAGGGCAGAGATTGTCATTTGTGTTTCTTTGTATCCCCATTGTTTAGCACAGTGCTCCTCATATGGTAGGCATAGAAAATGCTTATGATTGACTGATATGCAGCATAGTGCAATACTTACTATGTCAGTTGATTGCCCTTGGAATATCTCCTCTTTCTGGTTCTATACAAACAATCAGAATTTAATGGGGTTCATGGTAGAGCCTGGCCAAAGTTCATGATAACACTTTTCCTGCTCTAAATTCCTCCATACACTGAATTTCAAGTTGTAATTTCAGCTTTGATTCCTCTCTCTGTTTCCTAACAGTTTGACTCAAAGCAGGTCACTTCCCCTCTCTTGGCTTCAGTTTCCTAAATCCAACCTTTTCAAATACCCCTTGTTATATGACCCTTCTTAATGATAATAGTTTACATTTACATCGTGATGTATGGTTGCAAAGTCCTCTGTACCCATAGTCTCAAGTGAACCTTGCAATAATCCTGTAAAAAAGTAGTCCAAAAATATTATGCTCCATTTTAAAGATGAGGAAATTGAGCTACAGAGACATTATGGCAATATGACCATAGTCATACAGTCAGTAATTGAGATACAGAACTTGGGTCCAACTTTTTTGATTCCAGAGCCAGGATTATGTTTCCTGTTCAGTTTGTTCAGTCATATCTCACCCTTTGTGATCCCATTTGGACTTTTCTTGGCAAAGGTATTGTAGTGATTTTTCATTTCCTTTGCCAGGTCCATTGTACCAACCATTAATTTGCCTTATCTCAGAAAGATTTTTGTTTAAGGAAACAACAAATCCTGCTTGAACCATGGCAGGAGAGATCTATAGCCAAGTCCTCACTCAATATTTTCATGCATAGGTCAAAGAAAATAAACCATTACAAAGATTGGTTTTTTTAATCTGGTAATGGATGTGTTTGAGGAGGTTGGGTTTAGTTGGTGTATTGGAGAGATTTCTTTAATGCATAAGACTTTAATGCATAATGTATGTTTCTCCCATTTTAGATTCCGGGAATTACCCAACTATCCTTTTAATGATGAATATTAATGAAGTTCTGACTCAGAAGATTTGTGATCCTGAGGCATTGCAGTACTCTCAAAGGAAAAGTTTACATTCAGTTAATTTTTATGCAAATTAAATCTAGTATTATGGTTAAACAATGCACCATGGCTAACCCTACACCAAGGCAGTGGTTAAAGGGAGTTGTTATATTATAAGCTCTGCTGGTAATATTCACATAATGGTACATATTTATGTAACATTTCAAAGTTCACCAATCACTTTTCAAGTAGTAGTGCAAATATTATCCATTTTTTTCCAAAAAATGTAATCTTTACTCAGAGAGTTTGTATTAGAGTTAGTATCTGGCTCACAGTCTTCCTCTTTCCTCAAATCTTAACATTATATTCAGTGCTTCAACATACATGTTGATATTCCATCCAGCATTCTAACTACTCAATTCTTTACTTCTCTGTCTAAATAGTAGTGTGGATGAGCTGTCATAGGAATAGCAGTCCCCTTCAGTTGTCCACAATTTCATCCCAGCTGCTTTCACATCCAACATGAATGCAGTAATTTCTGTAACTCTTCTAGAATGTGCTTTGCCACTACGACAGGGTGCAAAAGAAAGATAATCACATACACACACAATCCTTTTTATTTGTTTGTTTGCTTAAATCCATCCTGGAGCAGAAATCAATCATTAGAAAAATTTTTTAAAAATCACATTCTCTGACTAAACACAAATAATCAATATGTGATAGTTCACTCAAAACCCAGAAGAACACTAGCAACTGTAAGCCTTGAGGCTGACAAATATCCCCATCTGAGATAACCCTTAAACCAAAAAACCAATGTGGGATCTGTCTATAACAAAGAAAATGTTACTTCAACACATACAATTCCAGGTGAACTTTCATGATTTTAATAATCAATGTTCAAGAAATCTATCAAATAAAAATCTATGAAATCAAGTTAATAAAAATAAAAATCATTCTTAATAAGATAATCTTGTAAACTTAAAAATAACATAATCAGTATTATGGATTTTTAAGCTTATTGCTATCATCAATTCAGTCTAATGCATTTATGAATCATATTACAATAAAAAAATCACTTCATCATCTACCAATTTGGCATTTCATACAAAACACATTCAAAAAAGCAGTATAGAGTAATTACACTCCTAACTTTTCTTCATGTAGTTTCTAAGTATATCACCTTAGTGCCAAATATCTAATGGCTTTTTTTTGGTAAGGTATGATCAAACTATAGAGGATAAAACATTATGATTATATCACTTTTAATGGGTCATAATACAATTTAGTTTTAGTTTACAATCACAAATAATCTCATTCGAGATCTCAGTTTCTCAGACCATTAGTTGGCTAGCATCAGAATTTATAGAGCCCACTGCTTTAGCTCAGTTCCAAAGTGGTTGTTTCACTTTCTCATCTCCTGTTTAAAATATTTCAGTATTTACAAAAATATTTAAACCACAATTTGGAAATTTACAGTAAAGATATTACATATCAGTTTCAAATTTGCTTTTTAATTGGTTCATAATGCCATAAATTCCTAGAAATCAAGAAACATGTTTCCTTCTATTACTTGTCTAATTTTACCTCTGTAACCTCAATCTGACTATGGTATGATAGAGAGAAAATATCTTGAAGTTTTTTTTTCTTTTTTCATTTATTAAAATTGCTAAAATCTTATCTTGAGCTAAAAGTCTGAAGTGGGAATAAATATCTGGGCATTGGGAAGGAAAATTTAGCATCAGATTATAGAAAGGTGGGATAAGTTTCAAGTATGGAACTTCACTAATCTTCTCTACCCACCAATTTAACATCACTTTCTGCAATTTTCCCCTCAGTAGTATTTGTTGTTCCACGACATTTCCCCTTTAGATATCTTCCACATAGAATTTACAAATAACACCAGACATGGTACAACACATTTTCCTGAGGACTTCAAAGGGTGGGAGAAAAAAGGGTTTCCTACTTCTAGAGTACAAGTGCTTGACCTATAAACACCTAACTGTGGTCAACAGTTTATCTGACTTGTACACATTGGAGCTTCCCTCATCCCCCTGGGGTTATCCTTAGTGAATGGTTATGGGACTGATATTAGGTGAACTGTTCATCAAAATCACTCAGTTAACTAAATGGATATTAGGACATGAGAAGACACATCACAAACATCTGATAAAATATTGCCTCTGGGATCATGTGGGTAAACTGGTGGTCTTTGCCATTGAGTCCTAGATCACCAGGATATCATAGTGACTGCCACCAGACAAAGGTATCCAGTTTATCTCTAATGGCCACAGGAGGGTTGAAGGAACCACGGGGAGAGAAAAAAGAGAGAAACAAAATTTAAGACAGTATTGGTGACCAAATTTAACACATGGTAGCATTGCCCCTAAAGTCCTTGTATAGTCAATCTTACAGAACTATTCATATGCTAATAATTACTAGGCTAATTGTAAACCTACTCTGAGACTATTCTGAGTCATGGTGTCACACAACCCCTTACATTAGTGGAATTCAAATATAGGAGCAAATGCTGCATTCCACTGAATCACGAAGTTTATTCACCCAATTATCACCAAAAATATTGATCTCATCCAGATCAGTCCTGCCCTTTGGGTGTCTCAAACTGACTGTCAAAGAGCCCACTTCTGATGCCAAAATGTTTTGGCAAAAATAAAACCAAAAACTATAAAAAATTTGTAAGTTTATTAAGTCATCTAGCAAGGGGTAGAGTTGAAAAAAGGTGGTCTGCTCCTCTAAATGTTTTTAGTGACATATATAGGATTCAAACAATGAACTACAAAATAAAAATACCTTACAACTTTATGAATTTCAATGTGAATTATATCAATTCAATCCAATATTATATTCAGTTGTTTGGGAAAAAACAGGAAAACAAAGGTCCTACCAAATTCCTTCTGTGTAAAACATGACCTTAATATTTAAACCAAGGACAGTCAAATCAGTTGGGGGGGGAGGGTGTGTTATAAAATCAACATTACAAGGAGACTGTAGCAACATATCTCAAAGATTGTACACTATGACCAGGCGGCATTTATACCAAATATTAGGCAAACTAAAAACATAATTGATCATATGATTGTTTCAGCAGATGCAGAAAAAGTTTTCTATAAGCTACAGAATCCATTCCTATTTAAAAGAAAATACACTAGAAAACAAAGTAACAAATGGATATTTTCTTAAAATGATAATATCTACCTAAACCCAAGAGCCAACCTTATCTGTAATGGGATTTTTCCAATAAAGATTATAAAAGCACGGAGATAAAATAGCAATGTCCATTACTACTCAGTGTATTGGTAGACATACTCTCTATAGCAATACTACAAAAGAAATTGAGGAAATAAGCACAAAGAAGAGAATAATCACTTTTAATAGATGATTTGTTGGTTTACTTAGAGAAAACTAGAGAGTTTACTAAAAATTAATTGAATCAATATTCTTGGAAAAGTTGCATTATAAAATGATCCCTATATAATAACTAGTATTTCTATACCTTGCAAAGAAAATCCAGCAAGAAGAGATAGAGAAAGTCCATCCAAAGTAACTATAGAGGGCTCAACATGATCAACAAGATGGAAGATGATCAACAAATAAATAAAAATTTATTAAGCACCTACTCTGTTCCAAATATTGTGCTAAGTGTTGAGGATACAAAATGAGGCAGAAGATAGTCCCTACTCTTGAGAAACTTACATTCTAAAGGATGAGCAAATATATGCAAAGTAAACTATATGCAGGATAAATTGGAAATAACGGAGAGATATCACTAGAGTGAGAGGGGGTGACATGGCTGAAGATCCAGCAAAGGAGACTAAGAAGGGTATCAGACGGGTAAAAGAAACAAAAGAAATATCAGAAAATCTCAGGGAAGGGAAAGAAGTCATTAAAACTGTGAAAAGCTGCAGAAGGTTCAAGGAGAAAAGAATATATAATTCAATTCAAACCAACAAGCACATATTAGGCACTCATTATGCACAAGGACTAGAAAGACAAAAAAAAAAAAGACAAAAAAGAGTGAAAAACCAGTCTCTGTCTTTCTCTTTCTGTCTCTGTGTCTGTATCTGACTGTCTGTCTCTCATTAACTGGGTTAGGAAGTTTGTGGCTTCCAACGCATTCATGGCTCCTTTCCAATAAGCATTCTTTAATTCATTATATTTTTATCCTCAATACATTCCTTGGAACATAGTAGATGCTTAATAAATCCTCATTGATTGATTGATATCCAATGTGGTAACTCCCAGAGAAATGCAGCCTAGAGTTTACATCTAAAGAAGCAGGTCATTTCAGCTCCATGAGACTGTTGGTGTCACTAGATGTTCAGAGTAAGAGCAAATCAGCTGAGTTCAAGCAAACTAACCTTGGAAATAGACTGGCTACCTATTAAGGTGATTAATAATTTATCCCAAGCAAGTAGAGAAGGTGGATTCTGATAGAGGATTAAAGATCAAAAAGACATTTTTATCCACTGGATAATTCTCTTAACTCTTTTACAAACTTACCTCTTATTTACCAGCTTATATCCATAAATCAGGCTATGTCAAAAGTCTTTCACTGTGAAGTTTGAGACGCTAATAGCTTTCACCAGTCCCTCATTCAGCATCTATAGCCTACAAGAGGAGAGATATTCCATTGAGCATGTAGAAGATACTGTGTTGTAGTTGAGAAAACAGTGACCTTAAAAACAAGCTACTTTACTGTTTAATTCTAAGATGGGCAAACATAAACACTATACACATAAGTTAATATAGATAATTTGAGATGGGAGACATCAAATGTGGTTGTTGGGAGGGACTGGAGTATGACTCACTCATACTAGATACCCTCCCTCCTCTTATCTGCCATATTATGCCACTCAACTTTCTTTACTCAGACTCATGAAAGAACCAAACTGACTTGGTTAATTATTTGATACGAGAATTATCCACCTACCCTGGACACCCCAGATCCAGCATAGTGCAGTGAAAAGATTTTAGTAAAAAAATGTGGATTCAAATCCCAGCTTGGCCAAATCATTTTACTTCTCTGAGACTCAGTTTCTTGGTCTGTAAAATGTAAGGACTGGATTAGATGACCTCTAAGGTCCCTTCCAACTTTAAATCCATGACTCTATGAACTTTCTTGTGTCTCATTCTGTCTACCTAGTTCAGCTTCCCCAGAACAGACTTTTAAAATCCATGCTTTGCTGGAAAGGGTTATAGGGGGTAGTTAATCCACTCCATTTTAGAATTCTGCTCTGAGGCTAAGCCATCCTGACTGGTGAGGAAATGCAAAAATTACCTAATCCACTACATACTGTTTACTACATGCTCTAATATATACTGTGAGAACTTACCATGCTTTCTATCTATCTACCCCAGAAAACTTGCCCTGGCACATATCCCCTTTCCTGCTTTTTGACTCTCCAGCTTTTTGACTGTTCTCTGGATAATAGAAATCAGATCAATATTTCCAACACTTCTAGAAAGCACATGTCAATTGATTGCCATTTCTGTGTCTTTCAAAACAAAATTGACCTACTCTGGGCACAACTCCCCTACATTGTTATCTTTCCCCAATAGGATGAAAGTTCCTTGAAGGAATGAACTGTCTCACTTTTGTATTTGTAACTCTACCTGCTTCTGGCATAGGGCATGGCATATTGGAGTACCTGATACAGGCTTTTTTCATTCATTCTGGTTTTCCCAGAACTTTTATATTTAGTATTGGGTTCTGTTCATCTGTACTTGCCCATGTGTTTCTTCCCAAATATATATGAGTTTTTCATGAGTGTATAATACGTCAACATAGCTAAATTATATAGTAGAATGCTAATGTCTCATAAAGACAGAGACCACTATTTTTCTTCAATTAGATCTTCACTCTTTAATTCCTGAAACAGTATTCTTTCAATGGGAGATATGTCCATCTCTATTCACCTTCAGTAAAAGACTATGACCTGGGAATTGGTCCTACTTGGCCAGAGTGGGTAAATGAGAGATGCATGTACCTAATTTATTTCCTTGTTTCTGAAAAGAAATCAGATTGTATCCTACTAATAGATTTTTAGGAGGTAACTTTTAGTCTAAATCACCGGTAAATGTAAAACCTTGCCTTATGAAAATAGTCACTAGCACTGAGCTTGCCCAATTCTGAAAGCTGATTCACCTGTGTTTCCTTTTGGGATCAGAAGACCTGATTTCAAGACCTGGATCTATTGCTATGTGGTATGGAGAAATCACTTTATCTCTCTAGGCTTCAATTTACTTATCTTAAATTAAAGGCTTAAGTTCTATCATTCTTAAGATTTGTTAGAGTTGTTATGTTCCATCACACTATAAGTCCATAGAAAAGGCTTAGCTCATTGTTTGTACAAAGGAACCTTGAAGGCTAAGGTTCTTGGTTATTTATACTGTTACTGCTATCTAAACTCTTCTTTGAATCAATTAGTCACAACAGTCATGTGCTAGGGATGGGTGTCTCCATTCCTAAATCCAGTGTTATAGAGTAGAACCTCTTTCTTATATAGTAACATTTAGGGAGAGATTTCAAGACTGTGGGCTCCTCAGATAGGTGTTATGGGGAGTTTTTTCTTAATGCATATAGCAAAGTCTATCATTCAAGCTAACAGCTGTAGTTTATAGAAAGGCAAACACTTCAAGTAGTGAAGACTCTACAGCTTACTACACTGAATGTGACCAGTTTTCATCTAGGAGAATGTTGGCTTAGCTCTCAGGGTTCAAGTAGTTTGTCTTATGGAGAATGATTATTCCATTTAGTCTTTCTATAAGTCATCATTTCCTGCCTGTTGAGATAATGAAAATACCTTAATATAGCTCTGACTGTATAATCCATATAGAAGGTAGGCAATGTGCTAAGTATTTTACAGATATTATCTCATATCAACCCTGGAAAGTAGGTGGGGATAATAATGTCCCATTTTACAGTCGAATAAGGTAAACATAGCTTAAGTGACTTAACTATCATCATAGATTTAGTGTCTTTGGCTAGATTTGAAATTAGATCTTCCAGATTCCAGACCCAGGGCTCTATCTACTGTGCCAGCACTTGCCTGGGAGATTACTATTGGAGAGAACAAGAATTCATGTAGGTTCCTGTCTGCTTCACCTAAAAGGGGATATGCAGTTGAGACTTGTGACAATCACTAACAGGAGAGAATAAGAGAATAAAGATGAGTGGAACTCCTTTTCACTAGCACAGCTCAACCATCCACCTTTCTAAGGTAGGATTTATTATTTTTTTCTTGTGACCTCTATCAGATGACACACAAGTTAAAGATAGTAAAAAATGATGGACATACATAGAAGAGAAAAAATTACAACAGGAAAGAAAGGTAGTTTGTTTTCAAAACTAGAATAGCATGATCCACATTTTTCAGAGATTGATACTAATACCATCTTCCCTTTTCCATTCTCTTCCCTCCAACCCATTCTTTACACTTTCATGCAAATAAGTCCTTAGGTACAAATCACTTTAAGTCATTGCTATGCTCAAAACCTTTCAGTGTTTTCTCTTTGCCTACCAAATAAAGTTGATTCATTATCTTGTTATGCAAAGGCTTCCACAGTCCTTTCCATGTAATGACTTCCCCAATTACAGTTTTCATGTATCTCGATTGGTGTAAGAAATTAAATTGAAATTTTGGGGAAATTTTGTGGAAGCTGCAGATGACACTTGGAGCCCAGCAGATGACACAGAAAAAAATTAGAAATTTGTAATGCATATGTATTGTATTTTATAATATTAATATATTTTATCTTTTAGTACTATAATAATTCAGACTTCTCTGATATGGAGACCCCAAAAATTTTACACAGATCATGCAGATCGAAGAGGTGCCTGTGCCTCAACCCCAAGATGTGGAAGAGATGATTGTAGTTCCATCCTACCTCTTCAAACTGATAACACACTACAATAGCATTTGCTACCACTGACAATGCTTTCTCTGAATTCTCCCTTCCTTTGGCATGAAATATGAAGAAAGTTAATAAACAATAGATGTGCTTCAATCTGCCATCAGAATTCATCAGTTTTCTCTCTGGAGGTAGATAGAATTTGTCATCATGGATCCTTTGGAATTGTTGTGGGTCCTTATCTTGATGAGAATAGCCAAGTCATTCACAGTTGATCATCATTACAGTATTCCTAGGGAAAACAAAATCAATATCACCTATGTTCATTAGTTCGGCATATTAACTCGGTTCTCATTCGCTTGCACTCTAACATTTGACTTCATCATTGAACTGAAGCTATTATCTTTATGGTCATCAGTTTTCTCTAAATTACCAAATCTGTTTACAATTCTTTTCCTTCTTCATCTCTCTGTAGCAGTTCTCATTCCTAGATTCCTTCTTCTAGGTTTTCCTAACACTGCTATCTCCTGGTTTTCTCTTCTATCTCTCTTATCCTTCTTCTCATCATAATAGAATTTCCCCCAAAAAAGCAGAATTGTACCAAAGGCTTTGTTCTGAGCTCTCTTTTCCTCCTACACCCTCTTCTTTTCTTCTTTTTCCAAGCAGAAAGGAAAAATACATTCACAAAAAAGCAAAAAGAAATCAGGCCTCATATTAGTGAAGGTTAAATTTCATTTTTTTAAAAATATAGACTTTATATCATTGCCAATTCTATCTCAAGACTCCTTCCTTATAAATCACTCTTATGGTAAATAGCATGTAAGCTAAAAAGATATACAAATTCCAAGTAAATGTATGTGAATTTACTTTGACTCAAATTGTGAAGTAAAGAATAAATCTCATTTCCTCATGGTAAAAAAAAATCAGCTACCTACTTTCTTAAGGTAAAAAAAAAAAGGCAATTAACAGAGAGGTCTTTTGTTTTTATCTTCTTTTCTTTAACAAATTATTGAATTTTAAATTGTATGTTTTTAACTTTTTTTACCTCCCTCCCATACCTCACTCACATCTTAAGACTGGAAGCATTGTGATATCAATTATACATGTGAAATCACATAAACATATTTCCATATTAGCCATCTTGTAAAAAAAAAGCAAAGCAAAAAATGATATGCTTTACTCTGCATTCAGACATCATCAGTTGTCTCTCTGGAGGTGGATAGCATTTTTAATCATAAGTACTTTGGAAATGTTTGGTTTATTGTATTGATAAGAAGAAATTATTTATCTTCATTAGGATATTGCTGTTACAGAGTACAATATTTTAAAGGTTCTGCTCATTTCACTTTGCATCAGTTCATACAAATCTCCCTAGGTTTTTCTGAAACCCTCATACTTGTCATTTCTTATAGCAAAATAATATTCCATCACAATCATATATGTTCAGTCATTTTCCAATTGATGGGCATCTCCTCCCTTTCCAATTCTTTGCTACCACAAAAAGAGTTGCCTAAATATTTTTGTCCCTATAGATAATTTTCCTTCTTCTTTCATCTCTTTGGAGTATGGAACTATCAGTGGTATTGCTGGGTCACACCTTTATTACCCTTTGGGCCTAGCTCCACACAGTTCTGCAGAGTGCTTGGACCAGTTGGCAATTCCAACAATAGTGAGTTAGTGTCCCGATTTTCCCAAAGAATCAACTTCTAGTTTGATCAATTCTATATTCTTTTTGTTTTCCATTTTATCCTTCTCCATTGAAATACAAGGACCTTTGTTTTCATGTGAAGTGCTTAGGCCAGTGCCTGGCACATAGTGGATGCTGTATAAATGCTTATTCCCTTCTTGTCCCCTTCCTCCTTCTTCTCTGGTTTTTGTGTTTATTGGCTGCAGTAAATATTGAACACATTATTGTATGACATGAAATGACACTAATAAAAGCTAACTGACATTAAGCTATGTTGGTAGAAACTTAGTATCATATCATACCCTGCGCTGACCATACCACAGCTAGAATATTGTGCTAAGTTCTGAATACCAGAGTAGGGTAATTATGATACTTTATGACTGGAGATCCGTGTCCATCATGTGGGAGCACTGGAGTTATTAATGTAACATGTAAGGGGAAGAAGATCCACATGTAAAGCATAAAATGAATTTAATGCTTCCTGTTGAAGAATGGAACATAGAAGAATGTGATAGCAGGCAAGGAGCAGAGATGGACTCCTGAGCTTCTGCTTTAGATGTAAAACCCCTTCCCTTGATCACTCATTCACATGTCGTGATGTGTTCAACCATTTCCTAAAAAATCAATCAATCCTTATTAAGTGCCTACTATGTGCGAGGCACTATACTAATTGCTGTGGTTATGTTTCATCCCTACAGAAAGATCTATTCACATTCTTTCATCATTTTCAATTGGAGAATGACTTGCATATTTACTTATATATTTCCATATTACCTACTTACATATTTCTTACATATTTATATCAAATCTCAATTTATTATGGATTTCATATCTTCTTTAGTGATATTTATTAAAAAAGATTTTTTAAAAATAGTTAATGGGTTCCATTCCATTGTTGTTGATCATCCTTTGTTTTGGAAGAGGATCAATGACACAACAGGTGTTACTGACTTGTGTGTGAATTGTATTTAACTGAGGGAGGGTTGCCAGTTTTCCCAGAGGCTTTTGTCAAAAAAAAAAAAAGTGTCATTACCTCAGTAATTTTGACTTTATCAAACATTAAGGTACTATTTTCATTTGCTTCTCTAGAGTGTGTCCAATCTGTTGTGCTGATTCACTTTCCTATTTTTTTAAACCATTATCAAATTATTTTGATGCTTACTGCTTCCTAGTATAGTTTCAGGTCTAGTACTGATAGTTCTAGTACTTCCCACTTTTTTTCACATTTTATTTTGATATTCTTGACCTTTTTCCCCTTTCTTATGTATTTTTTTTTATTTTTAAAGCTCTACAAAATAATCCATTGGTAGTTTGGTGTGGCACAGAGTAAACAAATTTATTTGAATAGCATTGCCATTTTATCCTATTGACATGATCCAACCAAGTGCAATGGCCATCTATCCCTTAAGTCTGTATTTCTGTAAAGGAGATTTATGCTTATAGACATACAATTTCTGTGCATCTTGATAGCTGGACTCCTATGTATTTTATACTGTCTCTATTTTGTTTGGAATTTCTTTTCTAATTTGAAAGAATCACAAGATTATAAATTTAGAGCTGGAAGGAACCAACTCATTTATCACCTCTAGACAAGGAACAAGGCCTTTACCTTGGTCCTAGTTCACAAACTAGACATGGTTACCAATAGCTATCTTTCAATGATTCTTCAGTAGACCAATCTATATTATTTGATAGTATCAAAAAAAGACTAATGTTTTCGACAAGAAGACCATTTCATCCTGTAGGTGAATATAAGAATTCTTCTTTCTGGTTTGGTAAAGATTTGAAGGTTGCTGAATAACTGATGTATTCCTGAAGATGATATTTCAATGATAATTATGTCATAAATATTTCTAGACTTGCATACTTTTAATTACTATAAGAAATTAATACTGACTGAAAGATATTACTCCCTATTTAAATTACTCTGAAAAGGATAGGAAAATAATTGACTGTCATTGTCCAAATCCATTAAAAAACAATGACACACAACTCCCTTCAGGATTCATTTGACATTAAGAATAATCACTGAGGGAGAATATTTTAAAAATATATTCCCATCATGCTACTTTGATAGAAACATTAATAAGAAACATTCTTATCTTGATTTATAGAGAAAATAATGTTATTGTTGATTTCCTGGACTTACAGTAGTGGTTGCTCTCAGAATTGTAGATCTCCAGAAAGGGTTGGCTATGAATTTCATGCTAGCTAAGATGGTAGAATTTGTGCCTTTATAGGAGAGAAGGTTATATTCACATTCTTGATGCATCTGAGCACATTTATAATTTGTGTGTTAGAAGGTAGGAGATACAACTCCATGAAGATAGACAATTGAGTTTTAAACCCTGCTATTATTCTATTTTTATATTCCTTGATTATGCAACTGTAACTGGATTTTTTATATTAACTATTGTACATCATTACATTTACGTGGTATTTATAATTTGCATGATGTTACTTGACTCATTCTTTGATTTGGATGCCAAAAGGTTTGATCCAGAACAAAGAAGAGGTATATGCTGCAATGTTCGAAGTTTAAAATGTCCTTTGTTGTGCTAAATAGAAGAAAAAGGATTGTTGAAACATTAATATGTGATCTGAAACTTAAAGGTAAATTGAAAAATCAAGAAAGGCCTTAAACTTGGCAATATTTTTTAGATTCTGATTTTAAAAGTTTACAGTTGTTGATCAAGACAAATGGCCTATGGGACAATCAGAGAAGATGTGAAGAAAAATTCCTGGACTTCCTGGCTAGATCTGCCTAAAGAACAAGAGGCAAACCTTGGGGTTATCTGCATTGGGAAGATGCCTCAACCCAACCACAGGAACTTTTATCCCTGGGACAGGAGGGAAATTGGACATCTGAGGTGGGAAAGATTGAGGGAACTTCTGTTGACAAGGAATGCCAGATCCAGCTGAGCTGTGGAGATGTGGTAGAGCAAGAAAGAAGCAGCTCATGGGTAGTGAGTAGAGAAACAGTGGGGCAGAGACAACACTGACTGTGGGCAATCATAGGAGGTTGAAGGTCTTGGTTCAAGTTCCAGGTCAGAGGGAAAACTGAAGTAGGAGCTGAGGCCTCCTCCTCCATACCCCTGTACTAGAGGTAATTACAAAACTAAGCCACTACCAAAAAAAATGAACAAGCAAATGAGAAAGAATCCGACCATAGAGAGTTGCTTTGGGAATAAAGACCAGGGTTCATCTTCAGAGGAGGATACTAAAGCAAAGAAAACCTCTTCTACTCTGAGGAGTAACATCAACTAGTCACCTGCTCAAAAAGAATTCATAGGAGAACATTAAAATAACTTAAAAATCAAATGAAAGAGAATTGGGAAAAATTGTATTTTTTTCTTTGTGTGTATGTGTGTACAAATAGGTTTTATATTGGTTCTGAATTTTTCATTGATTATGAAAAAAGAAAAAAGGGTTTCTAATTTCTTTTACAAAATGTGGTCTCCAATTCTTTTTTTTAATATATTTTAATTAATTATTTTTAGTTTTCAACATTTACTTCCACAAGATTTTGATTTCCAAATTTTCACCCATCTTTCCCTTCTCCTCACCACAAGACAGTGATTACCCTTTCCCTGATCTGCCTTCTCTTCTATCACATCCCCCCTGCTCTTATCCCTTTTCCCTATATTTTTCTGTAGGACAGGATGGATTTCTATGCCAGTATGTCTTATTTCCCTGAAGCATGTAAAGACAATTTTTAACAGTTGTTTTCAAAACTTTGAGTTCCAAATATTCTTCTTTCCTCCCTTCTCCCCAAAACCTCATTGAAATGGCAAGTAATTCGATACAGGTTATACATGTGTACTCATGTAAAATACTTCCCTCACAGTCATGTTGTGAAAGACTAACTATATTTCTCTTCATCTTATCCTCCCCTCCATTCAGTCTATTCTGTCTTTTGACCCTGTCCCTCTCCATAAGTGTTTACTTCTGATTACCCCCTGAGAAAAACCTTTTAAAAAATACAAACCATCCTAGAAAAACAAGATTATGAAAAGAAACTCAATCCCCTAGAAAAGGAAATCCAGATTATTAAGGACGAAAACATCTCCTTGAAAGTGAGAATTAGGCACAAGGAAGTCAGTGAAGAAGAGATCAAGAAATAATATAAACAAAATATAAAGAATGAAAAAAATAGAAGAGAATGTGAAACATCTCATCAGAAAAACAACTGATCTGGAAAACAGATCAAGAAGCAGAAACATAAGAATAAGCAGACAACTGGAAAGGTATGATTAAAAAAAGAATCTTGATACAATAATACAAACAATAATTAAACAAAATTGCCCTGAAGTATTAGAACAAGAATTGAAAGTAGAAATAGGAAAAGTCCACCAATCACCATGTGAAAGAGATCCTACAAGGAAAAACCACAGGAATATCACTATTAAATTTTGAAACCCTAAGGTCAAGGCTAAAACATTAAGAACAGCAAGAAAAATAAAACAATTTAAATATGGCAGTGCCACAATTAGAATCTCACAAGAACTAGTAGCGGTGACACTAAAAGGCCACAGGTCTTGGAATACTATATATTGAAAAGCAAAACAACTGGGGTTCTGACTGAAAATATCATACCCAGCAAAACTAAGCATAATCTTGAGTGGGGATCAGAGGTCATTTAATCAATTGTCACATGGATAAGATGTTGTTTAACCTGGTTTGACATAACAGATTTGCCATACCATAGCCAAGAAAATTTAAGGTACATGCCAAAGACTGCCCAATAAGGACACACTGATGACTTTTCTGTGTATAAAATGTAAAGCGTATGTCTAAGATTATTAATTATTAATAATTAATAAGTTATTATTAATTGGGCAATTCATAAGAAAGATTGGGATAAAACTGAGTACAATATAATTTTTAAAAGTAACACTATTTAGGAACAGCTAAAAAGAATGATTATCTTATACAAATGAGGTGTGAGAGGAAGAACTGGCACAGAGGAGTTAGATGGTAGAGGAAGGCTTGTAGTTCTGGAAATCTACTTTTGTTTGGAATGGGTTCAAGAAGGATCAAAGCATAAATGTATATGATTATGAAAGTTTTCTAAATATAGAAAGAAATAAAATGCTAAGGGGATAGGGAGCAGGAGAGGATAAAGGAGGAATCTTTAGAAGGCAAATTGAGGGAATACATTCATGGGGGAATATAGAAGGGTGTTTAGATTAATGGAAATGGGAAGATAAGGGAGGGATCCTTGGGGCTTGGTTAAGTAATGGGAGCGCAAGGTAGGGGGTAGAAGTAAAGTAGAGGAGTCAGGAGGATAAGAGATACACAAACATAAAATAAAGATCAGGACTAGAATCTGTTAGGAGAAAAGGAACAGGGGTAGTAATCACGATTTTGGACAAAAGGTTAAAATAGATTAATTGAAAAGAGAAAAATAAAGAAACTATACTATGTGTCAGCTAAATTTTATCAGCATTATTTTGTACTACTTAAAACAGCTAGATAGTATAAGGTGGGAATATTGCTGTGGTGTAGGAAATGAGTTGGTGAACTAGGAAAAATATGGAAAGACTTGGACTTGTGAAGGAAGAGCTTATCTGCCATCAGAGAAACAGAGAATAAATAAGTATAGTCTTACATAGATGCACATGAAGATGTATGTCTATATATGACTTGGATTATCAATATCTAATTATATGTATGTGTAGTGTATATATGTACAGTATGTGAGTATATATGCATATCTGTGTATATATGTCTATGTATATATGTGTATATGTGGGTATATATAGCTATATATATATATATATAAATATATTCATATTTAATGAAATCATTTAAGGGAGTGGAAAGAAAGGAGGGAAAAAGAAAAAAGAAAAACTGTACACCAGAGAACAAAATAAAACTTACAAGGGAGCAAATAAAATATGGACAGCTTTCAACACAATGTGTAGTATTTATTATATAGACTTTCTTGAAAAAGAAATTTCTTGTTGTATATTTTGAAGCCTCTCTCATATTCTGCTTTGGAACATGGCAATGCTTTTTATTACTTAGTATTGTTTCAGTATATTAGTTTGTTTCTCTTTTTTTCTTACACAGAGGAACACTACCATAGAAAGGGCAAACAGCCTGGGTAAACAACCATGAAGAGTTCTCATCTCTCTTTTTCTACTTCCTTCTGACACACACAGGTATAGGGTCAATTCAAGAGCATTAACAGAATGGCAATTCAATTTTCAGTCTTCTCTGCATTTCCTCATATATGACAAATAAACTGGACTCACCAATATTTCATCATTCCAAGCATGGGGAATAGCCCATATGAAAAATCATATAGATAGGAGAAAGAATACCATCTACAGGGAACAGCTGTAACTATTAAGATGCAAGAAAGGGGGAGCAATATGTAATGTCTATGAAACTGGGCTTGGACCAGATTATGGAGGGCCTTAAATGCCAGCACTTTGTATTTTGTCCTAGAGGCAATAGAAAGCTTCCATTCAATAACTCTGTGGAAAACAGACTGGAAGGAGAATAAATGTGTTATAAGGAAAGCAATTAGGAGAGTAATGAAGTAGTCCAGGCAAGAGATATTAAGGGCACAAGCAATGGTGGTAATTACATGAGCGAAGAAAAGGAGACAGATGGTGGAGATAGAGTGGAAGTGGAATTGAAAAGACTGGCAACTTCCTGGATAGGAGTTGTGAGTGAGAGTGAAGACTCAGATGATTCTGTGACAGTTATTTAGATTATGTGTGACACTGTGTATGGACTCTGCAAAACAAACAGTCAAGAATAGCTTTTTGGTTGCTTTTCTTAAGTTTAGTAAATTAAAGTTATTTAGTAATTTAAAGTCAAGTTAAAGTACAATGACACGGTGAAAATTATTCTACTTCAAGGGATTGTGATATTGAATATGTCCACCAGGTGGCAGGCCACTCAAGATACAAATCCAGGTGGTTGAGTGGTTTAAAATCCCTGCTGACTAGGTTCTGAAATTTAAGTGGAAGAGGGTATTACATATTGCCTCTCTGCTCCTTGCCAAAACAACCCCCTACATTCACAGGACACAGGTAATCAACATAACCCAGTTACATTTTGTAAAAATCCTATTGTGCCTATGTCTATTTTGCCTACAGTTTATTTTAAGGAAAATCAATTTGAAAAGGAATAAAATGCTCTGGAAGAAATTTCAAGAGCATCATAAGGCATTATCACAACTCTTTGAGGATCTGTTAATAGGTATAGTTATTGACTCATGATCTAACAAACCATGAGAGCCCCTCAAAAAACATTTTGGGAAACAACTGCCATTAAAAGAGATGTTTCTATATGTGAGGGGCAGACAGCAGAATTTGGTGAGAAAGTAGAGAACCAGAAAGATGCTCTGAGTTAGAGTTTCTGCTCCTGGGACATGATAGAACTTTTTAATTTTCATTTCTACTCAAATTAGCCTTCAAATTAGATGATTTAACAGCCTGAGTTCAGCAAGATTCCTTTCCAGGTGACTTAATCAATGAAGCAATGAGGGTTACTAGAGAAGTAAAAGATTTTGTTTCCCTGGGAATGATGTATACAACAATTATTTGAAACACAGCCACCATGAATATAAACTAAAGATAAAAACTTCCGTGATGATGAAGGTACTAATGTTTTCTGAAGCCTCTATTTTTTTTTAGATATTGTTATAATCTGGCCTTTTGAGCATGCCAAGTTCATCTAACAGATGGGTGAGGACGCTTTGATTGGTCACCCACATCTTTAAAAGTAGTAGGGCCAAAGTGAATGTTGTCATGCATAGTGTTGCCATATGAGGTCAGTGCAGAGCATACAGTGTATAATGAAAATAGTTCACATTTCTGTACTGCTTGAAAGTTTACAAAGCACTTTCCTCACAACAACGCTATGAGATAGGACATGCAAATATCGTTATTCTCATTTTATAGATGAGGAAACTGAGGTTCAGAGAGGTGGCTGCTTTTCCACAATCTCTCAGACAGCAAATATTAGAGTCCAGATTTTCAGATTTCTTATCTGCATCTTTTTCATCATACAATGTAGTATCATACATAAAAACAGTTTCACAGGATGATCTGGAAACATACCTCTTGTGCATGAAAAGCTTCAGGTGCAGGGCTGTATCATCAAAACTACTTAAAATTTTTTCCATCATCCTTTCTATTTTAGAAAACAGGATGTATAACATTTTTGCCAAAGGAATGAAGTGACTGTTTTGTTCCTTCTGAGGCTGCCTTTTTCTTAGGAGTGTAGATGTTATAAGAAGCTCATAATTTTGTCTTATGGGAAGTTTTGGTGCCATCATTTATGATTTCAAGAATAAATTCAGGAATAGGGGGTCTCTTGAGGCACATGGGAACCACATATCTCACAAATGTCGGAGGAGAGATTAGAACTCAAGTCTGTTTTACTCCAATTTTATCACTGTTTGCTACTCCTGCAAAATTAAAAATAGGAAAAGATATTTACCTGTTAATCAGGTTTAGCTATACTTTAAAAGATTATAGTATTTCATTTGAAGGAAGAGAGCTAGCATCTCTTGATTTTTTTTTTTATGAGTTTAGTTTAAATGGAAGGCTGGGAATTGGACTGGATTTAAATCCAAAAGATATAGGTTTGAATCCAGATTCTGTCACTTCCTGTGTGACCTGATCTAAGAAGACCCTGGCTGGCTAATGGGAAAGCTACACACTGGCCCCTTCTGGTAGGGTACATGTTCCTTGTTAAAGAGCATACATGATTCTTGTTGGTCCACATGACACAGGGTAGGAGGGTACTATGCCAAAGAGAATTGGAGTCTGATCCAGGAAGCTTCCCCCTTGATAGATTTTAAAACTGAAGCTAGAGGTTGTCTGTCTATCTGCTTCTTCTACCCTCAATCCCCATGGTGATTTCTTTCCCTTTTCCCTATCCAGTGGCATCTATTACAGCTGTGTGCCCATGATAGTGAATACAAGTATTTTACATATGTATGTGTACCAATGAACCAGAGAAAATCCTTAGTTGCATCTTCTACTTTGTTTCTCTCCTGAGCACAAGTGGTCAAAAGCTCTACTGAGATGGATATTTTTGGTCTTGGAGGCTACTTCATATGTTCTACAATTCAGAAATCCTTGGGTGCTTGCTGGCAGCAGGAGGTACAGTCTGCCACTATATCCATCTCAAAGGGGTTGATAGCATTGCCAGGACAATGAAGCATGCTCTGGCTAACCAGAAGACCTGGATTTTGAGTTACTGCTCAGAGAGGGCAGATTGAGGTGAAAGTAGTATTTGTTTAGCAAAACTCCAAGTATCCTGAGAGTCTTACTACTCCTGAGAAAGTACATTAGGATTGAAAGGTTATTCTTTCATGTTTTCAGAATTCAGCAGTTATTGCTTACCAGTATTTTGTTTGTAAGCATTTGTTTTATAGTGGAAGAAATAGCTTCCTATGGCTGATACTTACTACTTTGTACATTGAATAACTTTTTTAGAAGGTACCTGGTTAATAGCTAAATCCAAACTTCATGAAGTTTTTCCTGGAACCCTAGGATGGGGGCAAAAGAGGTGTAGAATGCCAAATAATAAAAAAAAAGCTTGACTCCTCCCCTTAGGGTTCAGCCTCTCCCAAGATAGAACCTAGTCCACAGAAGGTCATAGCAAGAGCCCCTTGTAGGAGGAAGGTGCCCATTGGCTATCAGGTGACATTCCCTCAACCCCTGTCAGAAGTCCAAGGGAGAGCTTTTGGAACATAAAACTCCATGTTCAGCTAAGCAGCATTTCCTCCATAGGTGTCAATCATCTTTGACATAGTCCCCAGTGCCAGAGACCATGAGAACCAACCAGTAGTCTCTGGTCATGCATCCTTTAGGAAGGGGCTTCAGCACAGTGGCAACTGAAAGGGGCCAAGGTGAAGGCTCAGCTTCATGGGAAGTACTCCCAAGACTTCCTGGGGGTCTCCCCCTTTGCCTCAATTACAAATACATAATTAGGGGAATACTTTAGCAGTAAAAGTTTTTGAATCATAGAAAAAGCCTCCACTTAATTCAATACTCAAACATTTTTTAAAATATTTACTGATGTTTTCAGTTTTTCCATTGCTTACAGTAGGACAACCATTTCTATAACAAAGAACAAAAAAGAGGAACAGTAAAAAGTTTATTAAAACTAACGAATGACCATGTCTATGGGATGTATTCTTAGTCAAACAATAGATAGAAATAATTTAAAAATACAGAATAGTTTTGATTATGTGAAATTGAAAAGCTTCTGCGCAACCAAAATTGATATATGTACAATAACTAGAAAAGCAGTCAAATATGGAAAAAACCAACAGCTTTGTGTAAAATTTCTCAGATAAGAATTTGGTATGCAAGATGACCCAAGGCTATTAATAGTGATGTGGTAAGAAATATGAACAAATAGTTTTCAGAAGAAGAAATGTGAACCATTAATAACCAAATGAAATCATATTCTAATAAGAAAAGAAATGCAAGTCAAAACAACCCTGAATTTTCACCTCACATCCAGGAAATGATGACAAAAACTAACAGTCAGTGTTGAAAGGATTTTGGAAAAATAATAACAGGAATTGCTGGTGAAGCTGTGAATTAGTAGAACCATTTTGGAAAGTAATTTGAAAGTACGCAAACAAGTAGCTAAAATGTCCATACCCTTTGACCCAGGAATTTTTATATATACCAAGATTGTCATTAACGAGAAGAAAGTCAACACATACACTTGTCATTTCTCAAAAGCAATAACCAAAGAGTCACAGAGGTTATGCAACTACTACAAACTCTGAAAATAAAGAACTCACACAGGTTATCACAACCATGGTTAACACTAAAAAATAAAATAAAAACGAAGAAGTAACAGTGGACATAAGCACAAAGCTTACCTCATTCCTTCACAAGTACTAGGGCCTTCCCTACTAGGAGACCTGCTTTAGTGTGGGCAAATCTCAATGCATATACTTGTGGCTACTCAGTGAACTGGAGCCCTGACAGTGAGGAGTAACAGAAAAGATGGGATAAGGTTGATCTATAGCAGTGTACTGCAGGTGCTTCACTCAGCTCAGTGACTACGTGGTGCTGATGTGAAACAACTCTGGGATTTTGTCTAGGTTGAGTTCACTGAGTGAGTACAAAGGATTGTTATTGCACCAAGCTCAGAGCACAGCTTGCTTACTGGGCCTTAGCTCTGGAAAACAGGGTGTGTCCTAACAGCAAAAAGAGGAGTGGTCTTGCCCTGGGGATCCTGACACACTAAAATCTTTTATGGTAGCAAAGAACTGGAACCAAGGTAGATGCCCATTGACTGGGGAATGACTGGACAAATTGTGGTGCATGAATGTAATAAAGTGTTACCATGATGTAAGTCACAATAAATATGATAAATGCCAGGAAGCGTGGAAAGACGTAGATGAGCAGACAAAGTGAGTAGAGCCAAGAAAATAACATACACAGTGACCACAACAAAATAAATGGGAAAAACAATAACAAAACAATAGAAAATGATGTGGAAATTACAGAAAACAAGTTGGTTGAATGAAAGAGATAAGAAAGGATGCCACCTTGCACTCCTTTGCAAAGATGGAGAATGGGAGGGGGAATGAATGTGGAACATTGCATACTTCAAAAAATGATTGAAGAATTTTGCTTCTTTTTTTCTCTTCTTTTTCTTATCTTAAAAAATCAAAAGCTTTTCTGTGGATGACTCCTTCACAGGAGAGAGGACAGAGAGCATAGGGAGAAATTTAGGTGATGGAAAACCAAAATATATTAATGCAAATTGATTTTTTAAAAACCTAACAAATATATCAATAAAATGTGATGTTATATGTAGTTTTCCTCACCGCTAATCTCCCACCTCTGCAAAGAAGCAGGGAAAAGCACCATCTCATGTTTTCAGGGGGTCAAATGTTATAATTTGGCAACACTCAGTTTTGATTATTTCATAATTGCTCTTTCTATTTACATTGTTGTAGCTATTGTACAGTACTCAAATGTTTTAATGGATTGTAACATTCCTGGCATCTCTGCAGATGCTTTCCCATGTCCAAAACATACGTACTAATGGGCCTAGCAAAATCTGTGGGGTGACTATCGGTCATAGTCATAGACTGGACAATAGGCATTCTTCATTGACTTGGCTTTTCCTGACTGGCTAGACAGAGTTTTTTAATTAAAGTGACTTTAGATTTCATTTCATGGAAAATTTCTGAGACTTGATGCAATCTGCGTGATGTCACTCACAAATATGAGCATGTGGATACTTTGTCATTTATAGGGAATCTCTCTTTGAGTCAGACTTTGTTGAACATCCTCCATGTCCCTCCATCTGAGCACAGAACCTTCTTGCCAAGCTTGCATATCACCATTTTATACCTCAATTGATATTACCAAGCAGGAAGTACAGCTAGGTAGTGCATTGGATAGAACATTGGACCTGGAATCTGAAAACCCTGAGTTCAAATCCAACCTCAGATACTTACTAGCTGTATGACCTATGGCAAGTCACTTAACCCTGGTTGCCTCAGTTTACTCAACTGTAAAATGAGCTGGAGAAGAAAATGCAAACCACTCAGGTATCATTACCAAGAAAACCCAGAGGGTCACAAAGTGTTGGATCTTATTGGAACAACTCAAGAATAACAACCACAATTCAGGAGAGCTCACAGTTGACTATTGGTGAAGGAAAGCTTTCAGGAAGAGGTGGGCCATAAACTAGAACTGGAGGGAAGGACAGAACTCACAAAGGCAGAGAAGAGACAGAGGATACTCTCAGCAGTGGGGAAATTGGGAGCAAAGCAGTGCAGGTAGGAATAAACCATATGTTTTCCAGGGACAATGGTAAGAGGATGGAGCTTCCTGACTTCAGGCATTGCTCTCCATCCACTGCACCACCTTACTGCTCCACTCTTGTGAACATTGGATTCTATATGATTCATCTCAGAAATCTGCACTGTTTTACTAGATTGCAAAATCCTTGAGGTATGGGACCCTGACTTTTATCTCCATCTCAGAGGGTCTCTTCCTTGAAGATGCTGTTCAAGTACCATCTTTTGCCAGGAGTCTTTCCTGATTCCTTTCAATTGCTAGTGTCTTTCCTCCCAAACTACCTTGTTTTGTATATGTGTATATGTAAAATTTTGTATTTGTGCTGTAAATATTTTCATGTGTACATGTTGCAAACCCCCTAGGAGGACAGATTACTTTGTACTTTATGCTTGAATCCATAGTGTCTATCATAGTATATGCTACATTCAATAAATATTTGTTTATTTTAATTCATTGTATTTTCCTTAACTGAGTCTTATTGATGTACCTATAGATTTTATTTTTCACCTGCTCACTAACTTCTAGAACCAAAGCTAAAAAGGCATACATACTGGTAGGTATCTCATGAATACAGTGGAATTATTTTTTATTTTTCTCATGCTACAGTCTTCTTTACATCAAGTGATTGAAGCAATAAAGGCTGCCATAGACCTGGGTTACCACCACTTTCACTGTGCCTTTTTGTATCACAATGAAGAGGAGATGGGAGAAGGTATCCAGCAAAAGATCAAAAAAGGCATTGTGAAATGAGAGGACCTTGTCATCATCTCTAAGGTATGTCTTCTCTGCTGGGAAAATAACCCCTGGACTCACAACTGATGGAACTGGCAGAAGGATTTTTAAGAGGCCAGAAGGATGTGTTGAATGATTGATCATGTTTGTTGGTCAGGAACTAATTTTCCAGTGTGTTCAACTGGCCCAACACTATTCAAAGTAACATGGCCAAAGACTTAAGTACTAAAAGAAATTAGGACAAGATGAATGTAATTGAGGGAAGCTGTCTGAAAATTTGCATGAAAATTGGATATATGACTTTCCAGTAATGGCTGTCAAACACATTACTTCTCTAATGTGCTGAGAGTAAAATAACCTGTAATGTGCTATGTACTTTATAAGCATTTCATAGAAAGCTATTGACTTGAATTATTGAATTAAATATGCAAATGTACATATGATGATTTCTTATTTGTCTGCAGACAGATGATATATTTTGTAGAGTATGCAAAATATTTAATGCTGGATTAGTTTCCACCATGATCTCATATTTCTCTCCAGAACTGTGCTCTCTTCCATCAATTAATAATTTAAATATCAGCAGAACAAACTTAGGAAGGAAAATTCCCAGCTCTTGCCTCCCTAGATCATACAATGTGGTCTAGGACCATGTAAAAACAATATGAGTTGGATACTGCTGTGAATAAGTGGATGCAATTGTGGCTAATGGCTCATCACTTACAACAAGGAAGAACAATCAAAGAACCACCATTTATTAAGTAACTACCTGTCTGCCATCCTTCAGTCCTTCCCTCTGTGTCCTTAAGATTCTTTCTAGAATTTCTTCCTCTCCACTTAGGCTCTATGTCCTCAGAGCAGATGTTGGGAGGATAAGGCAGGGACTTCCCTCACCTCACCTCAGTGACTTCATATTTTCCAGAGAACATATAAGAAGCTGGCAAAGAAATCCAACCACTCTGTCTTTTCTTTAAAAATAAAATTTGGAGGTGGGGAGGAGCCAAGATGGCACAGTAGAAAGACTCATATATGCTAGCTCCAAACCCACAGCCCATAATTACCTGTAAAAAGAACTCCCAATAAATTCTGAAACAGTGGAAGCCACACAGCAACACAGTGAAGGAGTTTTCCGTTCCAGAAAGCCTGGAAAAACCAACCCCAAAGGTCCATCACGCACCAGATGGGAGTGGAGCCCAGCCCTTCCCTGGCTGCGTGGCCCCAAGAGGAGCAGATCTGAGAAGGCTTCAGGGACAGAATCTCCAGCACCGTAAAGGTCCCTCCACCCACAGACGCACAGGTCAGTGAGAGAGATGTTTGGACAGGCTGAGGGGAGCGGGGTGTCTCCATAACTCGAGCCCCCTTGGGAGGCAGCAGCAGAGGCAATGGGTGGCCAGAGGCTCCTGGAGCAGGCAGGAGCTCGACAGGACCTCGGGTCCATTTTGTAAGGTCTCCACATAAACCCCCTGAGGGAACTGAGCCTGGGAGGTGGCCTTGTAACCACCTGAGCACCAGAACTTAAGCTTACATTGAATAGCAGCCAGGCCTGCTGCTGAAAGCCCTGAGGCTGGGGAGCAGCATTTGAATCTCAGACCCCAAGCACTAGCTGGGTGGATCTAGGCGAGGGTAGAGAGAAATCTCAGAAGTTAAGTAACTGGCTGGGAAAATGCTCAGAAAAGGGAAAAAAAATAAGATCATAGAAGGTTACTTTCTTGATGAACAGATATTTCCAGCCTTCCTTTCTGATGAGGAAGGACAATACTTACCATCAGGGAAAAAAATAGGAATCAAGGCCTGTGTATCCCAAACATCTGAAATAGATATCCAATGGGCTCAGGCCTTGGAAGAGCTCAAAAAGGATTTTGAAAATCAAGTTAGACAGGTGGAGGAAAAACTGAGAAGAAATGAGAGAGTTGCAAGAAAAGCATGAAAAATGGGTCAATACCTTGATAAAGGAGA
>CM053770.1:166172363-166205635 GCA_028658325.1 Potorous gilbertii
TAGCAGCTTCTACATTAAGGGATCGAAGGGCATGAAATAGGATATTCCAGAAGTCAAAGTAACTGGGTCTAAAACCAAGAATCACCTACCCAGCAAAACTGAGTATAATACTTCAGGGGAAAATATGGTCTTTCCATGAAATAAAAATAAAATTTGGAGACCAATGACCACTGTGTGCTTCCCACTCCCTACTTAATAATATTTTTTTTCTAATTATATGTACTGATAGTTTTCAACATTCATTTTTATTAGATTCTAAGGTCCAATTTTTTTTCTCCTTCCTACCATCCTTTCCCCCCTCCCAAAGACGGCAAGCAATCTGGTATAAGCTATACATATACAATGATATTAAACATATTTCCACATTAGTCATGTTATGAAGGAAAAATCAAAACAAAAGGGAAAAATCACAAGAAAGAAAAAGTAAATGAAAATTAGTATGCTTCAAACTGCTTTCCAGCTCCATAACTCTTTCTCTGGATTTGGATAACATTTTTCAATCTGAGTCTTTTGTAATTGTTTTAGATCATTGCATTACTAAGAAGAGCTAAGTCGTTCAAAGCTGGTCATCACAACATATTGCTGTTATTGTGTACAATGTTCCCCTGGTTCTGCTCACTTTCCTCAACATCAGATCATGTAAGTCTTTCTATGTTTTCCTAAAATCCACTTGCTCATCATTTTTTTATGGAACAACAGTATTCCATTACATACATATACCACAACTTGTTCAGTCATTACCCAATTGATGGAAATCCCCTCAATTTCCAATTCTTTGCCACCATTAAAAGAGCTGCTAGAAATAATTTTTTACATGTGGCTCCTTTTCCCTGTTTTATGATCTCTTTGTGATACAGATCTAGTAATATTGCTAGATCAAAGGGTATTTATAGTCCTTTGGACAGAGTTTCTAAGTTTTTCTCCAGAATACAAAGAAGCTACAATATACAATGTCTATGAAATTGAACTGGGGCCAGATTTTGGCCACTGAGCACTTTGTATTTTATCCTAGATGTATGAGAAAGCTTCAATTTGGCAACTTGGTGTGAGATGAATTGGAAAGAGGATCATTGTGATACAAGGAAATCAATTAGGAGAGTAATGAAATAGTCCAGGCAAGAGATGTTAATGACACAAGCAAAGATAGTAATTACATGAGTGAAGAAAAGGAGACAGATGGTGGAAATAGAGTGGAAGTGGAATTAAAAAGATTGGCAACTGATTGGAATTGAGGTTTGAGCAATAGCGCAGACTCAGATGACTCTGTCAGTTATTTGGACTATGTGTGACACTTGAAAAATTATTTATGGACTCTGTAAAACAAACAGTCTAGATCAGCATTTCTTAAGTTTAAGGAAAAGTAATAAGGCATCATGATAACTACCCTACATCAAGGGATTGTGATATAGAATATGTCCACCAGGTGGTAGCCTATGCAAGGCACAGATCCAGGTGGTTGAGTAGTTTAAAATCCTTGCTGACCAGGTTCTGAAATTTAAGTGGAAGATGGTAGTAAATATTACCTCTCTGCTCCTTCCCAAAACATTCCTCTACATTCACAGAACACAGGTGTTTGACATTCCCCAGTCACATTACAAAAAAAAAAAACAAAACTGTTGTGCCCCTGTCTATTTTGCCTACAGTTTATTTTAAAGAAAGTCAATTTGAAAAGAAAAAAAATCCCTGAAAGAAATTTTCAGAGCTTCATAAGGCATTATTACAACTCTTTGAGGGTCTGTTAACAAGTAAAGTTATTGTCTCATGCCCTAAAAAACCATGAGAACACTTCAGAAAATACTATTTGGTGAGAAGGTAGGGAACCAAATAGCTTCTCTGAGTAAGAGGCTTGATAGATCCTTTCATATTCATTTTTCCTTAAACTAGCCTTCAAAGTAGATGATTTAATAGCCTAAGTTCAGCAAGAGTCCTTTCCAGGTGACTTGATCAATGAATCAATGTGTGTTACTAGAGAAACAAAAGATTTTGCTTCCCTTGGAATAATGCATACAAGAATTATCTGGATTCTGTCACCATGAAAATAACCTAGGGATAAAAACTGCACAGTGGTAATAAATGTACATATGTTTTCTGAAGCCTCCATTTTTTAAATTGGTATAACCTAGTATTTTGAGCATTTCCAATTTGTCTAACAGATAGGTAGGGTAGTCACCTTTGACTGGTCATGTAAATCCTTAAAACTGGTGAGAACAAAGTGGTCTCTCTCCAGCACCTTTTTGGCTATACCTCACCCCCTGCAATCCTCTTAGGTCACTATGATTCAAACAAAAAATATAGCCATTTCCCAGTACCTGAAACTGAGAACAAATAACAGAAACAAACACCCCCAGTGTCATTTCTTGGAGATGTAGCAAAAGACAGGTAAGCAGAGAAAGGGAAGGCAAGTCCCTCCCCTCTCGTCAATTCAGTACTTGGCATTCATACTGAGCACAGCAAATAAGAGTTACAGAAAGAGAGTCTGGCCAAAAAAAAAAAAAATGGTGGAAAGAAAAGAGCCAGTTTTGTCTCACAGATTTTAAAGATACAGGAATCCAATCAAAGGAGGCTACCCCACCATGTGGCAGCAGATGCAGGGTCCTTCCTGTTAACCATACTGGGTATATTCAAAAGGGCAGGTTACATGAGATATAACAAAAATGAAAGAAAAATTGCTCAGCACAAATAAATGAGAAGCACCCTCCCTCATATTTTAATACATTATATTTACATGTAATTACATAAGCCATTCTTTGGGTTCATTGAGATGATTTTTCAAATATGTTCATTTCCAGATTATGGAGCAGGAATAAAGGGAAAGAGGTGTGTACTTCCAGAACTTCAACTTTCAATCTTGGAACCATCAGAAATGTACAGGGGAAACAGAGCCACATTTCCCTCTAAATCATTAATTAATGGGGATTTTTATTAATTGCCCATCCCTGCCAACCTAGACCTGTCCTTACTGTGCTGGATCTCTTCCATCTGAGTCTTCAAACATTGTGGATTTGGAGAATACCAACTGGTGTGTTTGCGTCGTCCTCAGAGTGATAAACCAGGTTATCATTTGCCTTTGTTAAATCATTGTAATCAAAACTATTCTAAACTCAGTTTAAAAATGATAATTCAAAAAGACAAGAAGGCATGGCATGGGTATAGGTGAAGGAACTGGTTGAGCACAGGTTGTGAAACTGGGTGACTAGAATAATATTTATGTCCTTGACCTTGACAGAAACAAGGAAGTTAAATGGGGCAGACAGGAAACTTACTGCAGTAAGATCAAAATCAAAGATGCACTATCAGAATAGGGATACTCACACAGAGATATTCATGGTAGCCTCAACAGCTAAATGATGTATTATTTCACAGGTGTCCCATAGCCCCACGGAGAGGCACATAGTCTAGACACTGATGGAGCAGCTTGTATCAGGTAAGGGGTTATCAAGTTTGGGAAATCATTGGATGCTTCATGAAAAGGTTTTTAAAAATAGGTTCACATCACTTGTCCCTGGGCTAAGCTTGATCATTTGGCTGTGGTTATTGTTTCCATTGGAGTCAGATACCTAATTTGTAGTTTGGATGCATCCTTAGAACTATAAATAAATTTAATGTTAAGAACATGGAGTTATATAATGGAGACATCAACGAGGTATCTTCAAGAAAACCCTATACATGCTATCTACAATAGGGAGGTTTGGGGAAAAAACGATAAGTACAGTTTTGGATATATTGAGGTGGAAATGCCTATGAACACATTTTAGTTGAAGATGAAATTTAGAAGGGAGACTAGGCCTGAACAAATAGGGACTTTTTTGCATAGAGATAATAATGGAATTGATGGAAGCTGAGAAAATGTGTGAGATAAAACCAGAAGAGAGATGTTCCACAACGGAGCCTTGTGGTATAACTGCAGTTTAGGGGTGGGATATGATCCAGCAAAGAGGATTGAAAGGGACAAAACAAACAAGAAGTGGAAAAGCCCAGAGAGGAGAGAGTCTCCCTAAAGAGAATGTGGTCAACAGTGTCAAATGTTGTAGAAGAGACAAGAAGGATGAAGACTGAGGAAAGCATTGCATTTGGTAATTGAGATCATTTTTTTACTATGGAGGCAATAGCTTTGGTCTAGTTGAAGACCAGATTGTAAGATGTTGATAAATGAAAGAGGGATGAGAAGGTGGAAGCAAAAACTTTTTTAGGAGTTTGGCTGAAAAAGAAGGAAGAGATGTACTGTAAAGGGGAAGTGAGATTGTCAAATGAAGATGTTTTAAGGATGAGAATGACCTGAGCAGATTTGTATCTGAAAGGAACCAGTATATATCAAAACATTTCTCTTGCCCATGGTACCTCTTGACCCTTTGATACTTCAGTGAAGATTTTTAATTGAGTCATGGTTTAACTGATCTCTTGGACTCAGGTCTACAAAAAGGAGAAGACAGATATGCCTTAGGGATGGGAGAAGAAGAGCTGGGCCATTGGCCAGAGTTAAGAGAGAGTAAAAGACATAGGCAGATTTGATTCCATGCAGTAAGAAGTCTGAGCTTCATCACAGCACCTCAGATAGCCAGTCAGATCTGGGGACAGAAGATAAGGAGAAGCTTTGGTGAATGGCCTAGGGGCTCCTAGAGGGAGGAACATTCAGCTTCAAGACAGAAAAGAACTTCTCTTCCAATCCTCTGGAACTCCTTGTCCTCTCTATTGTTACTCCACCCCTAGCTCTCTGGAGGGCTGTACTCCTCAGAAATATGACTCCTCTCTGTAATAGTTCTTTTAACTTTTCTGGTCTCTGGATCTCCTCTGGTCCTCTGAGCTTTGTCAGATCTATCATCTCCCTTTTATAGGCTGAGGTACAAGGGCATGGTTCAATCTACAACAAATATAACTCAAGCACCTTAAATGAGATGTTAATGGATCAGTTGGCACCAAGAGTACCTCCTACATTCTATTGAGGAGATATTATAAAAATTTAGGACTAGATCAGACTTAGGGAACTTGCAACCTGAAGGTCTACATGTGGCCTTCTAGGTCCTCAGGTGTGGCCCTTTAGCTGAATCCAAATGTCACAGAACAAAAGATTTTGGTTGGGTTCAGTCAAACGGCAGCACTTGAAGATCTAGAGGGCCATATGTGGCCTTGAGGTCACAAGTTTCCCACCTCTGGACTAGACCAAGGCTCTGAATAGATATATTTTATTTTAAAGAAGCAATATAAATGGGAGCAGAGTCAAGATGACAGAGTAAAAGCAGGGACCTGCTTGAATTCTCCCCCCAAAACTCTACAAATAACTGTAGGAAATGACTCTAAACAAATTCTGGAGTTGTAGAACTCACAGAATGATGCAGTGAAACAAATCTCCAGCCCAAGACAGCCTGGAAGGTCAACAGGAAGTGTGTATCACACTGGACTAGAAGCAGAGCACAGTTCAGGGTGGGTTGCTCAGGCACAGATAGGTCCAGAGCAGGCCTCAAGGGACTGAATGTGGCAGTTTCCAGACTTTTCAACCAACAAATACCAAAGACAGACTAGAAGGTCAGTGAGAAAACTCTATAGGACCTGAATGGGGAAGAGGTGTGGTCTGGCTGGGGTATGTCCCCAGCCCTGGGGCAGAAGAAGAGGCAACACCTACTGTAGTGGCAGCAGAGCTGGTAGCAGCAGTAGCATCAGTCACTTTTGGAGCTCTGGGCCCACAGGTGGGGAATTGAGTAGGCGATACAAAACCCTTGAACAGTACAGTACATCCTGGGACAGTATATCCACCCCTACCTCCATCCCCACCTCCACTGGAAGCAAAGTCTTAACTTGACAAAGATTTAGAAAATCAAGTATTTGGCTGGGAACATGAACAAACAGAGAAAAAGAAGTCAGACTATAGAATCTTACTTTGGTGACAAAGAAGATCAAAACATACAACCGGAAGAAAACAAAATCAAAGCTCCAAAATCAAAAGCCTCCAAGAAAATATGAATTGGTTGCAGTTAATGGAAGAGCTCAAAAAAGGATTTTGAAAACCAAGTAAGAGAAGTAGAGGAAAAATTAGGAAGAGAAATGAAAATGATGCAAGAAAATCATGAAAAATGAATCAATAGTTTGCTAAAGGAGACCTAAAAAATACTGAAGAAAATAACACCTTAAAAAATAGACTAACCCAAATGGCAAAAGAAACCCAAAAAGTCAATGAGGAGAAGAATACCTTAAAAAGCAGGATTGGCCAAATGGAAAAAGGAGGTCCAAAAGCTCATTGAAGAAAATAATTCCTTCAAAATTAGAATAGAGGAAATAGAAGCTAATGATGCAATAAAAAAAAATCAAGAAATTATAAAACAAATCCAAAAAAAATGAAAAAGTAGAAGACAAGGTGAAATATCTCATTGGAAAAACAACTGACCTGGAAAATAGATCCAGGAGAGATAATTTAAAAATTATTGGACTACCTGAAAACCATGATCACCAGAAGAGGCTAGACATCATCTTTCATGAAATTATCAAGGATATTCTAGAACCAGAAGGTAAAATAGAAATTGAAAGAATCCACCAATCACCTCCTGAAAGAGATCCCAAAAGGAAAACTCCTAGGAATATGGTAGCCAAATTCCAGAATTCCCAGGTCAAGGAGAAAATATTGTAAGCGATCAGAAAGAAACAATTCAAGTGTTGTGGAAATACAATCAGGGTAACACAAAATCTAGCAGCTTCTATATTAAAGGGCTGAAGGAGTTAAAATATGATATTCTGGAGGTCAGGGGACCTAGAATTAAAACAAAGAATCACCTACCCAGCAAAACTGAATATAATACTTCAGGGGGAAAAATGGAATTTCAAGGAAATAGAGGACTTTCAAGTGTTCTTGCTGAAAAGACCAGAGCTGAATGGAAAATTTGACTTTCAGATATAAGAATTAAGAGAAACATGAAAAGGTAAACAGAAAAGAGAAATCATAAGGGAGTTATTAAAGGTGAACTGCTTATATTCCTATATGGAAAAATGATATTTATAAGTCATGAGACCCTGCATGGTATTGGAGTAGTTGGAGGAAATTAGATAAATAGATAGATGGCACAGGGTGAGTTGAATATGAAGGGATGATATCTAAAAAATAAAATTAAAAGTGAGAGAGGAATATAATGGGAGGAGAAAGGGAGAGATAGAATGAGCTAAATTATCTCACATAAAAGAGGCAAGAAAAAGGTTTCACAATGGAGGAGAAGAAGGGGAAGTGAGAGGGAATGTGTGAACCTTATTCTCACCAAATTTAGCTTAAGGAGTGAATAACATATACACTCAATAGGGTATCTTTCCTACAGGAAAGTAAGGGGGAGGGAGATGAGGAGGTTACAGAAAGAAGGGCAGATTGGGGAATGGGATAGTCTGAAGCAAACACTTCTGAAAAGAGAAAGGGTCAAAGTTGAAAATAGAATAAGTGGGGGGCAGGATATGATGGAGGGAGATATAGTTAGTCTTTCATAGCATGACTATTATGGAAGTGTTTTGCATAATTACACATGTATAACCTATATTGAATTACTTTCCTTCTCAATGTGGGTGGGTAGGGAGGGAAGAAGGAAGAGAATTTGAAACTCAAAGTTTTCAAAACAAAAGTTAAAAATTGTTTTTACATGCAACTGGGAAATAAGATATGTCAGCACTGACATATAGAAATCTATCTTGCCCTACAAGAAAGTAAAGGGAAAGGGAATAAGGAGGGGGTAGATAGAAGAGAGGGAAGACTGGGGGAATGGGTAATCAGAATGCACAATGTCTTGGGATGGGGGGAGGGGAGAGATGGGGAGAAAATTTGGAATTCAAATCTTGTGGAAATGAATGTTAAAAACTAAAAATTAATTAATTAATTTAAACGGGGGGAAGAAACAATATAGGTAAAGAGGAAAATGGTAGCATTATACATTAGGAAGTAATACTTGTCTAAGAAAATCTAAAAATGGGGGTTAGAGAAAACATGATAGAAAGTATTAGAGTAAAGGTCAAAGGGGGAAGTTGTAATGATGTCATTGGAGTATCCCATAGACCACCTAGTCAGGGGTGAGAAATATATGACCTCAAAATCTTAGGTGGCCTTCTAAGTCCTTGGGTATGGCCTTTTGTCTGAGTCCAAGTTTTACAGAACAAATTCTTTTATTAAGGGGATTTCTTCTGGGAAGTTAGGATTCAGTCAAAGGACCACACCTGAGGGCCTAGAGGGTGACATGTGGCCTTGAGGTAGCAAGTTCCCCACCCCTGAAGACAAAAAAGGGGAAATAGGTGAGTAATTTGGGAAACGTCACAATCCTGGCACACTCATGATTTAGTGGACTTCAATTATCCAGGTATCTACATCTGGATCTTCTCTAGAGAAGAGTAATGAAGAATCATGACCATGATTTTTGAGGACTAGCAGAAGACATTTAGGTTTTTTAGTCAGAAGAAGAGAGGAAACACATAGACTTTTTAAAATATTTGAAAGGTAGTCATGCGTAGGAGGTGGTTGTCCCCAAAAGGATGAAATAGGAGCAATGGGCTGCAATGTGACAAATTTAGGCTTGAAAGCAAAGTAAACTTACTATTAAAATCTTCCAAAAGTGGCAGGGGCTGCTTGAGAGGTGATGAATTTTCCCCTCCTCAGAGGTCTTCAAGCAGAGACTTAAAGCAGGTCCTAGGTTGAAGAGCAAAGGATTAAAGCTAGACCTTTTCCAAGATACTCTTTTTTCTGTTAGAACCCAGAAAATTGAAAAAACAGTAATAACTGTGGTTCTTTCAGTGAGGTCAGAGTGACCAAGAAATTAGAAAACTATTCATTCTAGGATGGTGATAAAGAAGGAAAAATTGAGCATTTAGGCACATATCCATTAAAATCTTTCAATACGACTTTGTGGGAGCAAGAGTAAAGACTCAGATTTGGGCCCTGGAGAATGGGAATAGGCAAGAAATAAATCAGTCCATCAGCAATCGTTTATTCAGCACCTGTAGCCAAAGGACCCAGGCTCTGATTGTAGGAGCAGCCAGGATAATATTATACAATGATGTGGTAGCAAAATTAACTTTTCATTGAATTTGTGTAAGCTCACATTTCCAACAGCAGAGAGGAAAGACCCTGCAAATCAGTCCTGGAGGGGAACCTCAACGCTTCAATAAGTCTAATTGGGGTGGTCTCTTTAATGCAAACGTCCCCTCAGAATGCCATCTAGAGACTTACATAGATCTCTAAGCTGTTATGGATAAGGGATTTCAACTGGATAGATTTCTTCTGCTACTTGACTGGAGAAGTGTTATTTATGATTCCTTTGGCTGAGGGTTGAAGTTAGGGTTGTGTCATACACATGATGACTAAACTGAAACCAAAAGTCTCTTTATTTGGGGTTCTTTTCACATACAATCTTCAGCAAATTCTGTCTCCTAAAGTACTGTGGATAGTAAGACAAAAATAGAATAGTCCCTGTTCTTAGAGAGTTTACATTCTATTTGGGGAAGACAGAATGTGCATGGATGTGAATATATCAAATAAATGCAAAATAAATTCGAGGTAGGCTAGGCACTAGTATTTAGGCTTTTCAGGAAAGGCATCATATAGAAGGTGGTTCTTGAGCTGAATCTTAAGGGGGAATCTACGAAGCTCAAGTGAGGAGAGAGTAAATCCAGGCACTGGGGATAACCAATGTGAAGGCACTGAAATGGGAGATTGAACACTAGAGTAAAGAAAAAGGAGTGCTGTACAATGAGGCTGGAGGAAGATGCTGAAGGGTTTTAAAAGCCAAATAGGCATGTATGTATGTGTGTATATGTACACACATGTATGTATATATGCATATATGTGTGTATACATATACATTTTTCTTTTCCTAATGGAAACCACTGAAGTCTACCGAGTGGGGAGTGTGACATACTCTGTCAGATCTATGCTTAAAGAAAGCCTCTTTGATAGCTATATGGGGGATAGACTGGAGTGGGTAGGAGAATTGGAACAAGGGATGCAATTAGGCAGCCACCGCAGTCATATAAGCTGGAGGTGATGAGAGTCTGAACTAAGTGGCTGTGTGATTTGTGAGAAGGGGATGGATGCTGAATAGATAGATATGGCAAGATATGACAACTAATTATATGTGCTGGGTTGGGAGGAAAGAGAACAATTAAAGAAGATATTGAAGTTGTGAACCTGAGCCTGAAAAAAAAATTGGTTTTGCCCTAAATAAGGAAGTTTAGAAAAGTTATGAATTTGAGGGGAAACATAACAAATTTTATTTTGGGGCATACTGAGATCCCTATAGAATAAAGTTTGAAATGTCTAATAGGAAGTTGGTGATGTGGACAGAAGATGAGGGTTGAATATATAGATATGGAAGTCATCTTCCAAGACATGAATATTAAAACCATGGGAGCTGATAAGGTCACCAAACAAGAGGTATAGAGTAAGAAGAGGAACCAGTACAGAGGTCAGTGTATCCATAGTTAGGGAGAGTATGAATGATGAGCCTGAAAAGAAAACTAAGACAGGTAATGAGAGGAACAAAAGAAATAAGTGTCATGAAAATCCAAAGAGAGAGTATCTAGGAAGAGAGAATGTCAGACAGAGTCAAATTTTGAGAGAAAACCCAGAAAGGATGAGGCTTGAGAGACCATCATATTCAACAATTAAGAGAGCAAAGGAAACTTTGGAGCGAGATTATTCAGTCAAGTGATGAATCAGCAACTCTGAGGAAGGAAGAAGTAGCAACCTGTGCAAGTCAAGTCAAACTACCATCTCTATCAGCATGGAAACAGTCCAGTATCCTGATCCCAAGATTCCTATGGGTAACAATACTCCCCATAATACTGGCTTTGCTTTGTCAGATATTATTCAGGAAAGCAGCCTCTATGTGGAATCTGGCAAATGCTTCTATAGGTGCTCCAGTCCTTGAATCCTTGGTTACTGAAGACTTGGAAAATAAAGTTCTTGACACCAAAAGTCCACAGCACTGTCAAATGGTTCATCATCAGAAGTACATATAGTTTTATCAATGGAATTGGCATTAATTATATGGTTCTCACACAAACACAAACCCCACACCTTTGCCCAGGAATTTGGCAAAGGAAGGAGAGTTATAAGATGATGGGATAGATGGATCTAGTGAAGGTTTTCTACAGATGGAGGAAAGTTGGGCTTACTTGTAAAGAAGCATGGAAGGAACGAGTAAATAATGAGAGACTGAAGAGTAGAGAGGTAACAGAGATGACTGAGGAAGTAAATTTGCAAAGAAGACATGAGGAAAGGAATGGGGGAGTGAAAGGGAATTACATTCCATTCATCAGATAATGGAGTAAAGAAATAGGAGTGGAAGATGATGCTGTAGTGTTGTGAAATGGAGAAGGGAGAAAATAGAGTGCTGAACAGCCTCTCTTTTCTCAGTAAAATACAAGGCAAACAGCAGTTTCTCTATCTCTTCCTACCTGGTTAGTATTTAGCAACTCCTATTTCTCTAACTATCCCAGACAACTTGGTTGTATAAAGATTCCATTCCAAAATGAGGAGTGAAGCACAATTAATTTACCAGCAAGTAGTGGGTTACAGTGCTAAAATGGAAAATGTGACTTGTTATTCAAGGGTGAAAAAGTATCAGTCATATCAGGAGTACAGTGACCCCTCAGTGACCTTTCTCCAGATGATTTATTCCTCATCTCATTTCTCTTTGGTGATTCATTGGGAAAGGGATGACAGGATTATAGAAGACTACCGAGTTTTTTGTTTAGTGTGTTGTTTACCTAGAAAACTAAAGGACAGGACTTTTCTAGCCATTATTAATTCAGAAAGACATGCTACCATTTGGTTTCTTTTTTGCTAACAGAGAGAAATGATAGTGAATTCATAGTTGTACTTAAGAATTCTGACCCTTTAGACTGAAGAGAGCCATAAAGGTGAAATGTTGTTCTGTCATTTCAGTTGTGTCTGAAAACATGAAGATATGACCCCATTTGGGGCTTAGTTGGCAAAGATACTGGAATGATTTGCATTTCCTTCTCTAGCTCATTTTTCAGATGAGGAGACTGAGGCAAACAGGGTTAAATGACTTGCTTGGAGTCTGGAGTTACTAAATATCTGAGGCCAGATTTTAACTCAGGTCTTCCTGACTCTAGGCCTGGTGCTCTATGCACTGCCACCACCTAATTGAAATAATTTAGGGTTTAATCAACTATCTACAAGAAGACAATACCAAGTAAACCAAAGAATATTCCTTCCTACTAGTGATCTGCTTCATCAGACTTATTTTGTTTCCTTCTTTTTTGGAAAGAAAAATCATCTCTTTTACTTTTAGATTACCTTTTCCTCCAAATAATTCTGTCTTCCTCTCTTTCCCCAGAGGGCCAGCTTTTGTAACAAAAGATGAAAATGAGAGAAAAAAATTCAGTTCAGCAAATTAGTGAACATATCAACTGAGCTATACAGTATACATTTAGTGTTCTACACTTAAAATCTGTCAAGAAAGGAGGGAGAAATATTTTCTTATCTCTTCAGAGTCAAACTTGTTCATTATAATATAATGCAGCATTAATTTTCATTTCTGTTATTCCCTTTTCCATTTATATCATTGTAGTCATTGTTTTCTTGGTTCTGTGTACTTCAGTTTCCATCAGTTGATATGCCTTCCCATTCTTCCGTGTAGAGTTCATATCCATTGTTTCTTATAATACAATAATATTCTATTACTGTATCACAATTTGTTTCACAAGTGATGGACTTCTGTAGTGTCAATGTGATACCTATAGCAGCTGCTATGGATATGAATACATACTTCCAGGGTAAATTCACAAAATATAAACTCTCTCAAAAATGAAACCAAAATATTTATTCAGATCCCACAAAACCAATTTCACCATGGTAACAATGAAATTTGTACAAATTACCAACGTAGGGAGCACAGTCATCCCCAAGCCTTCCTTGTGTCAGACCTCCCCACAAACAAGCACCCTTAGACAAAATCACTCCCTCTCTCACTCATGCTAGCTGCTCTGCTCTACTCTGCCAGCTCTGCCCCTCTCTCTCTTTCTCTCTCTCTCTCTGTCTCTGTCTCTCTCTCTGCTGCCCCCTTCCTGCTCCACCCATTCAGCAAGTTCTTCCCACCATCGGCTCCACATGATTTAAGCTATGAGCTGGGCCAGAGCTCAAAGCAGGTCACGTTAAGGGACAGGGCCTATTAAGTACAGGGAAGATCTTTAAATTCCCTTACCATTTCAACCTCTACTTTTTTTCTGATCATTTGTTACTATAAAAAAGCACTTCTATAAGTATTTGGTATGTTTGGGACCTTTCTGTCTTTGGTGATTCCCTGTCTGAAGAACATGTCTCTCTTTCCAGTTCTCAGGATAGTGATCTCTGGTTGTAGTGAACTTTGATGAGTAGACTGATTTAGATCTGTACAGATAACGATTACTTATACAAATGCCTTATCTACATTTACTCTATCAGTCAATCAAATAATCAATAACTATTTAGCTCCTAATATGTGTCAGACTCTGTGCTAGAAGTGAAAGAGTCCCTATTAACAAGGAGTTTAAAATCTAGGAAGGGGAGACAATATGAATATATACAGATGTATACAAAATAAACAAGATAATTCGGTGAGGGTACTAACATGCGGAGGGGAGATTGAAAAAGTCTTTATGTAGGAGGTTATGCTTGAGCTACACCATGAAGGAAATTAAGGATTCTAAGAGATAGAAATATGTAAGCAATGCATTTCAGGCATGGATAATGGTCAATGCAAAGAAATATACATGGAAGATGAAGTGCCATATATGAGGAATAGTAAGAAGACCAGTTTGACTGAATTATTGGGTACATGGAGGAAAATAATGTACAATGAGACTGGAAAGATTGAAGTTAGTTGTGGAGGATTTTAATTGATTGCATGAGTGAAGTAGTTGACTCTAAGAGTGTGAACTTGTGTAACTTCAGGGGGAGGTACCACATCTTATCATCTTTGTATCCCCTTTTAGGTATTCTAGAATTCTCAAGTGAATGAACTCCTATATTACTGAAAGCCATGATCAAAAAAAGAGCCTAGACATCATCATTCATGAAATTATCAAGGAAAACTGCCCTGATATTCTAGAGCCAGAAGGCAAAATAAATATTGAAAGAATCCATAGATAACCTCCTGAAAGAGACCAGAAAAGAGAAACTCCTCGGAATATTGTAGCCAAATTCCAGAGTTCCCAGTTCAAGGAGAAAATACTGCAAGCAGCCAGAAAGAAACAATTTGAGTATTGTGGAAATGCAATCAGGATTATACAAGATCTAAGAACTTCTCCATTAAGGGATCAAAGGTCTTGGAATAGGATATTCCAGAAGTCAAAGGAACTAAGTCTAAAATCAAGAATTACCTACCCAGCAAAACTGAGTATAATACTTCAGGGGGAAAAAATGGTCATTCAATAAAATAGAGGACTTTCAAGTATTCTTGATGAAAAGACCAGAATTGAATAGAAAATTTGACTTTCAAACACAAGAATCAAGATAAGTATGAAAAGTTAAACAGGATAGAAATATCATAAGGAACTTTCTAAAGTTGAACTGTTTGCATTCCTACATGGAAAGATAGTATTTTTAACTCTTGAGACTTTTCTCAGTATTTGGGTTATTGGAGGGATTACACACACATACACGCACACACACACATATAGACAGAGAGCACAGAGTGAGTTGGATAAGAAGGGATGATATCTAAAACAATAAAAGTAAGGGGTGAGAGAGGAATATAGTGGGAGGAAAAAGGGAGAAATGGAATGGGGCAAATTATCTCTCATAAAAGAGGCAAGAAAAAGCTTTTTCAATGGAGGATAAAAGGGAGGAGGTGAGAGGGGAAAAGTGAAGCTTATTCTCTTCACATCTGGCTTAAGGAGGGAATAATGTGCACACTCAATTTGATATGAAATCTATCTTACACTACAGGCAAGTAGAGGAGAAGAGGACAAGTGAGGTGGGGGAAAATTATAGAAGAGAGGGCAAATGGGAGAAGGGAGTAATTAAAAGTAAACACTTTTGGAGAAGGACAAGGTCAAAAGAGAGAATAGAATAAATGGGGGACAGGATAGGATGGAGGGAAATAGAGTTAGTCTTATACAACATGTTTATTATGGAAGTCTTTTGCAAAACTACACATATATAGACTATATTGAATTGCTTGCCTTCCCAGTGGGGCTGGGTGGGAAGGGAGGAAGGGAGAGAAGTTGGAACTCAAAATTTTAGGAACGAATATTGAGAATTGTTCTTGCATACAACTGGGAAATAAGAAATACACGTAATGGGGTATAGGAATGTATCTTGCCCTACAAGAAAAGAGAGAAGACAGAGATAAGGGAAGGGAGGTGTGTGATAGAAAGGAGAGCATGTTGAGGGAAGGGGTAATCAGAATGCAAGGCATTATGGGGTGGGAGAGGGGAGAGAAGGGGAGAAATTTTGTGGAAATGAATATTGTAACCTAAAATTAAATAAATAAATTTAAAAATAAAATATATTACCTCATTTGATTCTTAAAACAACACCTCCCTCCCCAGAAAAAGACAAGTATTATACATATTATTAATCCTTTTTTAAAGATGAGGAAACTGAGACTCAGGTGGACAAATGGCTAGAAAGTGTCAAAATAAGGAATTGAATCCCAAAGTGGACTATGCCTCAAAACCTCTTTTGATGGGACAACCTAGGGAGCCTTTGAATGTGCCAAACTCATCACTCAAAAGTGTTCTAAAATAAATATGCTAATGACATGTTGTAATAGGATGCTCCTGCCCCCAGATTTTGTGGTAATGAGGGAGCAGCTGTGAATCAGCCATAATAAAGGGCAAGGGGAGATTGATGTCAAAATAAAAATTTTCGCAAAATCCATCTCTCATGCTAACCATCAACCAACCCACAACTGTCTTTAACTAAGCAAGACATCTGAGAGTAATTAGATGTAATAATAATAGTCTTTCTATTGTGCTGGGAAAAATACATGGTAGATGAGGAAGTGGTGACCTTGACCTGCTGAGGAAGAGGTTCCACATACTGTACCTGTAGAATGATGAGATCTCAAGAAAGATGTATCTTTCTAAAGGACAGAAGCCACTTTTGATCACAGAAGGTCTGAAGGAGAAAGAAAATGGATAACACTATTGAAAAGCTGTCATCCTGATAAGAAATAAATAAACCAAATAAAAATGACACTGATGCTCCTCCAGCTCTCCTTCTATATCTTTAGATACTTGGTGAGTCACTTTATTGCTTAGTACATCAGTAACATTTGGAAAGTACATTGCAAACTTTAAGATGCTGTTGAAATATTGTTGTTGCTATTATTTCCCTATCTCTTAAATTGAGGTGATTTGCCTATGCAACTTCTAGTCAGTGTTCTTACTTCTTCACTCTAGGGCCAAACTGAAAAAGTTTAATCCCTGTTTCCCATGATAGTCCTTCAAATATTTGAAGACAACTATCATTTCCTTCCTCAGTTTTCTTTTCTCCAGGATATATAAATGCTCCATTCATTCAATTGAGCATCACATAACATGATTTTGAGTCACCTTGCCATCTGTTTACCCTCTTTTGGACATATTTTCAGTCATGTCACATCCTTCAGAGTATGTGTCATAGAAGTTCTCTTCCTCCCATTCCCAGAATCAAAGACCTTAGAAGATTCCATCATTGAACTGAAACTAATAAGGTGAAATGCAGTAGCAAGAAATCCAAGGTATTAACTTGGTTTTTAAAAAAAAAATCAACTTCATTAATGCAAGATGGGAAAAGAATGATTAGTTAGATAGCAATTTTTCTAAAGATCTAAGGGTTTTGGTGTATTGAGTTTCCTTTCCCCCACTTAATAGTGTTTTACTTTTTCCAGTTACATGTAAAGCTGGTTTTCAACATTCATTTTTGTAAGATTTTGACTTTCAATTTTTTTCTCCCTCTCTCCCTTCCCCCTTCCCCAAGACAGCATGTAGTCTGATATAGGCTATATATGGAGAATCACATTAAATATATTTCCACATTAGTCATGTTGTGAAAGAAAAATCAGAACAAAAGGTTAAAACCATGAAAAAGAAAAACAAACAAAAAGTGAAATTAGTATGCTTCAATCTGCATTCAGACTCCATAGTTCTTTCTATGGATGTGAAAATCATTTTCCATTTGTTTTAAATTGTTTTAGATCATTGTACTACTAAGAAGAGCCAAGTCCATCAAAGTTGATCATTGCACAATGTTGCTTTTACTGTGTACAGTGTTCTCCCAGTTAACTCAGCCTCAGTTCGTCATCAAGTCTTTCCAGGTTTTTCTGAAATCAGCTGGCTCTTCATTTTTTATAGCACAATAGTATTATGTTACATTCATATAACAACTTTTTCAGCCATTCTCCAATTGATGACCATCCCCTCAATTTACAATTCTTTGCCACTACAAAAAGAACTGCTATAAATATTTTTGTACACATGGGTTCTTTCCCTTTTTGATGATCTCTTTGTGATACCGACGCAGTAGTGGTATTGCTGGATCAAAGGATATATGTGGTTTTATAGACTTTTGGGCATAGTTCCAAATTGCTCTCCACAATGGTTGGATCAGTTCACAATTCCTGGTTTTGGTGTATTGTAAACTTGATAACAGTAGCATTGTAATGTGACAGTCAAAAATTCTAATGAGAATAGATAGTTTTTATAGAGCATTTTAAGTTTTGCAAAGCATCCTGCCTATGTTATCTCATTTGATTCTTGCAACCATTCTGAAAGATAAGCATCACTGTTCTTATCATTACCCCCATTTTACAGATGAAGAAATAAAGACAAAGAGAGGTTAGGTGACTTGCCTAAATTCATATAGCTAGTTAGTGTCCAAGGCAGAATTCAGATTCTAATCTTTCTTCAGTGATCTAGCCTAATCTGATCTTCAGCTTCATGAATGAAGGGATAATTTCCCAAAAGAAAATGAGAGTCCTTTTGGATTCTTCCCTGACCAACCCATATTGGAGCACGGTGTTCAGTTCTACAAGTTCTACAAGATATTAATCATCTGAAAAGGAGAAAAATCAGGATGATCATAGATTCATATTCATCCCCAACCTGAAGTTTAGTGACTTGCCTGAGATCACAGAGGTAATAAGTAACAGAGACAAAGCTAGAACCCAGGTCCTCATCTTTAAAGCTAATATTGTTTCCACCGTGAAAGGCCTTGAGACCATACGCCATAAAGTCTGTTTGAAAAAACTGGGATTAATTAGCCTGACAAAAAAAGAAGTTTCCAGGGAGTCATGCTAGTTGTCTTCAAGGATTTGAAAAAGCTGTCCTCTAAAAGAGAAATTCGTTTTATTCTGTTTGGTTTCAGAGGGCAAAGCCAAGAGCAGTTAAGTGAAAGTTAAAAAGCTAATGCAGGTTTAATATCAGAAAATAAGTTCATAAAAATTCGAGCTCTTCCAAAATGGAATGGCCTGCTTTAGGATGCCTCCCCACTGGAGGACTTCAAAAGGAGAAACTGAAGGACCACTTGTTAAGCACATTAAGGTAGGGATTCTTTTTAAAGCACAGGTTAGACTAATTAGCCACAGGGGTCCCTTCCACCTCTGACATTCTATGATTCTATAAACTTTTCTTAGTCCTCCACTTCTCTGTTTTTTCTCTCCCCTCTGCTCCTCTGTTACGACCAGCCTGCAGCATTCTAGGAACACAAGATCCAAATTACAAAGTGTCTTCTTTAGATTGAGTTTAGGGAGAAAAGACAGTTCTCAAAATAGCCAGAAATGGATTTTTTCCTTGCTATGTGAAACAGAGGAGTTTTCATAGGAGAGCACTAATCCTTTATTTCAACTTAAAATCATTCAGGAGCCAGGGAATATTGAGACAAATGATAATCACTATTGGTTCTTACGTTTCTTAACTGTTCCTGACTCAGTCATGACTAGAAGGCAGTTTCCTTCCTCCTTTACAAAATAAGAGGTTTGGATTAGATGACCTCTAAGGCATCTTCCCAACTCTAAACTTACAATCGTAAATGATGATACTATAGGGCATTTAGCCCTCAACTAAAATGTCTCAAGCCAACCATATCAAGGAGCAGGTTAGTTTCAAATCACTTTCTTTCTCCCAGAAATTCTACCAAGAATCATATTAATGTTAAAACATTAAGGAAGGATGTATGAAAGATTTATGTTAGCCATGAATAATTTGTCTAGTAGCATGAGTAACAAATGAAAGGTACAGTGGTCTTTTAAGACAGAACTTCTCATTTTCTTGGCAGAGTTTACAAGCATAGGAAAGAACCATATGAACTCCCTTCCTGTAATAATCTATAAAGTAAGCCTCATGTGTGATGAGGGCTGTTGCCTGATTGCTGTATGGCTCAAAGGGCTAGCCTCTTCTCCCCCATCCTTTTCTGAGGGAAACTCTAATTCCCAACAGAAGGGGAAACAGGAGATTGGAGCTGAGGGTCACTTTGCTCTCCTCAGAGAAAAGGGATACCTGGTTAGGATTATAGCTCTCTGTTCACTTAAATATTCTTAGTCTAGAGGATACAATCAAGTTCAATCTAACTTTTGATTGCTCTGTCATTATTAAGAGAAAGCAGGACCCCAACCTCCATACAAATCTTGATCTCTTTACCACCAAATACCAGTTCCATAACAAACAAGCCTAGCAAATAGCAAAGTAACCTACTTATTAAAATTGTAGCAAAACAGAAATCAGAGAAAATTTATAGTACAAGATATACCAGAAAATATAAAGGAGCCCTTGCACTGGGATTGAGGTAATTCAGTTCAACTAAGAGAGTATCATCATCCAGAATGTCTAGGGAATTGATAAAAAGAAATGCTAGGGAAGGTGGCCTATCTATACCGGATCTTAAATTGTATTATAAAGCAGTAATCATCAAAACTTTTTGATATTGGCTAAGAAATAAAGGGGTAGATCAGTGGAGTAGTTTAGGTACACAAGATACACTAGTCAATGCTTATAGCAATCTACTGTTTGATAAGCCCAAAGACCTCAGCTTCTGGGATAAGAACTCACTATTTGACAAAAACTGCTGAAAAAACTGAAAAATAGTATGGTAGAAATTGGACTGACACCATATACCAAAATAAAGTTCAAATGGGTACATGATGTAAATATAAAGACTGATACCATAAACAAATTAGGGGAGCAAAGAATAGTTTATCTGTCAGATTCATGGAGAATGGAGAAATTTATGACCAAACCTGAGATAGAGAACATCATGAAATGCAAAATGGATAATTTTGATTATATTAAATTGAAAAGTTTTTGCACAAGCAAAGCCAATGCAACCAAGATTAGGAGGGAAACAGAAGACTGGGAAAGAATTTTTATATCTAGTGTTTATAGATAGATATATATATATAGATATATAAAATATATATAGAACTGAGTCAAATTTACAAGAATACAAGTCATTCCCCAATTGATAAATGGTCAAAGGATATGAACAGGCAGTTTTCAGAAGAAGAAATTAAAGCTATCTGTATTCATGTGAAAAAATGCTCTAAATCACTATTGATTAGAGAGATGCAAATCAAAACAGCTCTGATGTACTGCATCACATCTATCAGATTGGCTAACATGACAAAAGAGGAAAATGATAAATGTTGGAGAAAATGTGGGAAAGTTGGAGTGGAGCTATGAGCTGATCCAACCATTGTGGAGAGCAATTTGAAACTATGCCCAAAGGGCTATAAAAAGTTGAGTAAACTTTGACCCAGAAATATCAGTTCTAGGGTTATATCCCAAAGAGATCATAAAAATTAAGAAATGATCTACACGTACAAAATATTTGTAGCAGCTCTTTCTGTGGTAACTAAGAACTGGAAATCAAGGGCATGTGAATCAATTAAGAAATGACTGAACAAGTTATGGTATATGAATGTAATGGAATATTATTGTGCTATAAAAAGTGATGAACAGGAGGACTTCAGAAAATCCTGGACTTACATGAACTGATGCTAAGTAAGGTGAGCAGAACCAGGAAAATATTGTTCATAGAAACAACCACAGTATTTGAGGACTGATTCTGATAGACTTAGCCCTTCTCAGCAATGCAAGGACCTAAAACAATTCCAAAGGCTTCATGAGAAAGAACTATGGAGTTGGAGTACAGAGTGAAGCAGACTATTTTCTTTTTTGTTTTATTTTGTTTTGTGTTTTCTCATGGTTTCTACACTTTGTTATAGGTCTTTTATGCAACATGACTAATGTGAAAATCTGTTTAATAGGAATGTATGTGTAGATTATCGGATTGCATATTGTCTTGGGGAAGGACAGGTGAAGCAAGGGAAGAAAAGTTAAAACTTATAGAAGTGAATGTTGAAAACTAAAAATAAATAAATTGGAAAATAATAAATGCTAGCTAACTGACTGGCCAGCTGTCATATTCCCCTATTTGTTCTTCTCTATGCTAAAAATCCCCACTGCCTTCAAGTTATTCTCACATGGTATGATGCCGTTTCTTCCCTATATAGGTTGCCTGCCTCTACCCTCTAGAATCTAGATATCCTTCACCTTATCAATGTCTTTCTTAAAATGTCACACTCAGATTTAAACACAATCAGCCTTCCAGATCAAATTTTACAGTGTCGATGGACAGCAGGACTATCACTTTCCTTATTCTGGACTCAGTTACTGTCTCAATGCAACCCAAAATCATATAGGCACTGTTGGCAGTCATACTGCACTCATACTGAGGTTACATTTCTGATATTATTTTACCGTTGCCATCTTAGTGGGTATTGGTTGATACTTAATTAAAAACAATAATAATGTCTGATTTGACAGAGACAATAGTCAGGGACACTGTAAGACAAAAGAAGTAGGCGGATTTGGACAGGAAATTTCAAGGAGCTGAATCTATCTTCAGACTTGCCAGTGCATCTGTCAGGGATTTGGAAGGAAGGGCCTCCACCTTCACTATGACAGCTTCAATTTTGAAACCTTCCGATAAGCATTCAAATAGATCCTCCTTCAAATTCACTAAAATGCTATTTCCTTCCCCACTGACAGTGATGGAAATGAACATTGGGGCCTGTGACTTAAATGAATTTCTCTGTTCCACTAGGATTTGATTTCGCTTCCATTTTATTTCTAAAGATAGAGAATAGAGATCATTCTGACAGATATAATAAAATTGAAGTGCTTACCTCCTGGCCACACTCTACCAAGGGAGGAAGTGAGACTAGAAATCCCTCAAGAGAAAAGTAATCTTTACCTGTTAGCCTGTGCAGTTATTATGGATTTTAAGCCTAGGTCCAAATCTTGAGTAGTCTTCCTTTCTTCCTACTCTCCACTTCTGCGAAGGGCTCTCATTTATTTCCATATCTAAGGCACAGGTTTGCCTTAATCTAAGATTAGTGTGTGCATTGATAGGAAGCTTTCTCTTACTGAAACATGACTCTAAGATTTTTTCTTCTGGAAAACTCTCTTGTCTCAAATACTCTAAACTTTAAAAAAAACAACAACAACTTCTTTTCGGAGGGTGGAGATTGTCACAATGCAACAGGAATTTTTGAGTGACTAACCAGATCTGGTAATTTACAAAATACCAGTTGAGTAGTTTCCCCTGATCTGCTGATTAATTACTTTACATTTCTCCAGGTTTTTGTTTCAGGTATTTTAAGCAATTTTATACTGGTGGGATTTTTTTTCACACTCAAGTCTACTATTTGACTCTTTCTCTTCTTGTTGGGTATAAAAGCAATCAAGGGGTATGGTTTTTATACTTTCTAATAAATTATTACAATTATAAAATCTCTCATAAATCAATTATCTTTGAACTCCATCACAGTTTATTTAAACAATTTGTCCTTCTCTCATTTTCTTCTCTCTTTAACTTTAAAGCATAAGAATTTTTTAAGTTGCATCTTGCAAGTTGAGTGGGGGAATGACCTTTGGTTCTCATGCATGTGATTAGCTCTATGGCTCTGGTGTTCCATCCTCTTCAGGTCTTAGATGAATGAGTAGTCATTCCAAAAAGTGTGAAAGTCTTGGGAGGCCTATAAAGTGGAGGTTGTAGCTTTGGAAGGTCAGCCACCAAAAGGAAGATAAAGTTTAACTATTTGATAGGACAGTGCCAGAGCTGAGATGAAATGTGAAATACAAAAATATTTTATATTCTGATAAGGCTTAAGATACCAGCTTTACCACTACAACCTACCTAACAAATGATCCTTCATCCTTCTTTGGAAAAATCTCTGATGATGTGATCACTTTACTGTTGAACAGCTCTAATTACTAGGAATGTTTTTCCCTTACACAAAACCTAAATTTCCCCTTTGCAGCTTCAACTCATCTTTCTACATGGCAGTTCTTCATATCGTCTTCCTCCTTTCCTAAGTTTACTCTTCCTCTCCAGACTACAAATCACCAATTTCTACAACCACTACTGGGCAACTAGGTGGTGCAGTGGTTAGAGTGTGAGGTCTAGAATCAGGAAGACTCATCTTCGTGAGTTCAAATCTGACCTCAGACACTTGCTAACTGAGTGATTCTGGGCAAGTCACTTAATCCTGTTTGCCTCAGTTTCCTCATCTGTCAAATGAACTAGAGGAGGAAATGGCAAACTACTCCAGTATCTTTGCAAAGGAAAAAAAAGAAAACAAAAAACAACCATCCTCAAATGGGGATCACAGTCAGACATGACTGAAACGACTGAACAACAATCATCAATAGCAATTTGACACTGACTAATTTGACAAAGTCTGCAGTTTGCCTTCTTCTGGACAATCTCCAGCTTATCAATGTTCTTCAAAGTCACTGATCTCAAGAAAGTGACATGTAATTGAAGACTAAACTCAGAAAATAACATATATGAAGAGATGGGAGAGAGTATTTGGTAGAGGATTAATAATTCACAGGTTAATATTTAGCTTTGGAATTCCTAGGCCTTGGTCTTTTGGTACATGGTTGGTACATGGTTGTCACATGTCCCACATACCTAGGTTCCTTTTATTCCAAGCCTCTTCTTGCCAGTTATCCTACTGCCAAGCAGCATCCCTATTCAGTCCCCTTCCAGTTCTGAGATCGTCATTAAATCACTGTTGCCCTTGCTACTAGAAAGGCTGAGTCTCTAGGCACAGTAGCTCATGCCTGTAGTCTAGGCAGGCTGATCCCCATAGTTTAGCAGGGATAAAAGTAGGGCAGCAGAACACCTAAAGTTGATCAGGTGCTCACACCAAGTCAGAAACCAATATGGTGCCTATGAACTCCTAGGAGCAAAGAGGCATGTAGTAGGGGCAGAGGAGCACTTGGGCTACCTAGTTTAGTGTGGAAAGAGAACAGATTAAAGTATCAGTTTTGGATCAGATTAGAAAATCCAGTCTCAGGAAAAAAAAGTGTGATGATTTACTCATTTTCCGACTGTAACTTTCTAAACCAACATAGTCCTCCCCGGACTACTGCTCCCCAATGAGTAACAGAGGACAAAAGGATTGTCTTCACTTTTGTATTATATCCCTGTGTTTTGTCCCTTTGCATCCCTAGTACTTGGCATAGTACTTGACATACAGTGAGTGTTCAGTGAATGCCTCCCCATTTATTCTTTTAAAAGGGATCAGAACCCCCAACCTCAAAATTTCTGCACATAAGGAGAAAGAGTAGAAGTAATATGACCACATAACTTGAAGAACAGAGGCAAAACCCCATTCATCCAGGACTCTTTCACTAGACCTTAATGCTTCTCCAAAGACATAATAAATCTTTGTGTTGTTGATCAGAGGAGTGATGTGGCATCAGAACTCTTGGGAAATTAATTGAACTGCACTCATATTCTCTAAATGCTATATAATGCCAGAGTATAGTTTGACCCTTCTTAGCTCTGTTTCTTTTCTCTAAATTTCTTTCATAACCTTTTATTACTATAATAATCCTCCTACCATATGCTTCCAGTGCCAAGCCATCCTGCATTATACCAATATAACTTCCACTATGTTGACTATTTAAAGATTGCACATAGAACCTCATTTCCTCTTGTTGCTCATTAATTTTTAGAATTTTAATTAAAATTATTCCTTGATTTATTCATCTTTATTTAGGCCCTTCTGATGATTCACCTAGAGTCAATAAATAGATTGTTCTATCTATAGTAGTTTTGTGCTTGTAACCAAATGTCTAAGACTAACATTGCCCATCTATGTTAGCAAATACATTACTATTACATACACCTTTCATAACAAACCAACCTTTTAAACCAACTTAGAATTTGTCTGCTAACTCCATTTTCTAGGCACATAGCTTTCTCTTTAGGTAGCTAGATAGACTGGCTTTTTCTCCGTTTGTTTTTGTTATCAGGTCAAAAAGAAGACTTTTTAAAATTCTGTGAGTTCAAAGAAGGGGAGAAATTATTGAGACAATACAGTGCAGTGAAAGGAAGGCTGACTTTGTAGCCAGAGGACCCAAATTCATATCTTTTCTCTGCCTTTCCTACATGTCCAACCTTGGATAAGGCACTCTTTTTTAAGATTCTTTCCAAATCTAGATCTGTGATCCTATTGTAAGGAATCAAAAAAGCTTCAGGAATGGTGTAAAGCTTGATGAAAGTTGGGCAAGATTTGAATACAGATGAGAAGGGAGAAGGGCACTTAAAGCGAAAGGACTGTTATGAATCAAGTTGTAGAGTTGGAAAAGAGACAAGTCCTTTCAATATTTGTTAGTTGAAATAAAATAGCATCATCTAAAACAATGTGCCAAAGCTTATGACACTTTTCTTTTGCAGAATGCTTTGTACACATAATTCACTTTGATCTTTATAACAACCCAGTGAATCTGGGATTCAAACCTAACTTTTCTGACTCCAAATCCAATACGTTTCTCCCTATTTTATGTAAGGCCTTCAACATGGAATCTGAGCAAGGTCAGAGAGAAAAGAGGCATAATGTGCAGAAAGGATACTTGGACTTGGAGTCAGAAGGTATGAATTAAGTTTTGGCTTTGCCACTTTCTAGTTATGTGACTTTGGGCAAATAAATTCGCCTCTCTGGGCCTGTTTCCTCATCTGTAAGATGATTTAGATCCTCTGTGTAAGTTCCCTGACAGCTCCAACATTCTGTGACCTTCTGTATTCTATTACTTCGTCAGATACTTAACATGCCTATGTTACAATAGATCATTCATTTGACCTAAGCCTCAATCTTCTAATCCATCATCCATGCTTTACAATTGGAAAATTGGGATTTAGAGGTTAATTTTCTTATAATACATAACAAGACTGTGGCACAGGTGGGACTAGAGTCCATGTTTCCTGACCCACCAAGACGGTGCATTTTTCTGTGTTACCACACTTTGTCCTCGGACCAAACTTAAAGATGAAGATACATAAAAGAAAGATTTGAAAGAGTCTTACTTGGTTCCTGAAACCATTTCACACCTCTAATGATTTGCTAAATAAGAAGCAGTAAGACCTTGACTTCGAAGTGAATGAGCTGCTGATTGGGCAGAGCACACAAAAAGCTGTAGCTTGCTCTAGGGCAAGACCTTAGGGACTTTTGTACCTTTAAAAATTGGAGCAATTTGAATTACCACACAATCTATTGTGGCGAAGAGTTTTGTGCTGAAAATATCATCCCATTAGTTTCAGACAGAGGAGCACTGGCTAATTAGTGCCTGGATAAATTTGAGGGCTGATGTAGCACGTTTGCTCATAGAGAAAACAATTCCTAAGTGTGGATCTTTTATCTCCATTCGCCCTTTTGCTTTTTTCCAAGCTCATAGAGGAAGATTTTATTCAGTCATCTAGGCACTATAACTGCAACAAATTGCAAAAAGCTTTTTTTGCCTCAACTTGCCTCCTTGCTTGACATACATGATCTCTAACTTTACACACCCTTGTACTGGCTTTGAACTAGTGGTCCTTCCATGATCCTCATATCCTGCCACTTCATTATTTCTGATTGTTCTACCTCAGTCTACATGAAGAGAAACACAGAATTTGAGAGGCGCAGGGACCTATGCAGCTATCTAGTCTAACCCATAAATAAATGGTTTGACCACTTTTTCTGAGTCACCTTTCTTGGATTTTTAACCAAATCATACTTGTTATCCATGGATATCCCCCAAAACCTTGTCCTGGGCTCTTTTTTTTTCCTTTCCATACTTTTTCACTTGGTTTCCTTATCATCTCTCATAGATTCAATTATCATCTCTAAATTGATCAAATATCTTGTCTCTAACCTTTCTTTTGATCTCTAGTCTCACATGTCCAATTATCTATTGGACATCTCAAACTGGATGTTATGAACATATTTTTAACTTAACATGTCCAAAACTAAACTCATTATTTCTTCCCCTAAAATCTTTCCTTATTCCTGACTTCCCAGTTACTGATGAGGTTACTGTTGAGTCCCTGAAGCTCAAAGCTGAAATGTGGTCTTCAATTTTCTCATCCTTTCTCACTGCCCCCCCATATCTGCTCTATTGCCAAATTCTATAATTTTTATCTTCATGGCAACTCTCACATATACCTCTTTCTCTCCTCTGACCCTGTCACCACTGTGGTGCAGATCTTCATTATTTCATGTCTGTACTCTTGCATTTAAATTAATCTCCTCAATCTGATCCACCCACTACTGTCAAATTAGCTATCAAATTGATCTTCATAAAGTTCAAATCTGACCATGTCATACCCACCCCATGCCCTAATACACACATGGGAGGTCATCTAGTCTTTTTTCTAAAGAGAAGGAACTCACCACTTCGCTAGGCAACTCATTATGCTTTTGGACAGCCCTGATAGTTAAGAAGTTTTTCCTAACATCAAGTCTAAACGTATCTCTTTGTAATTTTCACCCACTCCTCCTTTATTTGCTTCTGGCATTTAATTAGAAATGGGAAATTGATCAAAATAAAGCTTCTGATGATAACTATTTCTCAGAAAAGTTTAACTGATATAATCATCTTATCAAGAAGGCCATTTCTCCCATTTGTTATAATTCTTCTATGCAACATGACTGACATGAAAATCTGATTAACAGGAATGTATGTGTAGAGCCCATGTAAGATTGCATGCTGCCTGGGGAAAGGAGGATGGAAGGAGAGAGAGAAAATTTAAAACTTATGAAAGTGAATGTTGAAAACTAAATTGAAAACTGTAAAAATAAAATAATTTTAAAAAATTTGTAAAGGCCAATGGAGCTCAGAAATCACCTCAGCCAATAAATACTTGATCTCATTCCCAAACAGAGAGATGCAGTAGCCAAGAGCAGTAGGAATTTAGACCATAAGCTCTCTCTCGCTCTCTCTTTTTTTTTTTTTTTTTTTTGCAAAACATTCATTAGTAAACACCAGTTTGACTGGTTCAACCCCAGTCCCAGGAAAGCTCTTGATGAAATATGCTAAGGCTTAGCTGGCCCTATCAAGTCATCATCCCAATAGTTATTTACTGTGATATAATTAGAATTACATCTCCTGGTTCCTTGTACTTCATTCCTTATTTCTCATCATTTATTAGGAATAAATGATAAAAATATTCTATGCCTCTCCATTGTCTTGTTCCATTGGTAACATTGCGATTTCTTATTGATATGTCAGTTCTCTGTCTGACTCTATAGAAGCTTGAGCCCTGAATAACTCTGGGCCTTTGACAGGAGAGCACAGGCCCCTGCAAGTCCCAGACACCATCTGTGTGCTGCCTGTGGGATTGTGGAGAAACGGAATCGTACACTAATAGTACTCCCCTTGGAAGCTGTTCTCCTTATTTCACCAGAAGTAACTGCTGTCCTCTTAGAGTATTCTCATTCTTTACCTGAACCACTCCTTCCCTTTTGCCTTGCAACATAATGGAGAAAGAAAATGGAATAATGAATAACAACGGTAATTATAGTAAAGGCATTTACATAACACTTTAAAAGTGTTCGAAAAGGGCCTTACAAAGGGTTTTTATTCTCATGACAACCTGAGAGGTCGGAGCTATTGCACACAGCCATTGCCTGGTTGAATGGCATCCATCCCTTCGGTTGGATTCTTTGATACTACAAAAAGAGCTACTATGAACACTTTTGTACCTATGGGTCCTTTCCCTCTTTCTTTGACCTCTTTGGAGGTGGTTGGTTGGTTGCTGTCCTTAGTTCTTGAAGAGGATCAAAATGATATTACTATGCTAGAGCCAAGCTTCAATGTGTTAGACTGTGGCTTATCAAACCAATATGAACTCAGAATGCTCTACCACAGGTTGGGCACAAATAGTCCATGTGAATATTTGGGCATCCTGTGTTTCCTTCGAGCTGTCTCAATTCTGCTTTGCTCATAGAGTGCAGCACTCTGTTGTGGGCACACCATGCTGAGTGGGCCTGTGCCAGTGCCTCCCATGTCACACAATCAATTCCAAAGTTCTTAAAAGAGAACTTAAGAATGCCCCTTTATCACTTCTTCCGACCACTATGTGAACTCTTGCCCTGTGTGAGTTCTCCATAAAACAGTCTTTTTGACAAGTGTACATTTTGCATTCAAACAACATAGCCAGCCCATCAGAGTTGTGTTCTCTAAGCAGAGTTTGAATGCTTGGCAGTTTACTTCAAGTAAGGACCTCAGTGTCTGGTACCTTATCCTGCCAGATGATTTTCAGAATCTTCCTAAGACAATTCAAATGGAAGCAATTCCATTTCCTGGCATGGAACTGTCCAGGTTTCGCAGGCATACAATAATGAGGACAGCACAACAGCTCTGTAGACCTTCAGTTTGATAATCAGTCTAATACCTCTTCCCTCCCATTCTTTCCTTTGGAACCTCCCAAATACTGATCTACCTCTGGCAATGCATGCATCAAACTCATTATCAGTGTGTACATCCCTGTAAAGTACACTACCAAGGTAAATGAACTTTTCCACAGCATTCAAAACTTCTCCAATTGCTAATGTATGGATGATGTGATGGTGGCTGATGGAGCACCTGTGTTTTCTTGGTGTTAATTGGTAGGTCAAAATTAGCACTGGCAGCAGAGAATTTATCCATACTTTGTTGCATCTCAGAGGTTTCATTGAGTGCACAAAAATCTGCAAACAGAAAATCATGCACCAGCGCTCCCTCCACTTTAGTCTTGGCTTGTAGTTTTTTCAAGTTGAAGAATTTATCATCAGTGCAATAACTGACCTTGATGCCATGTTCATCCTCATTGAAAGCATTTGACAACATGGCTGAAAACATCATGCTAAAAAGCATGGAAGCAAGCAAATAACCTTGTTTTACTCCATTGGTGATTGGGAAAGCACAAGAGCATTGTCCATTATCCAGAACCTGGGCAAGCACACTTCTCTGGCCAACCAAATTTTGACGTAATTTTCCATAAGCCCTCATGACTGACAGTATCAAAGGCCTTGATCAGATCTACAAACTGTGTACAGACCCCTGTTCTGCTCCTAGCATTTCTCCTGGAGTTGTCAGGCAGCAAACACCATAATAGACTGTTCCTTGACCCTTTCTGAAGCCATACTGACTCTCAGGTATATGACCATCTTCCAAGTGTTTAGGTAAACAGAAGACAGTGTTGGTGATGACAAGGTCATGAAATGCAAAAGTCTCTAGTAATAAGTGATCATTGATGTTGCTATTTCCAACTCTCTTCCTCCTTAGGACTCCCTGCCAAGTCTGGTAGTCTAAGCCTAATCTAGCATTGAGGTTGCCCAGAATTATAAGCTTGTCTTCCTCTGGCACATTGATGATAAGGGTCTCCATGTCTTCATAAAATTTTTCTTTTACCTCATTAGGGTTGATCATGGTGGGAGTATAAGCACTGATGATGGTGGCATGACGTTTTCTATGTGGCAATTGCATTGTTAGGAGCCTGTCATTCACTCCTTTTGTCAGGCCTATAAACTTGTTAACCACATTAGTTTGGATCACAAAAGCTACACCAGCTTCACAGCACTCCCCTTCACTGTGACCACTTCAGAAAAACTCCAGTTCCAACTTCAATAAGTTGGCTTTCATTTGCCAGTCTTATTTCACTCAGGATTGTTATTTGGATATGATACCAATTGAGTTCTCTTGCAATAAGACCTGTTTGTCTCTCAGTTCTACTGGATTTTGTGTTATCTATAAGTGTTCACACATTCCATGTGCCAATAGTGGGTGGAATCATATTCCAGATGTTTTTGTACACTTTTTTTGTATTTCAAAAACAGAGTGGGATTCCCCACCTCTCACAGCAATCAGACCAGGGTTGGATAAGCAATTTTTAAGGCACCTTTTCTAGCCACTTCCTCATATCAGTAGGTGAGCAGTGCAATTCTTAAAAGGCTTCTTAGACACCGAGGGAACTGCCAAATCACACTGCTACTTCTAGTAAGAAACAACCCTATGGCTTAAGCTGCCTATGTGTACAATTGTGACTACAGCTCCAGCTTATCCATACCTGCTGCTTCATCACTTACCTGTTGCCACAGGACTTTGAGATAGGTATAATGGTAAAATGGTTTAGGTGATGTTTCTTGATTCATGTGTAAATTAGATTTAAGTGAGGCAGAGTTGCACAAAGTTGTCAGCCTCATTCTCTCTTTCAGAGTCATCACAGTCCAGTGGCAGGATAGACTCAAGATGCCTGGTGATGTCTCAAGATGCAGCAGATGATCTTGGTGTCTTCCACGTCTAATCAAGCTCTAAGCAAGCCACAGCACCTGCTTCATCTGCCTTCATGGCCATTGGAACAAATTGTTCTCATCTGCCCATTCCACAGGGGAATTCTTCACATGCTTGGGGTAGACACCCCCCAACCTCACCAAGGAGTTTAAGATCCCTTGGTTACCCTCGACCTGGTTTAGCCCATCTGCTGAAATGGTTTACTGCTGCACATGCTACAGTTTCTTGGAGCTACAGGTGAGAGTTGGGTGGAATAGGTGGACACCAAAGGTGGAAAACATCCCTGAAAAGGGCTTGACCACCCTCACACCAGAGGAACTAGTCTTCCCTGAACACACTGTACACTCAATCTTGGGAGTATAGAATGAGAAGCAATATTGCTGGGTCAAATGGACTTCACAATTTAATAGTTTGGGGGACTTAGTTCTAAATTGTGTTGCATAATGGTTAGACTAGTTCATAGTTCCACCAACAGTGCATTAAAGAGCTATTTTCCAATACTCCCTCCAACATTCTTTTTGGTCATCTTAGCCAATTTTATGGGATTGAGGTGATACCTCAGAGTCATTTTAATTTATATTTCTCTAAGTATTGGAAACTGGTCTTTGACCATTTATCAAATGGGGAATGGCTCTTATTCTTGTAAATTTGATTCAGTTCTCTATATATCTTAGAAATGAGACCTTTATTAGACAAACATGATGCAAAGAATTTTTTTCTAGTTACTCTTATTATCTATTTTGCAGATGAGGAAATTAAGGCTGAGAAAGGTTAAATGACTTGCACAGTTGCACAGCTCATAAGTACCTGGGGTTAAATTTGAACTAAGATCTTCTTGACTCCATGTTTAATGCTCTATCCTCTTGCTCCATCTTACTGTAATAAAAGGCAGGGGGTAGGTAGAGGAACAGACAGAAAGTCTGGTGTTAAAAGGACCAAAAGAGCTACATCATCCTGAGAACATTCACAGATGAAGGAACAACAAATGAATATAAAATGGAATGGGTTTGCTGCATCATTATAATAATCTATTCTCATCATTAATAATAATATAACACCATATTTGCATGGCAACATTTAATCCTTCAATATCTGTTGTATAAATGAGAAACTGGAAATTATATTTATGATTTTATAAGAAAAATAGTTCCTGAGATGTTCCAAATGCATAAACAAAATCTTTTAGACTCATAACTACACCAAAACCTTGATAATGTATTTCTTATTTTCATATATTCATACTAATTATTCTTTAGGTCTGAAAGACATATCATCAACATCTTCCTTTATCAAAATTCTTTTCTTCTTTCCAGACCACACTCTGATGCCATATATGCAGTGAAATTTTTCTTCATCATACTGCCCCCAAATTCTTTGTGCCTTCTCTTTCCTCAAATTACTTTGTATTATGCTTATCTTTCATATTCTCTGCCTTTACCTGTAGAATGTAAGGTTTTTGAGGGCAGGGCACCTTTGCTTTTGTCATTATATCCTAAGGAGACCCAAAAGTGCTGAAGAAAATATCATTTTTAAAAATAGGCTAACTCAATTGGAAAAAGAGGTCTAAAAAGTCAATGAATGCTTTAAAAAGCAGAATTAGCCAAATGGAAAAGGAGGTTCAAAAGTTCACTGAAGAAAATAGTTCTTTAAAAATTAGAGTGGAAAAGATGAAAGCTAATGACTTCATGAGAAACCAAGAAATTACAAAACAAAACCAAAAGAAT
>CM053770.1:166205735-166243440 GCA_028658325.1 Potorous gilbertii
ACTGACCTGAAAAATAGATCCAGGAGAGACAATTTAAAAATTATGGAACTACCTGAAAGCCATTATGAAAAAAAGAGCCTAGACATCATCTTTCACGAAATTATCAAGGAAAATTGCCTTGATATTCTAGAACCAGAGGGCAAAATAAATATTGAAGGAAACCACAGATCACCTCCTGAAAGAGATCCAAAAACAGAAACTCCTAGAAATATTGTAGCCAAATTCCAGAGTTCCCAAGTCAAGGAGAAAATATTGTAAGCAGCCAGAAAGAAACAGTTTGAGTATTGTGAAAATACAATGAAGACAACACAGGATCTGGCAGCTTCCAAATTAAGGGATTGAAGGACTTGGAATATGATATTCCAGAAGTCAAAGGAACTGATATTAAAAACAAGAATCGCCTACCCAACAAAACTGAGTATAATACTTCAGGAGAAAAAATGGTCATTCAATGTTATAGAGGACTTTCAAGCATTCATAATGAAAAGGCCAGAAATGAATAGAAAATTTGACTTTCAATTACAAGAATCAAGAGAAGCATGAAAAGGTAAACAGGAAAGAGAAAATAAAGAGGACTTTCTAAAGTTGACCTGTTTACATTCCTACATGGAAAGATAATATTAAAACTCTTGAGACTTTTTTCAGTACTTGAATAGTTGGAGGGATTATACACACACATACACACATATGCACAGAACACATGGTGAGTTGAATAAGAAGAGATGATACCTAAAAAAATAAAATAAAATTGAGGGGTCAGAGAGGAATACATTGGGAGGAGAAAGGGAGAAATGGAATGGGGTAAATTATCACTCATCTAGGAGGCAAGAAAAAGCTTCAGTGGAGGAGAAAAGGGAGGAGGGAGGATGTGAGAAGGAAAAAGGGATGTTTACTCTCTTCACATTTGGCTTAAGGGAATGACATGCTCATTCAGTTTGGTAAGAAAGTGTATCTTGCACTACAGAAGAGTAGGGGAGAAGGGGACAAGTGGGGTGAAGGGGATGATAGAAGGGAGGACACATGGGAGAAGGAAGTAATCAGAAGTAAACACTTTTGGGGAGGGACAAGGTCAAAAGAGAGAATAGAATAAATGAAGGGGTAGGATAGGATGGAGGAAAATATAGTTAGTCTTACACAACATGTATTATGGAAGTCTTTTGCAAAATTACACTTATACAACCTGTATTGAATTACCTGCCTTCTCAGTGGGGATAGGTGGGGAGGCAGGAAGGGAGAAAAGTTGGAATTCAAAGTATTAGGAATGAATGTTGAGGATTGTTTTTGCATACAACTGGGAAATAAGAAATACAGGTAATGGGCTATAGAAACCTATCTTGCCCTACAAGAAAAGAGAGAAGAAGGGGATAAGGGAAGGGAGGGGTGTGATAGAAGGGAGGGCATATTGAGGGAAGGGGTAATCAGAATGCAAGACATTATGGGGTCGGGGGAAGGGAAAGATGAGGAGAAAATTTGAAACTCAAAATTTTGTGGAAATGAATATTGAAAACTAAAAATAAATAAGTAAACATAAAAAAAGCTAGAAAAGAAGGGGAGATGCAGTTTAGATGATATTACAATTAGATGGATTAAAACTCCTTAAATTACTATTTCCAAAGACTAGTAAAGAGTAATGGCTCAATGTATAGTGTGTTTTAACATTTTTATCAATGACTTAGATAAATGTAGATATAGAAGACACACATAAAATCTGCAGATGTCACAAAGCTAAAAAGTATAGCCAAAATGTTGGATGACAGAGACCTTAAAAGGGTACAATATTCTATGAATCTAAGAAAATTAAATGTAATGAGGATAACTGAAAAATCCTACACTGGAAAAGAAATACCAGTTTCACAAATATAAGATGTGGAGATACTAATCAATTCATATACATTTATTAGACACTTAGTATATACCAAACTCTATACTTATTGCTGGAGATGCAAATACAAAAGTGAGACCATTTTGGCTGTCAGGGAGCTTATATTCTAATGGGAGACACAGTACATCTAGGGGAGAAGTGATCAGAGAAGAGAATTTTGGTCTAGATACTCAAAGGACTTGTGAGTGGAGTCACAGGGGATTAGATTTAGATTGCTGCTTACTAGTAGCAATAGTAGGAATGATTTGGATATTGTTATTCTCAGATCAGAAAGTAAAAAAATAGAAAGGGACACACGGTGGCAGGGCAGACAAGTAGAGGCCTTGGTTTCCTGGAGGGTGGCTGGATGAGCTATCAAAAATGATCTGAAATTAGCTTGGTATACTGGGTTGAGGTGAGTTTTCACTTACTAATGAGGATAAGTCAGTCTCAAGAATAAATAGCAGTTCATCTGAAAAAGATTTGGAGATTCTGGTAGGCTACAAACTCAATATTAGTAAACAAAATAATGTTGTTGCACAAAAATAAGTTAATGCATGCTTAATTTGCATGAAGAGAGGCATAATGCTGAGGACTAGGAAGGCAATATTTCTATTTTGTCAAAGTCACATCTGGAATACAATATTCAGCTCTGGGTACTATAATTTAGGAAGGAGATTGACCAATTATAAAGCACCCAGAGTAGGGCAAACAAGATGATTGAAGTTACTTTAAAATATTTATTTTATTTTTCCCCAATTATATGTTAAAATAATTTTTATATTTAAAAAAAAGTTTTGATTTCTAAACTCTATCCTTCCCTCCCTCCCTTCCTTCCTTCCAGGGATGGTAAGCAATCAGATAGAGATTATACATGTGCAGTAATGTAAAATATTTCCATATTAATCATTTTGTACAAAAAGATTTGAATAAGATAAAAGAATGAAAAGAAACAAAGGGAAAAATAGCATGTTTCAGTCTGTATTCAAACAATATTAGTTGTTTTGGGAGGGGTTTTGTGGAGTTGAATAGCATGCTTCATCCTAAGTCTTTTGGGATTGTCCTGGATCATTGTCTTCAGGGGAAAAAATGGCTATGTCATTCACCTTTCTTCATCTTACAATATTGATGTTTCTATGTACAATGTTCTGGTTCTGCTCACTTCCCTTTGCATCAATTCATGTATTTCCAGGTTTTTCTGAAATCATCCTACTTGCCATTTCTTATAGCAAAATAATATTCCATTCTGATCATATACCACAACTTGTTTAGCCATTCTGTAGCTGATGAGCATCCCTTTGATTTCCAAATACATACATACATACATACATTCATATATATAGGGTATATATATATATATATATACACTCAGCAGTGATATTGCTGGATCAAAGGGTTTTATATACAGTTTTATAACCCTTTGACCACAATCTCAAATTGCTCTCCAGAATGGTTGGATCAGTTCATCGGTCCACCAACAGGCATTAGTGTCCCAGTTTTCCCATATCTCCTCTAATGGCTAGAAGTAATTTATTTATTTATTTTTATTTTATATTTTCAATGAACAAAAATTTAATTTTTTTCCCTCCCACTCTCCCTTTCCCTTCCATTCATTCAAACCATGGAAGTAAAGAGATGGGAGGGGACACATAGTAAATCAGAAGATCTTTCTACTCTTAGACTTCCTTTGGACTACTCTGTTTCTGAACAGGAACTCTGGAAAGACTTTTCTACATATATCCTGATTCTCACTGAGTTAGTCTCAAGCAAAGATCATTGATGGATTGTTTAATATTCTCTCTTTGACATTAGCTTGCAATGCAGTGATATGCAGAACAGATGAGCTTCATAAATCCCATGGTCCACAAACTGTTTCTAACTATATCCATTCAAATACTAATATAGTTATAACTAATATGCTATAAATCTCACCTGGGTCCATCAGCTCATCTTCAAATGTCCTTGTATATCATTAGGGAGAGTAAAATTAAGTAGTCAATTGTCCTGAGTATGGACATAATATAAAGAGTAAACAGACAAAGGAATTGTCAAGGTTGGGTTGAATGAGAAAGAAGAGGATATTAAAATAGTAACTCAGAGCCACAGAATCACAGAATCTAGAAGATCTCAGAGGCCATCAAATATAATCCATATATGACCCAGAATCTTTCCTCCACCATGTGATCGATCATTCAGCCTTTACTTGAAGATCTTCAGTAAGAAAAAGTCCAATTTTCACTCCTGCTCTCCAAATAGCTCTTTACTTCTGCAAAACTATACTTTTGTCTCAATTAAGACAGAAATATCATTAAACATTTACTATGTGAAAAGTCTTCTATAATATTTCTACCTATTGCGTTCTAGTTTGGTCTGTGAGAACAAGAAGGGGGAAAAACTCATTCCATATCATAGGCCTTCAAATACTTGAGGACAGCTTTCAAATCCCCTCTAAATCTTCTCTTCTTATGGCTAAGAGTCCCTAGTTCCTTCCACAGTCTTTAAATGGCACAATCTTGAGACCATTCACCATCCCAGTTTGTCATTCTTTGCATCTTCTCCAGCTTACTGATGTTATTTGCTTGTTTGACTGTGTTTTACCTTACTTTTCATGGCCAAATGCATGTAATACAGGCAAGAGCACAAGAAAAGTGGTATAGAACACAGAACACGAATGTGAAGCAAAGACATCTTAGAGTTCAAAGGGATTTTATGACTGTAAATTTAGAGCTAGAAAAGACCTCAGAAGTCATATCATCCAAACACTTCATTTTTCAGAGAAGGAAACTGAGGCTCAGAGAAGATAAGTGACTTGTATAAAGTCAGTTATTATGTAGCATAGACAGGATTTGAACCCAAAGATTATGACTTCAGAGAAGGTACAGTTTCTACTGCATCACATTTATATCTTTATGGTACCATGGACACATCATTTCATAGATGAGGAAATGAAGACCTAGAGAATAACTTATTCAAAGTAACATAGTGGAAGAGCTAAGCCTGGTATCCTGTGCTTTTAAAATATCCTGTGACTTTAAAAGAACATCTCATACTCAGGGACTCCTGCAGAGAAATTGTTGAATTTTCTTCTTTAAATGAAATACAAAGCTTTACAGACTATTTTCTCTCGTGTTATGTTTTGTTTGGGTTTGATTTTTCTCATAGTTTCTCCCATTCATTTTAATGCTTCTATGCAACATGACTAATGTGAAAATGTATTTAATAAGAATGTATGTGTAGAACCCATATAAAATTGCATAGCATCTCAGGAAGGAAGGGTAGAGGAAGGGAAAGAAAATTTAAACTTATGAAAGTGATTGTTGAAACTGAAAGCCAATAAATTAAATTTTAAAAAAGAAATAAAAAGCTTAAATAAAAAACCTCAGATGTCATTTTCATCCTCTGAATATGACAATCCATCAATCCAATGAAAGTTTTGAAATGATAGCACAATACTTGGAAACATTCAATTGCTATCAAAAACTACAAAATATTCATCACAAACATTATGGTGTTTTTCTTTTGATACCTCCAATTGCTAAGTCTCCTGAAAGTATATTTCAGAGACAATCATCCTCATCTAAATCCAATCAAGCTGACCTAGCAGATTATAATTCATATGGGTTAGGGACACACAGACATTCGATGAGCAAACAGCCAAGTATATATAGAGATGTATACTATAATCCAATATCAGCTGTATCCTATTTCTTTGTAATAAGAATGCAGATAATGGTATCAGAATTATTTAATTTATTGAGTCATTGAATGTTCTACCTAAAACTGAATTCAATTCAGAAGGTCCTTTGGTTAGTAACTAGTGAAGTCTGGGACTAAATCCATCACTCTTTCCACTAAGTTTCTGGTGCAGAGTACTTGTGGGGGCAGGGAGCATTGGTTGTAACTATAATCATCAATAATTTTGTTACATTGGAATCCAGGGGAATTGAGAGGTGGAGGCCTAGTAACTTCATGCAAGTAAACTTGTGACCTCAAGATCTTCCCTGAATTTAACCAGCAGCATTTTCCCTCAGAGCACTTGTCTGACAAAACCACAAACAGAATCATCTTACAGTATAGACTGAAAATTAGATTCTCTTACAGATGAAGAAACTGAGAAGTAAAGAGGGAGACTGGCCTATTCTCACGCCAGATATATATATAGATAGATAGATACATACATACATACATACATACATACATATAGATATATACATATATATATCTAGATATATAGATAGTAATATAGAATTAGAGTTCTATATTACTAATGTCCAACAAAAGGAAAATATGCATGCTGACACTTTAAATATTCCTGGCTTTTTCTATTATCAAGCTTTTTATTTAAAGCTAAAATCAAAATTATGTTATAGAAATCAGTTGAAACTTCAGCCTATCCCATTTCACATTCTATTACTCCATTCAAAAGTGAAATTTTTATTTCATAATAACACTAGATTTTTGATAGGATCATTTCAAATTTGTCCTATCCTGTCTTCTATTTCTGCTTAACCTATTCTCATTTTAAAATTCTGTCAGTAGGAATGAACAACAATAAAAATAACTGCATTTGTCTAATATTTAAAGGTTTGATTCTTATATTAACTCCCTTGATCCTCACTACAACCTTGTAAGGTAAATGCTACTATTATATTCCAATTTTACAGATGAACAAACAAAGGCTGAAGAGTTTAAATGACTTTCCCAGAATCATGCAGCTGGTAACTGTCTGAGGCAGGATTGGAACCCCAGTTATCCTGACCCCACATCCTATATTCTATCCACTGTACCACCAAGTTGCCTAGGAATTAGCTAGTTCAGATTCTCAGCTTCATGTTTCCTCCAGTAGTAGGCTACTGCACCACAAGCAGCTACAGAATGGATTATAGACATTTAGTATCACTTGACTTGTAACTAAAGTTGGTTCAAGTCCTAATTCTACCACTTAATAACTATGCTACATGGAGGAAGGCAACTTCCTCTCTATGGGCCTCATTTTCCTCATCTGTGAAGTGAAAGGGTTATATTCTATAATCTCTGACATCTCATTGAATGCTAATATTCTATGACCAAACTGGATATTTATAAAGTACTTAGCAAAGTATAAGGCACATAGAAGGTGCCTAATCGATGCTTGTTCCCTTTCCCTTTCAAATATGGTTTGATTTTGTGACCAAAGCTTACTAAAGACACACAGTCAGTGAGCCAGTAAATATTTATTAAATACCTACTATATACCAGGCACTGTGCTAAGTGCAAGTGATACAAAGATTTGCAGAACAAAGTCCCTACTTTCAAGGAGCTCACAGTTTCATGTGGGAGACCACAAACAAGTAAATATATACAAGCCAACTATACACAAGGTGAAGTGAAAATAATCAACAGAAGAAAGTTGGGAATGATGGGAATCAACAAAAGGAAGAGGTAGAAGATGGGATTTTTTCTAGGACTTGAAGAAAGCCAGGGGAGCTAGGAAGCAGAGATGAGGTAGAGCATTCCAATCACAGAGGAGAGCCAGAGAAAATGTGCAGAGTTAGGAGATGGGGTTTGTTGTTTGAGGAACGGCAAAGAAGCCAACTGGTAGCTAGGTGGCATAGTGGATAGGGCCCTGAGCCTGGAGTTAGGAAGGCCTGAGTTCAAATACAACCGTAGACATTTACTAGCTGTGTGACCCTGGCAAGTCACTTAATCCTGTTTACTTCAGTTACCTCATCTGTAAAATGAGCTGGAAAAGGAAATGGCAAATTATTCTGGTATCTTTGCCAAGAAAACTCCAAATGGGGTCAGAAAGAGTTGCATATGACTGAACAACAACAAGAAGGAAGTCAGTAAATACTTGGCAGAGTACTTGGTGGGATGTAAGGTAAGATGAAAATTGGAAAGGTAAGAGGAAGGCATGAAGGGCTTTGAACCTCACACAAAGGATGTTACATTTGATCCTGGTGGTGAAAGGGAGACACTAGAGTTTATTGAATAGGAGGATGACATGATCAAAGCTATGATTTAGGAAAAATCATTTCAACAGTTGAATGGAGGATGGATTGGATCTGGTAGAAGCTTATGGCAGGAAGATCAACCAACAGGCAAATGCAATTAGTCCATAAATGGGATGAGGTCCTGTGCTAGAAATGATGCCAGAAGAGAGAAGGGAGCATATGTGAGAGATATTATGACTCCTAGGTTTCAAACCTGAATGACTAAGAGGATGATACTGCCTTCAACAGTAATAGGAAAATTAGGAAGAGGGTAGAGTTTTGGTGGAAGGATAATGAATTCAGTTTTGGACATATTGAGTTTAAGATGTTTACTGGACATCCAGTTTGAGAGGTCCAATAGGCAGCTGGAGGTGAGAGAATAGAGATCAGTAGAGAGGTTAGGCCAAGATAAGGAGATCTTGTTCATCATAGAGATTAAATTCCATGAAACTCATGTACAAATTAAACGAACTTAAATAAACACAAAAATTTTCTAAGAAAACCTGCTATCCCATATGTATTATTAGTGAACTCTTCCATATACATCGTGGGGCAACAGTATAGGGCAGCATAACGGACATAGTTTTAGAGCAGACCCTCACAACTTGTAAACTTCTTCAGGCTGCAGACAGGGTTAGACTGGAGACAGATTGACGATGGTTGATTGCTGTGCGTCATGTGACAGCCACCTGAAATCTTTTAGTGAGCTGGACTTTATGTTATAAAGGCCTGTTTTAGAGTCAGGGAATGTAGTGTTGAATCTCTATTCTTTTAGTTACTATCTTTGTCACCTTGGGCCAGTCCCAACACTCTTGTGATGGTTATAGAGTTGGAAGGGACCTTAGGAATCATCTAGAAAAATTCCCTCATTTTACAGATAAGAAAACCAAGGCTTAGAGAATTTATGTGACTTCCTGCAAGTCACACAGTAAGTGGCATAGCTAGCATTCAGTTCAATTCAAAACACATTTATGTGCCCAGTACTGTGTTAAGTGCTAAGGATTCAAAAAGAGGCAGAAGACAGTTGCCGCTCTCAAGGAATTTACCATCTAGTGGAGGAGACAACATACAAACAAATATATACAAAGCAAGCTATGTATAGGATAAATTGTATAGTTGTTTCAGTTATGTCTGACTCTTTGTGACTCCCTTTGGAGTTTTTCTGGAAAAGACTGGAGTGGTTTGCCATTTCCTTCTCCAGCTCATTTCAACATGAGAAACTGAGGCAAACAGAGTTAAGTGACTTGCCCAGGGTCATACAGCTGATAGATGTCTGAAGCTAGATTTGAACTCAGGAAAATGAGTCTTCTTGATTCCAAACCCAGCACTTTATCTACTGCAACAGCTAGCGACCTATACAGGATAAAGAGTAAATAATTAAAATTAGAATAAGGAGAGGTTAGGGAAGGCTTCCCATAGAAAGTGGGATTTTAGTTGGGACTTAAAGGAAATCAGGGAGATCAGTGGATGGAGCAGAGATGGGAGAGCATTCTGAGCTTGGGGAACAACCAGAGAAAATGCCCAGAGCCAAGAATAGAGTGTCTTATTTGTGGAACAGCCAGGAAACCAGTGTCACCGGATTGAAGAGTATGTGTCAGGGAGTGAGGTATAAGAAGACTAGATATGTAGGAGAAGCTCAAGTTATGAAGGGCTTTGAATGCTAAACAGAGCATTTTGTATTTGACCTTAGAGGCAATAGAAAGCCCCTGGAGTTTCTGAGTGGGTGGGGGACATGACCAAGCTTCTATTTCAGGAAAATCACTTTAGTGGTTGAATGGAGGATAGATTAGAGTGGGGAAAAAGAGACTTGAAGCAGATAGACCCACCAGCAGGAAGTCACAGTAATCCAGGCATAAAGTGATGAGGTGTTGTGCTAGAGGGGTGGCAGTAGATTCAAATCTTCTGTCTCCAGCTTCCAAATACTTTCCACTGCACTACTATAGCATTACCTAAGAGTCTGGGTTGGATGACTTCTGGGGCAAACTGGACCTCTGCCTAATGATCTTTGGGATCAGTTGTATCTTTTATGTTTTCCCAGAGTCAGTGTGGGAAGAAAACTGCAATAATCTGCTGCCCCTAGAAACTCTGCCTAATGGCCTAGACAGATGAGCATTTGTTTGGCTTGTTCTATCAAGTGCTCCCAGCCCTGTTTCTGATATTAAAAAACAAAACCATCTGTTTGGAATAAGCAAATTTGAAACATTTATGAATAAACTTGTTTTAACTTTCTAATTCCCTGTTTCTCAGAAACTCAGAACATGATTTCCCAGGTAGCTGATACTGCTGCTGACTCCCATGGTCAAAGTGCCTTAGGAATCCTGGTATCATAGAGTCAGGAAAGACCTCAGAGTTCATGTAGTCTAATCCCCTCATTTTACAAGTAAGTGAGGCTCAAAGGTTGGCTTTATCAAAGTTCGCATAACTGTTTTGAGGACTGACTTTAGCAATTGTATTTGGATGGCCGTAATTGAAGTAAGACAGAAGTGACCAGACAGGAAAGGAAGATATTGGTGTAAGGAAATCTCATTTTCACTCTTGAGTCACTGTACCAAGTTCTCGCAGAGTGGTGATGTGCTTGTTAACCAGTCTAGTTCTCATTGCAATCTCTTTCTTGGTATAACAATAACAGTGAGCCTTTCCAGAACCACAATGACCTAAGTGTTTGCATGGTGATTTATTGACAAGATGTCTATTTGACCGTACGGCACACAAAGCTTCAGAGTGGACAAATGAGCTTCCTCATACAGGATGCATGAAACAACAAGAATGATGGTCTTAATCTCATGACACTTCAAAAAAATTAAAGGGAAAAAAACAAAGAAGGAAAACAGTGGTTGTTTTTAAACATTTAAATTCTGAGGGGAAGAGTTACTTAGAAATCTAGACAACAGACTTAGAAATCATAAGTGATAATTTTTGGTTTTATGCAGCAGTTTTTTGAGTGCTTACCATGTGCCTGGCATTGTGCTAAGTGTTATTGGGATACAAAAGACATAGAAGACATTACTTCTTTTTTTAAGAAACTTGTAAGCTAAGTGGAAAGGCAAGAAGCAAAGGACAAAGTCCATTAGAGAATTAAACAAGAGAGCAAATAATCAACTTTTAGATCATGTGGTACAAAGATGAGAATGACTAAATAGTACAGATACAAAGATGAGGCCACAGCAATTATTCTATCTCATTTAAAAATGTAGCAGGGCTTTGCTGTGCACGCCCAATGACTAAAGTTAGAGGAACTCCTGTGGGACATGCCAGAGATCTACTTCTGGGAAAACTTATTTTACCTCATTAGTGAGAGGCGCTCTCTCTGTCTGTCTGTCTCTCTCTGTCAGTCTGCGTGTGTGTGTGTATTTGTGTGTGTGTGCACAGTAGGGGCAAAGGTCTTGTGAAGCTTAGGTACCACACACTGATCTAGGTATAAGGGGAAACTGCTAAGTAGCTGTTGGTGCAGTGAATTGGGCTGCACTCAGGAAAACTTGGGATCAATTTCAGCTTCTGTCTTACCAGCTGTGCAACCTGGACAAGTCATTTAACTCCTGTTTGCCTCCATTTTCTCAACTGTAAAATGCAGGATAAAAGTAGCACCTATCTTGAAGAGCTGCTACAAGGATCAATTGAGATAATATTTGCAACAAATAAATAAATAAACAAATAAATAAATGAATGAGTGACTAAATAAATAAATGGATGCATGAATGAATGAATGAATAAGTAAATAAAGTTTTTTAGCACATTGCTTGGCAAATAGTAAATATTACATAAATGATTTCTCATTCTTTAGGTTTTGGGGTTTTGATGTGTTTTGTTTGTCCTTTTCAGTAAGTGTAGGTGGTGGAACTTGAGCCTTGGTGGCCAAAGAGGGAAGATTCCCGTTAAGCAATTGAACAGTCAGGACTGCTATGTTGTCACTGGAACCTCTTATCTCTCTGTCCTCTTGTTTACCTATACAGTCTGCACAGATGGCCAAAGTGAATAGGTATCGGGCCCCAACTTTACAATATCCTGCTAGAATTTTGAAAATGTTTGAATTATCTCCAAGTGGTGCTGTCATTTCAGTGAGTGTTGAAGGGATGGACAGGCTAGAGTCCTGGTGCCTACTTTTCCATTGACAACACTAACTTCCTTGGGAAATTTTAAGTTCACTGTGCTATATTTTTTTATTTATATAATGTATATACTATACATGTATATATATATATATACAATATATATGCAAATATATAATATATTTACACATATATTATGTTATATATATAAACATATATATGTAAATATATATAATTCTTTATTTCTCCAATTACAAAGTCTCAATTCTGTCATAGGTTTAAATGTATTTTACACAAACATCTGCTGTAAAAAGATGGAAAAATTATGTTAATTTGAGATCCACTGTCCAAGAGAGCATGGCAGTCTGCATTCTCACTTTTCCCCCATCACCTCTGCTCATATAAGTTCAGATGAAATAGATCTATAGAGAATTGGTGATCAACATGACTGTCTATGGAGGGTGAAGCATGACTTCTTGCCCTGACCATGCTCTAGTTTCCCAAAGCTGGATCAGAAGATTTTAGATTCTTTATGACTAATGCTACATTCTCTTTGCTAGCACATCCAGCATAAATATAACCTTCTAATCCACAATTACAATGAAAAGTGAATCTGTTACTCTGGTGATCACTTGAAGGATGTGTTCTTGTGGTGGGCATTCATACCTTTCCTTCCCTTGGTCCTCTGTCAACAGAAAAGGAGAAAAAGATTGTAACCTGTTCTATTTCTCACCTGATTATATCTGGTCCTGTGGCTGCCACTCAGCACTGGTGGTGCTGTTGTCCTACTTTGTTTCTGTGGACCACATGGTAGAAGGCTGGAGCCTGCTGAAGCTGAGCTCTGCAAATCATATTAACCTTTGAAGTTCTGCAGTGCTGGCTTCACCTTGGTCATTGTTGGCGGTGGTTTCTTTGTCTGTATAGATCTGATAACATCAGCTACATGAGGGTCATGTACCAAACCCTGACATGATCTCTACCATGTAATTTTTCCTGCATTTTCAGTATCCACAGTGCTTATCTGTATAAGTCTCTGCACATGTTACTCAACCATAAGGAGGAACTTGATTAGTAAATAAAAAATGAATGTTAATTGAGCCTATACACCTCCTTGAATCAATTAAAGCAAATACTAGAGAGTTGTATAAAAGGGGGAGTTCTTTTAGAAACAGTTTGAGTTTCTAAGGGTGTGAAAGAGCAGGGGAAGGAGTGGGTCTTACAGAATTAAGTCAGAAAGAACTTGCAGCCCAAGAACATCAGCAAAAGAAAGAGAATTTAAGCTCTGGGCAATTGAGCTGTTTCAGAAAAGGGAGAAACTAAGGAGAGTCATTAGCCTAGTAGACATTTTGGAATAGAATACTTGATGCCATCAGTTATTTTAGATTTTCCCTCTCTGGGGGGTTGGAGAAATGATTTTACTACTAAAATTTCAAAATTCTTTTTAATGTACAGAAATCTATTTTCTCTCCTTCCTGCCCCCACCCTCACCCTATTGGTGGCAGAGGTTGAAGAAAAACAAATTCTTTACAACAAATAAACATAGTCACATAAAACAAATTCCTTCACTGAACATATTAAAATACATATGTATGTATATATGTGTATATAAAATTCTGTACCACCAATTCATTACCTTTTTGTCAAGAGGTGGATAGCATCTGTTCCCTAGAATGGTCATTGCATTAATTAGAGTGCTTTCAGCTTTCAAAATGATATACAATGTTGTAATTGCATGAATTGTTCTATTGGTTCTGTTCATTTCATTCTTCATTAGTTTATGCAAGTATTAAAAATATTTGTTATGTACTACTGATATTATAGTATAAAATATTCTTTGAGTCCTGCTCACTTCATTCTGTATAAGTTCATACAGGTTTTTTCATGTATCTGAAATCATCTATTTCCTCATTTCAGCCATTCTACAATTAGTGAATATCCTCTTGGTTTCAAGGGGTTTTGATCATCATGAAAAGGCTATAGATGTTTTTGCACATATTGGACTTCTCCCTCTTTCTTTGATCTTTTTGGGATAGAGGCCTATCAGTGGAATATCTAAGGGTATGCACTGTTTAGTAATTTCTCCCTATAATTCCAAATTGTTTTCCAGGGTGGTTGTATGCTGACCCTCCAATGTTTGTCTTATTTGGAAGTCATATTTGAATCTGATGAAAGTGAAGGGGTGTAATGCTAATGAGATTAAAGATCTTCTCCACCCATCAACGGTCCTGCCCATTAAGGGCAGTTTGATTAGGAGAGATTTGTAGGATGGCCTACATTTTTTGTTAAGGAAGCACTGGTTTTCAGAGCCCTTTGGCTCTGAAAAATGTATGAATATTTTGAGGTCAGGCTTTAATTTGCAACTTACTCATTAGAAGTGTTTGTTTGGCCAGAGGAGACTGAACAGTCACAAAAGTGGCCCCTTGGCTTGGAAAGCCCAGATGTTGGTGCTTCTCTCTCTGGTAATTATGTATCTTTGGTCAAAAAGTTATCTCTCTGTTGATCTATAATGTATGTATTGCTTACTGTCAGAAAGTTGGAAACCTGGCTTTTGATTTTGATTTCTCAGTATTTTCTCTGAAATTCAGGGTGCTGACTTTTTCCCCTGAACTAAATGAATGATACACATACTTCATTAGAGTGACTGCTGACCCCTCAAAAGCAGTTTTTCCTTTTAGAAAAGTAGATCAAAGAACCCATGATAGAAGGCTGTCCTGGATGTGTCAGGGTGCTTGTTTTATAAGGGGAACCTCAGAATTGCTCTAATTTGCATTTTTCTCATGGGTATCATTATTCAGTAGCTTTTGTTCACATGGTTGTAAATAGTCAGAGTTTCTCCCCTAAAAAACTGACTTTTTATATCCTTAGACCATTTATCAATGGGAGAATAGCTCAAATTGAATCTGTTCCTTATATGCCTAGAAAATGAGACTTTATCAGAGAAGCTTGCTACAAAAATAGCTCCCCAACTGTTTCCCTTTTAATTTTTGTTTTATTAAACTGATACAAAATCTTTTAAAATTTTATGTAATCAAAATTATCCATTACGCGGATAATTTTGTGATTCTCTCTATTTTTCATTTGTGAACTTTTCTTGTATCTATAGATCTAATAGGGTTTTAGTTTTTTCCCTCCATGTTCCTCTAACTTGTTTATGATGTGACTTTTATATGAGGGTCATGTATTCTTTTGGATCTTATCTTGATATAAGATGTAACATGTTAATCTAAATCTAAATTTTTCCATGTTATACAACTTTTCCAGCAGTGTTTAGCTTAATAGCCGGAGTCATTTTGTATATTGAACACTAGGATGGTATGTTCATTTGCTTCTGTTTTAATCTGTTCTACTGATCAACTTCTTTATTTTTTAACCAGTACCAAAACATTCTGAGAATTTCTGCTTTGTAAAGTAGTTTGAAATCAGGTGTTGCTAGACGTCACCTTGTTCCAACTTTTCTTCATTACTTCCTTCTGAGATTCTTGTCTTTTCTTACCTTCAAAAGAATTTTGTTATTATTTTCCTAATTTTATCAGCTTGAAAGCATAAAGTAACCCTTTGGCAGATATGGCATTAAAATGGGTAAATTAAGTTAAATAGTATTGCTTTTTTTTTATCATATTAACTGATTCTACCCATGAACAATTTTGACTGTTTCTCTAATTATTCAAGTCTGTCTACATATACATGAATAATGGTTTGTAATTGCATTTACATAGTTCTTTTTTCTATCTTAATAGGTAGAATCCCAAGTATTTCATCTATTCTATAGCTATTTTTAATGGAATTTTACTTTCTGTCTTTTTTATACTTGCTTTATTTGTATTATACAATACAAAGTCTTGAAAGTCTTAGTGAAATTTCAAGCTATCAAAGCGTAAAAATTTAAACTGAAACATTTAACAACTTCACCAACATGTCAGGATATAAAATAAATGCACAAAAACAAACAAAAAGCCAGGTTCACAAATTAGTGTTGTTTTTGTGCATTTATTTTATATCCTGACATGTTGGTGAAGTTGTTAAATATTTCAGCTATTTTTAGTTGAATCTAGTGTTATTTTTTTAAATTTAATTTTATTATTATTTTTTTTAATGTTCTACAATCGCTACCATAAAATTAAGATTTTAACCCCCCCACACCTACCCCCCACTGCCCCCCTCCCTCCCCAAGGCAGAATACAATTCTATATAGGTTCTACATATACTTTCCTATTGAGTACATTTTCACTATAGTCATGCTATGTAGTCGGACTAAAATAAATGGAAGAAATCATATAACAAATCACAACATAATACACAAAAACACACACACACAAACATGATCTGCTACATTCTGCGAATGAATTTTATATTTCTTTCTTTGAATGTGGAAGGCGTTTTGCCTTAGAAAACCACCATTGGGATTTTTTTTTAAATAAGTTCTTGCATTATTACAAAGTTCCAAGTCTACCAGAAAAAACTCTTGCACACTATGGTCATTTCTGTGCACAAAGTTCTCCTGGTTCTGCTCCTTTCACTCAGCATCAGATCATATAAGTCCTTCCAGGCCTCTCTGAAGTCTTCTTGTTCATCATTTCTTATGGTGCAATAATACTCCATTACATTCATATACCATAATTTATTCAGCCATTCCCTAATTGATGGGCATCCCCTTGACTTCCAGTTTTTGGCAACTACAAAGAGTGCTGCTATAAATATTTTTGTACATGTGGGACCCTTTCCCATTTTTATGATCTCTTGGGGATACAGTTCTAGTAACAATATTGCTGAGTCAAAGTGTATGCAGATTTTTGTAGCCCTTTGGGCATAGTTCCAAACTGTTCTCCAGAATGGTTAGATGAGCTCACAGCTCCACAAACAATGAATTAGTGTTCCAACTCTCCCACATCCTCTCTAGCATTTATCATCTTCTTGTTCTGTCATGTTTGCTAATCCTATAGGTGTGATGTGGTACCTTAGAGTTGTTTTGATTTGCATCTCTCTAATCAGTAGTGATTTAGAGCATTTTTTCATATGATTATAGATACCTTTAATTTCTTCTTCTGAAAACTGCCTGTTCTTATCCTTTGACCATTTATCAATTGGGGAATGACTTGTATAGTTATACATTTGAGTCAGTTCTCTATATATTCTAGAAATGAGGCCTTTATCCCTGAGCTTAGCTGTAAAAATTCTTTCCCAATTTACTACATCCCTCTGAATTTTGGTTGCACTGGGTTTGGCTGTGCAACAACTTTTCAGTTTAATGTAATCAAAATTATCCATCTTGTACTTCATAATGCTTTCTATCCCTTCTTTAGTAAAAAATTCTTCCCTTCTCCATAAACCTGGAATCTTGTGTTCTTTACGTACGTCCATCTTATCTGCTAAAAACAGTAATTTTGTTTCTTTTTTGCCTGTGCATATTTCCACAATTTCTTTTTTTTTAATCATTGCTATAGCCAGCAGTTCTATTATAATGTCCAGTAGAAGTGTTGACTTTGCCCGTAATCTTATTAGAAAGAATTAGTCTATCGCTGTTACATAAATTATTAGCTCTTAGTTTTAGATATAAACTATCATTTTAAGGAATGGTTCGTTTATTCCTATATTTTCTACTTTTTAAAAAAACAGAAATAGATTACTTATTTTGTCAAAAACTTTTTCTTCATTTATTGATGTATCGTGATTCTTATATTAATATGATTAATCAAGTTTATAGTTTTCTAATGTTAAACAAGCCCTCCATTCCTGGTATAAATCAAACTTAAAATTTATAATCTTTGTGATAGTTTGTTTTAGCCTCTGTTAGCATTTTAATTAGAATTTCAGCATCAATATTCGTTGAAAATATTGGTCTTTATTTTTCTTTTTCTGCTTTGACTTTATGTATCAGGAACACATTTGTGTCATAGAAGAAATCTGGTAGGAATCTTTCATTTTCTATCAGCTTAAATTATATTAGAATTAATTGTTCTTTAAATGTTTGATAGAATTTACTTGTGACTCCATCTGGTTTCTGAGTTCCACCTCTTCTTGGGAGTTCATTCATGGCTTATTCAATTCCTACTTTGGGACTGTGTTATTTAAATTCTCTACTTCTTGTTCTGTTAATTTCAGCATTTCTTATTTTTGTAAATGTTCAGATGTTTCATTTAAGTTGTCATTTATTGGCATATCATGTCATGATCAATGGCATGATTGAAATAATATCAAATAATATTTATTTTTTCATCATTTGTTGTGAATTCTTTTTTTACTTTTCCTATTGATAATTCAGCTTTCCTTTTATTCTTTTTAACCAAATTAGCTAATGGGCTTATTTTATTTTAAATAGTTCTTAGTTTTATTTATTAATTCAATTACTTTTTATTTCCAAGTTTATTAAATTCTTCTTTGATTTCCAGGACTCCTATTTAGTTCCTTAATTGGATTTTTTAGCATCTTTTAGTTTTGTAGTGTGTGTGTGTGTGTGTGTGTGGTATAAACCCAACTTATTAAAGAGTTATTTTTCTTTTTTGTAAACAACATTAAGTGTGTAAAGATATAAAATGAGTCTTATGCACTGCTTTCGTTCTAGCCTCCAAGTTTTGGTATGTTGTCTTATTGTTGTCATTATCTGCAACAAAATTATCAATCAAGGTAGAGACAATATGGTCGAGTAGAAAGATGCATATACTCTAATGCTTCCCCCACAGCCCAAAAAACACCTGTAAAAACTGACTATCAACAAATTCTAGAGCAGCAGAAACCACAGATCAACAGAGCAAAAGAGGTTTCCAGCCAAAGGTAACCTAGAAGGCCAATAGGAAAGGTCTATCTCATGGGAAGCTGAGCAGAGCAGAGCCCAGCCCTGGCCACAGGGTAGTGGGAGGAACAGGACCTGAGCAGACCTCCAGGGCAGAGTTCCCAGCAGTGAGGGTTCCAAATACCTCAACCCACAAGTGACAAAGAAAGCTCCAAAGATCAGTGCAGGAGGACTTTCTCAGCTGGGTGAGAAGGGAATTCCTCCAGCAATAGCCTTAGGCAATGGCAGCAACAGCAGCCTCAGACTACAGGCAGCTACAGTGGCTAGGAAGCAACCTGGCTGCATACTCCAGGCAGTTCAGTTTAACGCCTCTGGCAGTAAGGACAAGTTGATCTAAACCTCTGCCCTGAGTGACAGCCCCACTCCTACCCAAGGGGAATTGAACAACTGAGTCAAATCTCAGCCTTGAACACAATACTGGGGAGAGAAGGGGCAATAGGACCATACTCTTGACAAAGAAATCAGAAGTAAAGTAACTGGCTGGGGAAATGCTCAAAAAAGGGGAAAAAAAATAAGACCATAGAAGATTTCTTTCTTACTGAACAGGTGTATCCTCCCATCCTTTCAGATGAGGAAGAAACAAGGCATGCTGCCACAGGAAGTCAAGGCTCCTGCTTCCAGGGCCTCTAAAGGGAAATTAAATTTCACTCAGGTAATACAAGAGCTTGAAAAGTGAGTTAGCAATTTGCTAAAGGAGAACCATAAAAATGCTGAAGAAAATAATACCTTTAAAAAAAGACTAACTCAACTGGAAAAAGAGGTCCAAAGAGTCAATGAGGAGAAGGAGGCTTTAAAAAGCAGAATTAGTCAAATCGAAAAGAAGGTTCAAAAGCTCACTGAACAAAATAGTTCTTTGAAAGAGAGAATTGAGTTCAGGGAAATGAATGACTAAGATAAACCAAGCAGTGAAAAAACAAAACCAAAATTGAAAAATAAAAGATAATATGAAACATCTTATTGGAAAAACAACTGACCTGGAAAATAGATCCAGGAGAGAAAATTTAAAAATTATGGGATTACCTGAAAGCGATCAAAAAAAAGAGCCTAGACATTATCTTCCATGAAATTATCAAGGAAAACAGCCCTGATATTCTAGAACCAAAGGGCAAAATAAATATTGAAAGAATCTACCAATTACTTCCTGAAAGAGATACAAATAGAGAAACTCCTAGGAATATTGTTGCCAAATTTCAGAGTTCCCAGGTCAAGGAGAAAATACTGCAAGCAGGTAGAAAGAAATAATTCTAGTGTTATGGAAATACAATCAGGACAACACAGAATCTGGCAGTTTCAACATTAAGGGATCAAAGGGCTTGGAAAAGGATATTCCAACAGTCAAAGGAACTGGGATTAAAACCAAGAGTCACCTACACAACAAAACTGAGTATAATACTTCAAGGGAATAAATGGTCATTCAATGATATAGAGGACTTTCAAGCATTCATGATGAAAAGACCAGAGCTGAAAATAAAATTTGACCTTCAAACACAAGAATCAAGAGAAGTATGAAAAGGTAAACAGGAAAGAGAAATCATAAAAAAACTCTCTAAAGCTGAACTATTTACATTCCTACATGAAAGGACAATATTTGTAACTCTTGAGACTTTTCTCAGTATTGGGTAGATAGAGGTAATGTACACATACACACACATATAGACAGAGAGTACAGGTTGTGTTGAATCAGAAGAGATGATATCCACAAAAAATAAAATAAAATAAAAATTAAGGGGTAAGGCAGGAAAATACTGGGAAGAAAAAGGGAAAAATGGAAGGGCTCAGGCTATTACCCATAAAAGAGATAAGAAAAATCTTGTTCAATGGAAGAGAAAAGGGAGAAGGGGAAAGGGGAAAAGTGAAGCTACTCTCTCCACATATGGCTCAAGGAAGGAATTACATACTCACTAAATTTGGTATGAAAATCTATCTTGCACTACAGAAGAGGGAGGAGGCAACAAGTGGGATGAGAGGAATGATAGAAGGGAGGGAAAACGGGAGAAGGGGGTAACTAGAAATAAACATTTTTGGGAAGGGACAAGGTCAAATGAGGGAATAAGAAAACAAGGGGGGATAGAGTAGGATAGAGGGCAATATATTATACAACATGGTTATTATGAAAGTCTTCTGCAAAATGACACATATTTAGTTTATATTGAATTGCTTGCCTTCTCAGTGGGGATGGGTAGGGAGGGAAGAAGGGAGGGAGAGAAGCTGGAATTCAAAGTATTAGAAATGAATGTTGAGAATTATTATTGCATATAACTGGGAAAGAAAAAACACGGGTAATAGGGTGTAGAAATTTATCTTGCCTTACAGGAAAAGAGAGAAGATGAGGATAATGGAAGGGTGGGGTGTGTTAGAAAGGAGGGTACATTGAGGGAAGGGGTAAATGGAATGCAAGGTATTGTGGGAGAGGGGAGAGATGGGAAGAAAAACTGAACATGTTACAAAGTGATGTAAAAGCAATTAGTTTCAAAACAATTGACTGAATTAATTACTGAGACTAAATCAGAGACATCTTTTGTTGAGGAAAAGAATTTTAGTCTAAGTTTCCTAGAGGCAGGTAACCTCAGGTAAAATTTGGCATTGATGGAAAAGTTAAGGTTTTAATGACAAATTTGATTTTATGGTTGTTATTTAATCAAGAACTAGAACATATATAGAAGGGCATGTAAGCCCCTTAAGACTTGCCTCAAAAGATGTTCCTTAGCCAATGTGAAATTACACTCATATAGAAAACCTGGTTATTGGAACTTGCTACTTTAAGATTCTATGGGATTATTAACTGACTGTTCTTCTGAGTCTAACTCCAGGTATGTATAGCAAGAAAAGTGGTCTGAGACTCCAATTCATGATATCAGTAAACCTGTGAGATGCTGGTATGAACTGCAAAAAGTGATCTCTAGGGAAGGGTGGGAGAGTGGCTGTTCAGCTTGGGGTGAGGTAGGATTCTCCTGACTCAATTTCCCCACTGACACCTGGCAGACTTTAAGCCTGACCAAATACAAGTTGACAATCTACTCCTGCCTGGAACTGACATGAAGCTGGGGAGATATTGTTTCCCTGCAATGTCTGTACTGTTAGTGGCAATTTCCTATAGTCAAAACGCTTGTAAGCTTAATACCTGATTTATTAAATTATAGAGTGTTAGTACGGGAACATCCGAGGTTAAGTCTAAAATTAAGCTATTAGGCTTAGGACTTTAGACCAACAACAATAAGTTAGGGTCCTTTAATTCTTAATAATAGTGTGGAGACAATTAGGTCAAGAGCTTGTGAAGTTAGCATACATAGTAATTATTTGTGTCTCAGTTGGTTAATGTTTTAAAAAAAAATTCATTTTTGGTCTATATTGTAAATGCCCTAAAAGAAGTATCATCCGACCAAAAGCTGAAATGGTTTTATGTGATATGAACTGTGTTAAAAATTTAAAAAAAGAAAAGAAAAATGAAAAAAATAGGTAAAGAGAAAAAAAATAAAACAAAAAAATAAAATAAAATTATCAAACATTTCTATGATTTGTGTTCTTTTAGCCAAGAATTATTTAGGATGAAATTATTTCATCTCCAGTTGATTTAAATGCAATTTTATTTTATTTTTATGACCAAATTCTCTCAATCCTCTCTCCATTTCCTCACCAATAATGAGAAAGGAAGAAAAAATCACCACCCTTGTTACAAACATGTACATATTATGAATCAAAGAAAAAAATCTCTCCTCTCATCAATTAGGGAATGGTTGAAAAAACTGTGGTATGTGAATATAAAAGAATACTATTGTGCAAGAAGAAATGACAAACACCTGTTCAGAAAAATCTGGAAAGACATATGAACTGATGCAAAGTACAATGAGTAGAACCAGAAAAAACATTTTACATAGTAGCAGCAACATTGTGTGATGATCAACTATGAATGATTTAGTTTCTCTCAGCAGTATAGCAATCCAAGACAATTACAAAGAACTCATGATGGAATTTCATGTTGTTCACATTCAGAGAAAGATCTTACGGAATCTGAATGCAGATGGAAGCATACTATTTTCACTTTTTTTCCTGGTTTTTTTTTTCCTTTTCAGTTGGTTTCTTCTTTCACAACAATCATTATCAAGGAAATATGTTTTACATGATTGTATATAAATATAACCTATATCAAATTGCTTCCTCTTTTAAAGAGAGGGAAGGAGAAAAATTTGAAACTCAAAGGTTTGTAAAAATGAATGCTAAAAATTGCCTTTACATATAATTGGAAATATACTATGTTTAAAAATCTTTCATTGGTTGTATTAAAAAAAACTTGATCTGCACTCTGGGTCTACAATCTCTCCATCAGGAAATAGGTAGCATATTTCACTATGAATTCTCTAAATTGTAATTGGCCATTGTGTTGATCAGAGTTCCTAATTTTTCAGAGTTGTTACTCTTTACAATATTGTTGCTGTCAGAAGATGGTGGAGTAAGAGCAACAACTCCCCTAAACTCTTAGACAAACTCCTTCAGATACCTTTAAAAGGAGAATCTACCCAAATTTTGGAGGTGCAGAATCCAATAGGAAACAGACTGTGGCAGATTCAAAGCCCAGGACAGATTGGAGGGTCCACGGGAAGGATCTATTCCTTGGGGGTGAGCCCACAGCACATAGCACAGCATGTCCAGTGCAGTGGAGCGGGAGGGCCCTAGACAAACCTGAGATAGCAGCAGGCAGGAGCAGTGGAGCAGCAGCCCAGGGTGAGAGACCAGCAGAGCTGAGCTAGTGACAGCTGCTGAGAACCAGATATCAGCTACAGCAGCTCCCAAGACTTTCAGCTCAAAGATTAAACATCTGTAAGTCACCTACTTGAACTTCTGGGAGCCAGGATGGCAGAGTGGGAGAGAGGATGGAGGGAAATACACAGATTATAATCGTAACTGTGAATGTCAATGGAATGAATTCTCCCATAAAACGGAGATGGATAGCAGAATGGATTAAAAGCCATAATCCAAAAATATGTTGTTTACAAGAAACATATTTGAAACGGGGGGATATGCACAGGGTAAAGGTCAAAGGTTACAGCAGAATATATTGTGCTTCAGCTGATGTAAGAAAAGCAGGAGTAGCAATCCTAATCTCAGACAAAGCAAAAGCAGAAATAGATTTAATCAAAAGAGATAAGGAAGGAAACTATATCCTGATGAAAGGCACCGTACACAATGAAGCAATATCATTACTAAACATGTATGCTCCAAATGGAAGCATAGCATCCAGATTCTTAGAGAAGAGGTTGGGGTAGTTGAAGGAAGAAATTGACAGCAAAACTATACTAGTGGGGGACCTCAACCTGCACCTCTTTGAACTTGATAAATCTAATCTCAAAATAAACAAGAAAGAGGTTAAGGAGGTAAATAAAACTCTGGATAAGGCTGATATGATAGATCTCTGGAGAAAACTGAATGGGAATAGAAAGGAATATACCTTTTTCTCAGCAATATATGGCACATTTACAAAAACTGACCATGTGCTAGGACATAAAAACTTTGCAATCCAGGGCAGAAAAGCAGAGATAATCAATGCATCCTTCTCAGATAATAATGCAATAAAAATTATGTAATGAAATGTAATGAATGGAAAGATAAACCAAAAATCAATTGGAAACTAAATAACCTAATCCTAAAGAAAGAGTGCGTTAAAGAAGAAATCACAGAAACAATTCACAACTTCATTCAAGAGAATAACAATAATGAGACAACCTACCAAAACTTATGGGATACTGCAAAAGTAGTTCTTAGGGGAAGTTTTATATCTTTTAATGCCTATATAAATAAAATAAAGAGGAGGTCAATGACCTGGGCATGCAGCTGAAAAAAACTAGAAAAAGAACAAACTGAAAATCCCCAAGTAAATACCAATTTAGAAATACTGAAAACCAAAGGAGAGACCAATAAAATTGAAATTAAGAAAACTATTGAATTAATAAGTAAAACCAATAGTTGGTTTTATGAAAAAACTAATAAAATTGATAAACCTTTCATTAATTTAATTTAAAAAAAGAAAGAAGACAATCAAATTACTTATATCAAAAATGAAAGGGGTGAACTCACCTCCAATGAGGAGAAAAATAAAACAATAATTAGAAATTATTTTGCCCAACTTTATGCCCACAAATTCGACAATCTAAATGAGAAGGATGAGTATATTAAAAAATACAAATTGCCTGGATTAACAGAAGAAGAATACTTAAACAACTTCATCTCAGTAAAAGAAATTGAATAAGCCATCAATGAACTCCCTAGGAAAAAATCTCTAGGGCCAGATTGATTTACAAGCGAATTCTATCAAACATTTAAAAAACAGTTAATTCCAATACTATATAAACTATTTTTGAAAATTGAGGAAGAAGGAGTCCTCCCAAATTCTTTTTATGATACAAATATGGTTTTGATACCTAAACCAGGAAGAGACAAAACAGAGAAAAACCAATTTCCCTAATGAATATAGATGCAAAAATTTTAAATAAGATTTTAGCAAAATGAATACAGCAACTTATCATGAGAATAATACATTACGATCAGGTAGGATTCATACCATGAATGCAGGGCTGGTTCAATATCAGAAAAACTATTAGCATTATCAATCATATCAACAACAAAACTAACAAAAACCACATGATTATCTCAATAGATGCAGAAAAAGCTTTCGAGAAAATGCAACATTAAATTCCTATTAAAAAACGCTGGATAACATAGGAATAAAGGGAACTTTCCATAAAATAATAAGTAGAATCTAATTAAAACCCTCAGCAAGCATTATATGCAATGGAGAAAAGGCAGATGCATTTCCAATAAGAATGTCTATTATCACCACTATTATTCAATATGGAACTAGAAATGTTAGCTGTAGCAATTAGGCAAGATAAAGAAATTAAAGGAATAAGAACAGGCAAAGAAGAAACTAAGGTATCATTCTGTGCAGATGATATGAGGATATACTTAGAGATTCAAGCAAAAAATTTCTTGAAATAATAAACAACTTTAGCAAAGTTGCAGGTTACAAAATAAACCCACACAAATCTTCTACATTCCTATATATTAATAACAAAGTCAAACAGCAAGAGATAGAAAGAGAAATCCCATTTAATGCTAAGGTAGACATTATAAAATATTTGGGAGTTTACCTGCCAAAACAAACCCAGGGACTATATGAATACAATTACAAGACACTTTTTGCACAAATAAAGTCAGATCCAGGTAAGTGGAAAAATATCAGTTGCTCATGGATAGGCCGAGCCAATATAATAAAAATGACAATTATACCTAAATTAATTTACTTATTTAGTGCCATACCAATTAAATTATCAGATAATTATTTTCTAGAGGTGGATAAAATAATATCAAAATTCATCTGAAAGAACAAAAGGTCCAGAATATCAAAGGGACTAATGAAAAGAAATGCTTGGGAAAGTGACCTAGCACTACCAGGTCTCAAATTGTATTATAGTGCAGCAATTATCAAAACTACTTGGTACTGGCTAAGAAATAGAAGGGTAGACAAGTGGAATAGGTTAGGTACTTAAGACCCAGTAGGCAATGAATATAGCAATCTCCTGTTTGATAAACCCAAGGACCCCAGCTTCTGCGATAAGAGCTCACTGTTTGACAAAAATTGCTGGGAAAACTGGATAACAGTGTGGTGGAAACTAGGCATAGACCCATGCTTGACACCCTACACAAGAATAAAATCCAAATGGGTACACAGTCTAGGTATAAAGATTGATATCATGGACAAACTGGAGGAGCAAGGGATAGTGTATTTATCAGATTTATGGAGAAGGGAAGAATTTTTTATTAAAGAAGAGATAGAAATCATTATAAAGTGCAAGATGTATAATTTTGATTACATTAAACTGAAAAGTCTTGCACAACCAAACCCAATGCAACCAAAATTCGGAGGGATGTAGTACACTGGGAAAAAAAATTTTTATAGCTAATCTCAGGGATAAAGACCTCGTTTCTAGAATATATATAGAACTGTCAAATGTACAACAATACAAGTCATTCCCCAATTGATAAATGGTAAAAGGATATGAACAGGCAATATTCAGAGGAAGAAATTAAAGAAATATATAATCATATGAAAAAATGCTTTAAATCACTATTTTTTTAAGAAAATTTTTGAGCAACTAAGTTACTGACTATTATAAATACCCAAATTAACTACAAGGGATCTATAAAGGAAGATTCTATCACCATCAAGAGAAAGAACCGATAAATAGAAGAATATTTAGAATTATTTTACAAATATATGCATATTTGTGTCTAATGGTAGCCATCTCTAGAGTAGGTGATGGGAGGGAAGAAAAAAAGGGGAAAAAAGAGAAAGTTTCATGATAACTTTATTATATATTTAAAAGGAATATCAAGTTGCACACAGTAGATTTGCATTTTCATGTGCAATCATTTTTTTCTATTCCATGTTATGGAAATGCTTGTTTTATTTCTTAAGTTCAGAATAAAAATCGCAGAGCTGATTTAAAGAGAACTTTCTCAAATTCACCTTCTAACTCACACATATTGCTGTTCTTGAACTCTGACTCCAAAGACTCTGTCCATAGATTTTCTTGGCAAAGATACTGGGGTATCCTTCTCCAATGTGTCTCCATTTTATAGATGAGAAACTGGGGCAAATAGGAACTGTGATTTGCCCAGGTTTTCACATCTAGTAAGTGAAGACCAGATATGAACTCAGATCTTCCTGACTCAGGGCCCAGTGCTCCATTATACCAGCTAGCTGTCCAACCTACACAAATAACTCCCTGTAAATTACCTACTTCCCTGTCTAAGGCTGAATCCAATAAAATACATCAGTCACTCATACAGGTCTAGGAAAAGTGCCAGGACAGCAGATTGCAACCTTAACACTTCTTTGATGGGTAGAAAGGGAAATCATTGTTCAAAGAAAATTTCACTCTGGGGTTTAGGTTCTTTGTTCATTCCTCTCCCATCTATCTTACACCTGCTACCTGACCTTAATCAGTCATCAGGTACAAGTGCAAGCATTGGTAATTCCTGAATTTACTTCTTCAGGATGATAAAGAAAAAAAATCAAATAACATTTCTTAAGCACCTACTACATGTCAGGCACTCTGGGGCAAAAATCCATTCTTGTTCTTAAGGAGCTCACATGGTAATGGAGAAGGAAATGTTAAGGTCCAGAGGTGTGGGGACCCCTGAAATTCAAGGGCAAACAATACATGTCCTGCCTCAAATGAATTCCAATGAAGTCTTCCTTCAGTCAGAGATAAGATTTATTAGAATGCTGGTCAGGGGATGGTCAAGATTTAAAAAATCTGCACAATTGTGACACTTGTATTGACACGTGGGCCACAACTGAATATGAGCACTTTAATGGAGGCAAGATGAATCTTACTGTAGGAAACTGTGGAAACAGAGAAGGGGTCTAGATCAAATTAAGGATAGGAAGTAGCTTGACCTATAAAGGGCTACACTAGATTAGAGGTAACGGAGAATTGGAGATTTGGGCCTTGGGCCACAATGGAAGGCCAGTTGAAAGCATTACTGGGATGGGTCAATGCCTCAGGCCAATGCCAGAGATGTGGCCTGGTGAGAAAGTTCAAGGAGAATTGGGAAGGGGTGGATTTCCAGTACTCATACCCAATCAGTAACATATAAAAAGAAGTTGAAAATCAAGGGCAGGAAAGTAAGAATAGGGAGAGCACTGACTGTTATGAGGAACATGATGAAATACTGCAGCCAAGGGGAAATTGATGAATAGGATTTCCTGGACCCTTTCCTTGAATGGAGGATCTGAGAAGAGCTCTATGATGTCCACCCTCCACCTTCTCCAATCAGAGGGGTCCCAGGATCAGGAGGTATTGAGGAGGTAAGAGTTTCAGAGTTGATTTTATTTTATAGAAAGATGAGCTTTTTGAGTCAAGGATGAAGTCAGGAGGTCAGCCAGGTGGAAAACAGATGAGTTGGCTGCCATCAGCTCCTCCCTTAAATGGAAGATTTCAGAGGAACACATAACTGAACAGCACAAAAATTGTGTGTAGCACCTACTTCCCACCCTCACCTCTTTCAGCCAAAGACAAGGTTTATTTGAACATCAGTGTGGGGGAGGGCAGGGGCAAGATTTTAAGAATCTGCAGCATTGTCACATGTATTGTATTATATTTTGACTTGTATTGACATAAGGGTCAGAATCTTAAGGAAACTGAACAATTTAATGAGGAACAAGATGGATCTTATATACAGAAAGATTGTGTTCCCAAGTCTAGGATCTAGGAGTGGCCAGGTAGGTAGTCTGGACTGACTGGAAGGTAACAGAGAAGGACTGGAAGGACCAGGTGCCCCAGGGGAAAAGGTGGAAAGTGACCTGGGGCCATCCAGACAATGAAGGGCTGGGCTAAGTTGGAGAATTAACAGAGAATTGTGTGTAAGCCACAATGAAAGGCCAGTTGAAAGGATGATGAAAGGAATGAGTCAATGCCTCAGAGATTTGGTCACATGAAAAGTTCAGGATGGGGAAGCGGGTCAGTGCTGTATCTCTATCAAAGATATAAAATGAAATAATGCACAGCGTGCAAGACAGAATTGATGGCAACTTTGACTACTGCTTTGACTATTAACTCTGGAATGCATGACACACAGCATACTTAATGAATTTGTGTATAGAGTGCAGATAGACCATGCACACTGATGTGAGAAGCATGCTTGCTTTAGATACCACAATACTCATTGTGAAGCCAGGAAAGTTCTCATTCTATTTTACATTTATTTTACATTCATTATGAATAGGTAACTCACCCTAATGGAGTATGCTTGTTCAGACAAATGCAAGGCTTTTTATGGCCTGTTCCCAATTCAAATTTTCCCCCTTGCTCTCCATTGGCTAGATGCAACCTCCTGAACCACCCACTTCATGTTCTCCTCCTTGATATATATATGTTCTTCCTTCCTCGTCATGTATCACATGTGTATTTAAATTAGCTTGCCCCACAGTGGGGGTGTATTGGATAATTTTAAATGATTCATTAAGCAGACATACAAGCTTCTGATCTTTTACTTGCTCAGAAACCTGGTTCTGCTAGGTCACAGCTCTGATTAGAACCAATCTCTTCTGATTTACATTCTGTTATCACTTCTCCTATGGAAGTAGAATTCCTTCCTTTGTTCCTCACTCTCAGAAACAGCACATGCACATAGAAAGATTACATATTATAATTATAACGTCATGCTAAAATGCATGTCAAAATTGTATATCAAAGGTACATACAAAACATTGTATACTATTGTATATATAAACACTACATTCAGATCAATGAAAGTTCAACAATGGTATTGAATGACGTGTCATAAGTAGCATGTAACAGAAAGATACTGCTACTGTTTGTGAAGCATAATACCAATGAACTCTGACTGCACAATTAACTACTCCTCCATTTTCTTAAAGCATCATAATTAAGTTTTGTCAATAGGTTTGCAGGCCTGGTATGGCCCCATTATAAATTCCTGAGTTTTGGCAGAGTATAAATCATCTTTAGACTCTGACCTGTGATCAGAACCATAAACTCATGCAATTTGTACAAGCTATCCATCCCATCTCTTATGGTCACTATCTGTTTCCTAGCACACTGCACAACTGGAATATTAGATTGGGAAGGAGCTGCCTCTGGGTTCAGACAGGTACTGTTTCATTTTTGTCTTTGTGTCTGGAGTACAAAGCACAATACCTGCTTCAATAAATCCCTGGTGATGGTCTGAAAGGAGGTGCTTCAGGAGAAGGGGCCTGGGAAAAACCTGTGTAGTGAAAATATTCTGACCCAATTTCCCATAGCCAGGATGCTTCATATCCCCCCAGTTTTCCAGGGTATCCTGAGGAATTTGGGGTTAACTCTTCCTCTACTGCCATCAGCCATAGTCACCATGTGCTAAGGTCTCTACTGTTAGCTGACAATGAATAGGGTGCTATTTCCATTTAACCGCTCAGCATCAAGGTAGTTTTTTTTTTTTACAAAGGAACATTTCAATTGAAAATTTAGTAAGAACAAAATACAGACATTTCCCCCCATCACCTCATGGGTATATTCTCTCCTATACCACCTTAGTATCAGAAAAGGGTAAGTGTAATTTTAATGCATTGATCCCACTAAGTTCACATCTAGATGCAACATGACAACTCAGTGACCCCTGACCTGGGTACAGAAAGAATGAAGGAAACAATCATTTTTTTTCAATGCCCACTATCTTCCAAGCACTATGCTAGGTATTTTATAAACATTATCTCATTTGATCCATACAATAACTCTGGATGCTATTATCACCCACATTTCACAATTGAAGAAACTGAGAGAAACAAAGGTTAAGTGGTTTGCCTAGGTTCACACAGTTGATAAGTGTCTGAACCCAAATTTGAATTCTACTTTTCCTGACTCCAGGCCTAGTTTAAAGCCTCCCCCTGGCTCCTTGGGGCATCAATGCTCTGATGGCAGAAAATCTGAGTGCCTGCTTTCCTGACCTTTCAAAACTCAGAAGATCAGAGACTCCAATCCCTTTACCTAAAATGGAAAAGAACAAATGGAGAAACCAAGGACAGACGCTCTTTTGCAGGACTACATGGCCTTAGTAGGGAGATGACTTCAAGATCTCTTGCCTTGCAGCATCATCTCTCACTGAACACTGTGCATGAGTCAAACCACCAGAATACAGTTGAAAAGAAATGGGAAAGAGAGCAGCTTATGATTGCATTTCTAATGTCTTTTGAATGTGGCTCTTGTCCTGAATATCATTTTGAATGATCTGCAGCCAAGGAGCCTCTAGTTAGCTGACTAGAACCACTTAGAGAAGGTTTATACATGCTCTACTCTCTCTCCAATGCACTTTCATTACATATAACCACAACTTTACAGCAAAGAAGTCACCTTAGCCTCTTCCTTTGGAGTGGTCCTGTCCAAGACATTCTACCTATGAGCCAGACCCATGTTGCACTTGGTTATCATCCTATATCTTTCCTCCTTTTCCCAATCAAACTGCTAGAAAAATGTTATATATTCTCCTTCCTCAGCTTCCTATCTCACTGCTTATTGGTGTCTCAATCTTTTACAACCAAAATTTCTCTCCACAAAACTGCAAATGATGTCTTACTTGCCAAACCTTATGTCCTTTTCTTAATTGTTGCCCATCATCCTCTTCTTTGTAGCATTTGATATTACTGATGACTCTGTCCTAGATATACTGTTCCCTGAATTTCTATTATACTACTCTGTCCTAGTTCACCTTCTATTTATCTCATTTCTCCTTTTCAGTCTCTTTTGCAGGGTCATTATCAATATTATACCCTCTAACTCTGAGTGTACCCTAAAGTTCTGTTCTGGGTTCTCTTCTCTTTCTCTCCACTCTCTGATAGTGATCTCATCAGCTCTTATTGGTTTATTTCTATGCTAATGATTTCAAGGTCTATATAGTCCTGGTCCCTTCTGAGCTATAGGTTCATCAACAATTGCTTATTGGACATTTCATATTAGATGTCCTGAATGCCATCTCAAACTCATGTCCAAAACAAAACTCATCGTTTTTCTCCCTACACACAATTCTCTAAATTTCCCTATTTCTGTTACAAGTTCCACTATCCTTCCAGTCACACAGATTTGCAGTTTCAGAGTCCTACTTAATTATTCAATTTCCATAATTCCACACATCCAATCAGTGGTTAAGTCTTGTCATTTCTATCTCCACCACATTTCATACATTTGTCCCTTTCTCTTTATTCACATGACCAGCCTCTCCATCATCTCTTACCTGGGCTATTGCAATAGCCTCTTCATTGATCTAACTTCTTCAGGAATCTCTCCTCTTCAGTCTATATGCCATGTGACACCAAAGTGATCTAACTACAGAACAAGTCAGACCATGTAATTTCCTGCCCCTCTCCCCACTCAATAAACTCCAGTGGTTCCCTATTACCTCTTGAGTCAAAATACAAATGCCTCAGTTTGACATTTAAGACCCTTCACCATCTTGTTCCAATGTAATTTTTCAGCTTCCTTTTCATATACTTCACAGGCTTTTCAAAGACTGTCCCCTGTGCACAGAATGCGCTTCCTCCTCACCATCACCTCTGCCTCTTAGATTTCCTAGTTCCCTTCAAATTTCAGCTAAATTTCAGTTGATTCCCCAACTGTAAGGGCTTCCTCATTCTACTGTGCTCTGACTCTGGCGAGGGCTGGATGCTCCCAGATACAGGATGGATTCTTTGCATTTCCCTTGACAAAATTCCGCACTGTATTGCCCTTGGTGAGGTTCTGACACCCAGAGCTTTCTTTCTGATCCCTGTATTGAGGTAGTACTGTCTAAACTGGCACTTTTCCTTCCCAGTTTCTAGACTTACTCTCTTTTGTTTCAAGTAACTCACCCCCACGTGGTCCTTCTTCTATTAACATGTTCACAACAGTGTCTTTTAGACAATGTCTAGATGAATTGAGTTTAACTAATTTCAACGCAAGAAGTATAAAGCATATAGTTTCTGACCTCAAAATCAATTTAATAATCTGATTCAATAACTCAACTGGCACTAGCACTCAGCCCCATGGTCTTGCAAAGCTAAGTAGGATCCCAACTCCAGGCTATAATGTACAGGAAACTTCTTGAGGTTTTGTTGTTCTGTTGTCTTCTCTGAAGAGATCAGTGGTTAGATTGAGAGAATGTAGGCAAAGCTGTTATTAGTGAACACGTTGTCAGTATGACAGCTCTCTACTTTCCAAAGCAACACTGTTTTCTACTTTGGCAATGCATTTTTATCAACGAACTTGGTTGTGAGGGAAGGATAAGGGAGGGAGGGCATCGGTGATGAAGAGAAGGGATTGAGGAGAGGAATAATAGCTCCATGACGTGAACACCTTGTTCTGATTTCATTTTAATGAAATCACATACAAATAAAGGTAATACATCTGGAATTATGATCCAACCCCGTGATCTATCACTTTTATATATACTCAAGAGAGTAAAGCAGTTTCCATAGAGAGACAATATCACAGCCCACTTAATAAGAACACAAGAAAGAGAAGACGGTGACCATGACAGCAACATAAGTTCAGACAGATGTCAGATGAACATTTCTGATGCATCATCCCTCTCTATCCTGAAACTGCTGTCTGCTGCTGTTGTCCGAGGCTCCAGGGCATAGCCAGCTTATCGGTGAGTATTTGACTTGGGGTTCATTTATGAAAAGCAAATTAATTTTCACTAAGTGAGACTTAGCTTAAAAGTGTGGGATCTTATGCTACTTAGCTATGTGTATACCTACATGAGTGTGCAGAGGCATTTTTAGCTAAGCCTAGCTGAACAAAAGTAATTCTTTTTTCAAATCATGAGAAAATAAGAAACTAGTAAACTGTTCAGAAGGCAAAAATGCATTACATTTGTTGACCTGAAGGAAAAGCAAGGTTATCCTGCCATGAAAGAAATAGTAACTCCAAGGTCAGAAAAAGTGTGAAAAGTCTATTTGTCTAACTGGGAGCAAAACCATCTGTATACATGTACTTCTTTTTTCTGGTTTCCAAACTTGGGAACCAACCCAGAAGAAACAGAGTCAGTCTATAAAATCCAGCAGCATGGTTCTTTCCAACAGTGCACCAAAAGGAAGGGGAGTATCGGTAATGACTGGGCAAAGCTGAAGAAGGTTTGAATATTTAGGAAGAGTTAGCATTATCTGAGAAATCGATTTGCAATCCTTTTCCCCCAGCTGCACAAAAATACAGAATTGCTGAAACTGAGTTGACAGGGACCTCACTAGCTTACACATTCAATAAAAAACTACATTGCTAATATATCCACTTCCCTGGTGCTAATGTTCTTCAGGGAAAAGGCAACAGGATACATCTGCTTTCCACTTCAGACCCACTATATGACAATTGTTGCTGCTTGAATTTATTTATCTCTCCTTTCTGTCTTCTTGGACCTGAAATTTTCTATGCCATAGTCTCTAAACTACAAAAGATCTTAGAGATACTCTAATAGAATTCCCTCATTTTATAGGTAAAGAGACTTGCTCAAAGTTATGCAGGCAGTAACCAGCAAAGTCAGTCTTTGAACAGAGAATCTACTTATTACAAATTTGTCATTCTTTCCACTACATTGTACTTTCTTTTAGAAAGTTGATTAGTTGATTACACATATCTTTTACAATAGAGTAAAAAAGAAAAAAAAATTTAAATGCTTTATTTTTTAAATGTCCCAAATATCTTTTCAGTAAAGTTTGGCTGTGTCCTTATTCCCATGATGACAAAGCTGATTCCTTGCCAAAACTGTGAAGTACATAAAATATATTTTTGACTCTTTGCTAAAACCTTCTCCACCTGGCACTAATTTCCCTTTCTCTAGGACCTAGTACTCTCATACTGACCTAGGACCTTCCTGTCGCTAAGTTTAAGGGAATCAATATATTACTCCTCCAAAGATTACCTCCATATTACAAAGTATCCTAGAATCTGCCTAAACCCAAGGGAATGCCTCTCTAAGAGTGAAATTTCAGGCATATGTAGGACAGGTAATTTGGGACAGAAGAGTTTTCCTGACATTCCTTAAATTAGTCCATACAGTTGATTACCACAGCCTACACCTAAGAATAGTTGAACTGGCAGACAGCAGCAAAGGATCTGAAGAGTAGCTGACAAGAAAACTCTTAAAAACCTTTCCACTTTGGCACTTTGACAAGGACAGGTAATCTGAATAGTGGAGGTCCTAGGACCATGGATTTAAAACTAGACAGGATGTCATATGGTCTAATCCTCTCATTTTACAAATAAGTAAACTAAGGTCAAAGAGATTAAGTGATTTACCCAAGGCCACACTGGTAACAAGCAGCAGTACCAGTACTCTAGATCATGTCCTGTGATTCTAGTTCCAGTAAGCTTTCTTTCCATTGTCACACTCTTGCCTTTTAAGTGGCAGGTTAGAGACACCTAGTTAAAACCAGTCTTCTAGGGGGAGCTGCATTTCCTTTGTGTCTGATTTCCTTTTTTTCCCAAACATCTCCTTCAATAACACTAATAATCAAAAAGATTTCAGAACTGCATCCTATCCCAAGATAACTACTGGTGACATGATCTAGGTTTTAAACTAGCCTATGCTCTCTACCAGACTGCAAAGAAAATTATTTCAGGGACAAAGTAACCAAAGACAGTAAAATGTTTCTAGATCAAAACAATTCAGGATAGTCAATTAAGGCTAATTCTATTTGCTTTATAATTTTGCACTGAATGATAGGGTTGAGGAAACTGCCACCTTCTCCCTTCCTCCTCTTCTCCCCTCTATTTCCTACTTCTCCCTCTCCCCACTCCACCCAGGGAGCTGAAGGATTTGATAGAGAAAGAAAAAATTGTGTGAGACTAGCCTCAATCCAAATACTTTGGATGGGTAGAGAAGAGGGCTGAGGAAACATTAGAAATCACCTAGCATACCCTCCTCATTATAGATGAGAACACTAAAGTGCCTACTATGTGCCAGTATAGTAAGTGCTAGGGATACAAAGAAAGAAAAAATAAGGACCCTGTTCTCAAGGAGGTCTCATTCTAAGGAGGGAGAGATCAGGGGAATGCTTCCTGGAAATCTCCTTATATAATCGGTGGAGAGTTGTTTGGCAAAATTATAGTAGAAATAGTGTTGAATTTGTGATTGGAACCCCAGCTATAATACTTCCTAACTATGTGACTGTGGACAAGTAATTCAGAGGCTCAGTTTTCAAAATGGAAATAATAATTGTGTCACTGCAAAGTTGTTATGAAGAAGCAATTTGTAAATACTAAGGTGCTATATTTTGTATTATTTTTATGTAGCATGTATCTCTTCAAGAAAATCTTTAATCCAATTTTATATTTAAAATACCTAAAATGTATGTACAACCATGATTGTATTTCTATAATTACAACATTAATAGATGCTTAGTTGACCACCAGTTAATGAATTTATTAGATATATTTCCTCATTGAAGATTGTCATGGAGAAATTGTGATGTAAAGGAGGACCTACAGTAAAGAAATCATTTACCTTCTCTTGTAATACATACATGCCCTAGAGACAGGCAAAAGAATGATATTTTGCCATAGACAGTGAGATAGCTGAATTAAGTGCCGGAAAAATGTTTTCTTATTGGTTTCTTATTGGTAAAATATAAGGCTTGTTTGTGTGTGTGTGTGTGTGTGTGTGTGTGTGCATTATAGTACACATGTGCCCCTTTGGCAGTCTGGTGAAGTCTATGGACCCTTTCTCAGAATAAGTTTTCTTTTTAATTTGTAACTGAAGAAAAGGTTAAATTTCCATTAGAGATTAGTGAAAATACATCTTTTTTTTTCCTGATCCTAATCCACAGATGCCCTGAAACCAATCCATGGACACTTTCAGGTTAAGAACCCCTTCACTAGAATGATTTCTAAGATTTCATCCATAATCTAATGAGTTGCCAAATCTTGTTTCTAACTCCACATCATGTCTCAGATACATTCCTTCTCTCCACTTACAGTCACTATCCTAATTCATAACTTCATCACCTTTCACCTGGGGTATTGAAATAGCCTCCAAACTGCTCTCCCTACCTCTTTCTGCACTTCAATTCATCCTCCACCCAGATGCCAAACTGGTTTTCCTAAAATGAAGGTTGATCTTATCTCTCTCCTACTGAATGAACTGCAATGGATCTCTTTTACTAGGAGAATTAGAAATACACTCCTTTGGCATTAAAGCCTTTCATAACCTAAATCCTTCTTACCTTTCCTTAATGCACATTACTTTCCTTCATATACACTACATCTACTCAACTTGACTTTACCATTCCTTTCACATGGTACTTACTGTTTTTGACTGGCTATTCACCTTGCCTAGAGCACACTGTCCCTCAAAATCCTCTGCATCTTAGAATTCCTGATTTTGTTCAAGGCTCTGCACAAGTGCCACCTTCTACATGAATTAAATTTGTCTTGATCCTGCCAGTTGTTGATACCTTCCTCACAAAAGATCTTATATCTGTCTTGTATATGCATATATATTGTGTTATCCCCTC
>CM053770.1:166243940-166294846 GCA_028658325.1 Potorous gilbertii
CAAGGAATTTACATGTCAATGTCCTTAATGTTTCACTGTTGGCATTTTTTCTATCCCCATTGCCTTACACATAATATATGCTTAATAAGTGGTTATTGATTTATTACAGAACTAGGTAGCAAGGAAAGCATTATGAACACTATTCTGAATTTCTATAGATCCTTTGGTCCACTCAATCATATGTAATTGGGAAATTGCCCCAAGTTTGGGTTAAATAAATATCAAGCAATCCTTTTTGCTATTGTTTATTCATTTGTCAGTCAAGTCTAACTCTTCATGACTCCCTATTTTGGGTGGGGCAGTTCTCAGCAAAGATACTAGAGTGGTTTACCATTTCCTGCCCCAGCTCATTTTATAAATGAAGAAACCGAGGCCAAGTTAAGTGACTTTCCCAGAGTCACATAGCGAGCAAGTAGTGATTGGATTTGAATTCAGGTCTTCCTGACTGCAGGTCTGGAGCTCTATTCACTGTGTTTCTTAGCTGACCTATAAGAAATCCCTACATGAAAGTTTTTCTAAATGAGACACTGTGGTTAAGTAGAAAAAGTCTACGGATTTTCCAGGGTTTGTTCCCCTCTGGTACAGCTTTCAAGAATTTTAAGGTCATCTACGCTCTAAAATAAGGAATTTTAGCAGGACCTGACTGGTGACTCAAGTATCTCTCTCCCACACTTTACTAGATATGTGACTTTGGACAAACCTCTAAGCCCAAGTTTCTTCATATAGATAAACATGGACATAATGCAATTGCACAGAGCTGTTCATCTTTGTCCTCTTTAGGACATCCTAGCATCCACTCAGATTGTCTCCTTTTTCACCTTTGTATTAAACAGGGTTCAGGATTGGAAGTGAGGAAAACCTGATTTCAAATCCAACCTCAGACACTTAGTAGCTTTGTGATCCTCGGCAAGTAACTTAACCTGTTTCAGTCTGTTTCCTAATCCATAAAGTGGAGATTTTAATAGCACAACCCCCCAGGGTTTTTGTAGAGATCAGATGAGATAGTATTTGTAAGTGCCTGGCAAATCTTAGATGCTGTGAAATGCTTAGTTATAACTATCAGCTTCTATGATTTCATACTTAATCAGAGCACACCCAAAGGTGGTCAAGTCTAAGAGTGGATTGTCACAGCCTTGAATAAGAGAAATTACAGCTGCTTGGGCATTGCAAAAGTTTTATTCTCCCATGTCTCCATACAGCAAAAGAAATATTGTACATTCTAAACTTAAGAAATATCAAATAAAATGAGCATTAACCATATACAAGGTAAAGCAGATAATGAGAATTATACATGAAACCATAAATGTCCATTGCATATAACCTGCTTTTCCTCTTAAAGAATTCAACATGTTTTTCAAACCAGTTCTGCTTATTAAAAAAAGAAGTTTCAATGACTGTCTTTTTTTTCACTTTCTTCTTTCTTTGACAATACTACTGTTAACCTTTTCTTTCCAACTCTCCTCCTCCCCCCCCCAAAAAAATAAAAAAGTAAAGCAAAATCAGAACAACAAATATACGTAGTCAAGCAAAACCAATCTTCTCTGTTTGGAGGTGAGCAGTAAGCTCCATCAATGATCCTCTGGAGTTGTGTACAATTTATTAATCAAATTACTCAAGTATTTCAAAGTTGTTTTTCTTTACAATGCTTTTGTTATTGTATAAATAGTTTTCCTGGTTCTGCTCAATTCACTCCACACCAGTTCATACAACTTTCCCAGGATTTTCTGAAAATATTCCTTTCATCATTTCTTCCAGCTCAGTCATATTCCATTATATTTTTATACCACAACATGTTAAATCATTCCCCAATAGAGAAAAACATCCTTAGTTTCCAGGGATTTTTTTAATTATGACAGAGGTCCTATATACATTTTTTAATACATGAATCTTCTTGTCTTGAACTCTTTGGGGTACAGGCAGGAGTATGTTGGTAAATTTCTAACAATGAACTCTCTGGACAAAAAAATACATACATGACATACTTTAACATTTAATCTACATCATTAACACCTTCTCCACCACTTTCTTAAGACTAAATCAAGAAACCTAAGTCAAACTCTGCAGTAAGGAAAACTGTTGTTGGTAGTGTTGTTTCCAACTTCCTGACCCCATTCAGCATTTTCTTGGCAAAGATACTGGAGTGGTTGACCATTTCCTTCTTTAGTGGATTAGGGCAAACAGGTTAAGTGACCACGAGGGTCACACAGTTAGTGATTGTTTGAGGTCAGATTTGATCTCAGGTCTTCCTGCTCCAGAGCCAGTGCTCTATCCACTAAGCTACCTAGTGACCTCGAGGAAAACTCTGTCTAAATGCAAAGATTTAAGCTCAAAGACAATGGCATGACTCTATATTTATATTTTAGGGTGTTGTCCAAGAATTTTCTATCAGGTTCTTTATATATGTAGAGGGTATATTAAATATGTTGTTCTATTATTTCACTATTTATAAGGTGGCACAAAATGAATTTTTTCTTTATTAAAACAGCAAGGTTTTAAGTAGAAAAAAGTACTTGGATTTGGAATTTAAGCACCTGGGTTTGAATCCTGATTCTTCTACTTGCTTTTTGTGAGATCCTGAACAAGGAAATTGACCTCTCTTGTCTTGACATACCTCAGTAAAATACAGAAGTAGGAATAAATAATATGTAAGGCCTCTTCTAATATCAACTCTTATGAACTCTTATGTTCTTCCTTTCTACAGGCACAGTTGTCCAGTTCTCTTAGGAGCAGTATACACCAAATATACCAGTCTTCAATTCTTCAGGTCAGCCAACTCCTTCTGTATGACTTTTCCTAATCTAAATAAAAGAGGATGGGGTACACACAGACTAAAGCAGAAGTGTCAAACTCAGATAGAAAAGTAGGCCCACTAAATCTTGTATAAGAAATCCTGCTAGACAAATGACTTAGAAAATTATGTATTAACATTATCTATGTTCTATTGTATTTTTGCTTAATGAGAGAGATAGAATCTACAACAGTGACTTGGACTATAAATATATTAAAGTGGTGTGACAGGAATGATGAATCAGCAAAAGAGATTTATAGGGAATGGGGAAACAGGAAGAGGTAGAACTAAGAGAGAACAGTGTCACAAAAACTCACATAGAATAGAAAGTGTCAAATGCTGCTACAGACAGATTTAAAAAAAAAAAAAGATGAGAATTGAGATAATGTCAGAAATTTTTCAAGTAAGAGATGATTGGTAACTTTGGAAAGATTAGTTTCAACTAAACAATAAGGTCAAAAACCAAATGGCAAATGATCAATCCAGGGAACAAGATACTCCTAAGTGGATATTCCCTCAGCCACAGCCTGTTCCTTTCCTTAAGGTTGATGAATTAGATAGATTTAGATAGATAGATAGATTATCTAAAGTGGATCCTTCTGGATCTTTCTAGATCTTTCAGTAGCATCGTTAAAACATGGACAGTTCCATGTGAACTTCAAAAGCAAAATAAAGCAAAGATGTAGTCAAATGACAAATTAATTGGAAAATGATTCATTTAAAAATACACTGTCTTTTCATTGTGTTTCAAACTTTTTTCCCCATCAATAGTACAAATCTTTTCTCATTCAGTACCTTTTGAAATTAATAGCTTATAAATTTATATGTGATTAGCATTGTGTTTAGTCTTTTGACTACAAAAATAAAGAATATCATGAATGCCATCACAGCTATAATAACATCCTATTTGTTTTTCATCTTTGTCCCTCCTTCTTCCCCATATAGGGCAGAATGCTGTTTCCTGCTCAATTTCTGTTCCTACTGCTACTTCTAGGATCCTCGGGAACAAGCAACTCCCACAAACTCTATCAGACAGAGTCTATCTTCAGTTGTATTAATACAGCCCTATCTGGAGCTAAGAGTCAGCTAGGTGATGAGTCCTCACTGAGCAAAAGGAGCTTTGGTTACATTCCCAGTGAAGCTCTATCATCTGAGGAAGAAGACAAAGAGGAGAAAGAAGAGGATGAAGAGGACAAGGAAAAAAGAACTTTATCTGGGGGTAATGGTGGGATTGGGGCCGGGATTGAGGGCACTAGGTATAAGTACCAGTCCCAAGCACAGCTCACAAGGAAGCTATATCAGAACAAAGCCCAGAGTGATCGGCGCACTAAGTTCACTCTGTCCCTTGATGTCCCTACCAACATTATGAACATCCTCTTCAACATAGCCAAGGCCAAGAACTTGAAGGCCAAAGCAGCTGCCAATGCTCACCTTATGGCACAAATTGGGCGCAGGAAATAAAGATGCTTCTGGAAGGAGTCAAGCACAAGCTGTAGGGAGTGACAGGCATGGCATTTAGAGAGGCTAAGTATGTATTTAGAGTAAGGGGAGATGAAGAGTTGGGTAGTCTAATTGATGTTTATGATTGGGACCTGCCCCTGATTAATCTATGTCATTTATTCCCTCCTGGATCTGCTAGACTACTTTTTCACTATACATATAAACAAAATTGTATTTTCTAAACTTTAAAAGTCCCAGATGCTACATTTCCTTCCTCCACCCTTCTGACTCTATTAGACAAATTAATGTTTCTCTTTTCGCTGAACCTCTCCCATTTGACCCCTTATCTATGAAGAGAAGTACTAAGGCTTATCTCTTTCTACACCTCTTCCTCCTGACTTTTCACCATCTTTCATCCAAATCCCAGTTCGTCATATCATATTAAAACCAATATATCTTGAAACCATTCTGACTTGTTTGAGGGGTTTTTTTGGTTGTTTTTTTTGTTTTGTTTTTGCTATGTTTCATTCCCACTATTAAGAAAAATCAAATATGAGGGTTGTGGTCACTCACCAGTAGACTGACTTCTTACTCAAAACCAAAAAGAAGATAATGTATATATGTGCTTTGAGGAAAGTATGTGTTGTGTGATGGTTGTGTATGTGTGCCAGTGGTGGTGGTGGTGAGGCGGATATTGAAAGAGGCTAAGCTAGCTTTAGATTGTATATGCTATTACCACTTACACTGAAGCCATTCCCAGTATCAGGAACCACCCATGATAATAAGCTAGATCAATGTCCAAAAGTGGCTAAAGGGGAAGAGCCATTTCTGTGAAGCACAAATGACAAAGAGAGAGAAAATATGGAAAGTGTGCTGTATTTGAAATCAGAAGATCTGAGTTCAAATTCAAGCTCTGACACTACCTCTGTGGTCTTGGTTAAGTCACTTAAACTTTTGAGCCTCAATTTACTAAACTGTAAAATGAGGACTTTAGATAAGATTATTTCTAAGTCTTCCAACTTAATTTTTATCATCCTATAACAGCGTCAGAGGACAATACCTTTAAAGCACCATCCCTCTAATGGATAACTCAGTTATGACTCCAAGGAAACACCACAAAATCAGAGAATTTGAGAGTTGGTAGGGACATTTGGTCCATCTCATACCTAAAAAGAAGCCCCAGTACAACATACCCAAAAATGGTCACCATCCACCCTCTGCCAAATGACCTCCAAGTACGGGGAATACTTCACATTCTGAGGCAAACTTTTCAACATAAAGATTCCTCTAATGGTTAGGAAATTTTTATTGGCTGCCAGTCTAAATTTCATGGTTCTGCCTTCTGGATCCCCTTTCACATAACAGCCTTTCAGATATTTGAACACAATTATTGAAAGGCAGCATGGTACATGGGAAAGAATTCCTACTCTGAAGTTAGAAGTGGACTTGGATTCAAATATTGCCTCTAATGCTTAGTACTTTTGTGAGTTTGAGCAACTCACATTGCTATCTGGGTCTTAGTTAACTCATCAGCAGAATAAGTTTGTTGAAGGTGGACTGTGAAGTCATATCCAGTTCTGGATTTCTCTCCCAAGTCTTCTTCTCAAGGCTAAACAAATGTTTCTTTAATTGATCCTAATACAAGAGAGACTCAAGGACTTTACCATCCTAGTTGCCCTTCTTTGAATAACCTCTGGTTTATCCGTTTTCTTCTTAAATTGTACAGCCTCAAGTTGAATACAATATTCCAGATGAGTTTTGACCAGGGCAGAATATAAAGGAATTCTCATTTCCTGTCTTGAGAGTAAGGTCTCTCATTGCAACTCAGGATCACATTAAGCCATTTTCTGGCTTCCAAACCACACTCCTGCTGTATTTTGAACTTCAAGATCACTGAAGCTCTTTGAATTTTTCCATACAAATTGCTGTCTAACCATTTCTAATGAATTTCATCTTATTAAACTCGGTCCAAAGCTCTATCTATCATGATATTTTTTAATCCTAATGAGCATACCATTTATACCTTTAACTAAGTCATTAACCAAAATGTTAAATAACACAGGGTTAAGTAAAGATCCTTTGGGTACTGCAGATTTCTATATTGACACTGGACCATTAATCAACGCTTTTAGAGTTCAGACACCCAACCAATTTTGAATATAATTAATTTTAATATTGTCTAATCCATATCTCTCCCTATCCTTCACAAGAATAACATGAGACTTTATGAAAAGCCTTGCTAAAAATCTAGAGAAACCACAACAAACTATAGCCTCCTCATTCTCCAATTTTGTAAACCTATTTAAAATGGAAAAATGATTACTTTGATGTGACCTATTTTTGCTGAATTTTAGATGGTTCTTTATAGTCATCATTTGAAGATGCATTCCAGAATTTTCCCTGAAAGTGAAGTCAAGATTATTGGCCTATAGTTTTGATATACTATGGTTTTTTTTTTTAATTGGGACATTTTCCCCTTTCCCAATGTTGTGTGGAACCTCTTCTATTTTCTACAGTCTTCCAAATATTGCTGACAAAGGCTCAGTGATCAAATCTGAAAATTTACCTGGACTTTAAATCACTAGGTCAACAAGGTTCAAATCTTGCCTAATGCTTGGTACCTTTGTGTACTTCATATCAGTTCGCTTATCTTTTGTGGTAACTCCCTGTTAGCCCATTGTATTCTGTTGTTTTCAGTGTGTAAAAACCATTCTCCCTGGCAGAGAAAACAAAAGCAGAATGGGATGGCTCATTCTTAGTGAACAGTTCTGCCTTCTCTCTGTTGTCAATTACAGTCCTATTCACTCCAAGCAAAGTTTCTATCCCTCTTTCATCTATCTTTTCCTTCCAATATTGCAAAGCAAATAAACCGGAAACACCACCCCCTCATCTTTTTGTACTCTTTGATTAGGAAATTTCAATTTCAACTGATTCTGAATTTTAGTCCGCTTGATACTATTTTGTCAGGATTGTTCTATACTTTCATATTCATTCTCTGTTACTTGCCATTTCTTTCATCTTCAATATAGTTCTTTTTAAAATTTAGATTGATTAGTGAGTTTTGTTGATATCTCATTGGACTTCCTCTTCTATGGAAATGTTGCCCTGTAAGTCTTCAGAATTTCATTCTTGATTATCTCCAACTCCTTCTTATCACTAATAACTGTGAGATACCTGAGTATTAAAGTGTTGTCTAAATGAAGTTTTCTTCATATTTAATAATTGCATTGGCCAAAGAGAGAGCTATTTTCCAATTTAAAGTTTCTCATTATCTTTGCACCTTTCCAAGTTTTTGGATTTCCTCCCATAAGTATGACTTCTTCATACTAGATGCTACATCACCCTTCTCTCCCTTTTCCTATATTATTTTTTTTTGATAATGTACACTCAGAGCCACAGACTATTCATGGGTTAATTTTTCTTCTTGCTTTAGGATTTCTAATTCCTCTTATCTGTTGTATAAACTTTGGGCATTTACGTCTTATTACTTCCTTGAGTGTTGTGAACTTCTGTTCCACATACTATTTTTCATTCTTTATAAGCTATTCAATACAGTATCTAGCCTGATGGATATACACAGGCAATCTTCTTCCTCCTCCCTCCTTTTTAGTTAAAACTCCTTTGATCTTTGATTATACTTTCATTGACTGATTGAATTGCAAACCACCAGGCAAATTAATTTTTACCCTGACCAATAATCTGTTATCCATATATTTTAAACCATGGTCCAGAAATTGAAATTTCCATTTCAGATACAGCACTTTTATAGCCAGCTGTTCCCTTCTCAAATCAATGTTTTTCTTCTGTATCCCTTCACTTCAATAATTAACATGAGCAAAATACAACCTGTGATCACGTGATCTTCAATTTTTGGCTCAAGAGTTTATAATCTTTGGAAATGCTTTTTAGTCTCTTTCTGAAGTGTCATCTGCACATACATGAATCACCAGAATTGGGTAGTTTTAATCCATTATGAGAAGTCTTGTCTTCTTCCTTTGACATTTACTGGATCTGTTTATCTCTGTGCGTTTGCACACATTATCCACATGCCTGGAATGCCCTCTCTACTTCCCCTCTACCTCTCAGAATCCTTGGTATCCTTCAGAATTCAGCTTCCAGGCTGTTTTATATATGACCCTTCATGATCTTGTCAGATGCCAGTGCCTCCCACCAAAACTACATGGTATTTGTTTTCTATATACTTTTGTATTTACATGTTGTCTTTCATGATAGAATAGAAGCTCCACAAAGGGAAGGTACTGTTTCATTTTTGTGTTTCTATCCCCAGTTCCCATCACAGTGTCCTTCTGGAACAGTTAGCGCTTCATAAATGCCAATTGATTAACTGTGTAGCACAATGACTTTTGTTGTCCTTGGACTCTTCCTTGACAAATGACAAAACAGCAAATTAAATCCTCATTTGGAATCTTTTCATTTACATGAATTTGCACTGTCTGAGAAAGTTCCAAGTTCTAGAGCCCCTGGCCAGTCAATCAATACTATCTTTGGTTCCACAGCTGCAGGAACCTCCTTGCAGGGATACTCTTCTCCTCTAAGAAGCTTGCTTAGAATTGGAAAATATCTTATGCTGGGCACCTGATTTAGGAACTCAAGAATTCTCAGATTCACCAGGTAGCTAAATAATCAGGATCACTGATCACTGACCTGTGCTGAGGAAAGGAAACAGAAGGGCAGAAGAAGCAACCAAGGATTCAAGGCATATAGCAGATGAACTCTAGCTACAATTGCCACTATGGAGGAAAAGGGAGAAAGGAAAATACAGTTATTCTCACCTCTTATCCTCTTCCCACCACCACCCCCAACAAGACCATGATAGATAACGTGCTAGAAAAAGAAAGTAGAGCCATGTCATTGTATCCTTTTTATATGGCTCAAGGAGTAGGGAGGTTCCTCAATAAGAACATGTCCCTAATAATACTCAGAGATCAGTCACCTTTAATATACTGTCTCCCACCCCAATCATTGTAGAGAAATCAAAGGAGTTCATTACATGCTGATCCCAAGAAAGAGAAAGAGAATATATCCCAGCCTCTTTAGGGCTCTAGTCTGATAAAACAGAGGTTTTTCTCACAATGCCCTAACATATACAAAGAATCTGGTGTTAAAATGGCAACACAATTTGCTGGTAGGGACACATTGCAATGGGCCAATGGGACAGTTATACCAAAGAAGACTCAGGACAGGTGGTCAATAAGCATTTATTAAGCACCTACTATGTGCCAAGCACTGTGGTAAACACTGGGAATAAAAAGAAATGAAAAGGACAGTTCTTGCTCTCAAGGAGCTCACAATCTAATGGTGAATACAACATACAAACAAATTTGTACAAATAAGCTATAAATAGGATAGAAAGGAAATAATTGAAAGAGGTGAGGTGACAGAATTAAGAAGGATTAGAAAAGATTTCCTATAAAGGGATATTAGTTTGAACTTAAAAGGCAGCCAGGGAAGTAAAGAGGCAGAGATGAGGAAGGAGAACACTCTAGGCATGAAGACAGGGAAAATAAATGGAGTGGGGAGATGAAATGCTGTGCTCTCTGAATAGCAAGGCAACCAGTATCGTTGGATTACAGAACAATTGGGGTATGGATGCAAGATCTAAAAAGATTGAAAAGGTAGGGAGAGAGCAGGTTATGAAGGACCTTAAATAACAAAGAGATTTTTTGAAGGCGATAGTCACTGGTGTTTATTGAGTGGGGGAGGGAGTTGCGTTTGTGTGTGTAAGTGACATGGGTGGATCTTCATTTTAGGAAAATCACTTTAGTGGTCAAATGGAGGATGGATTGGAACAGGATAGAATTGAGGCAAGCTATTGCAATAGTCCAAGGATAAGGAGATGAAGGCCTGCACCAGGGTGATGACAAGTGTCTGAAGGCATAAAAGGGTGTGTGTGTGTGTGTGTGTGTGTGTGTGTGTGTGTGTGTGTGTAAAAGGAATGGTACAAAGGTGAAATCCAGAAGACTTGGCAACAGATTGGATGTGGGAGGGTGGGAGGGGAAGAGGTGAGAGATAATGAGGAATGACTGACATCAATCAAGGATGACACCTAAGTTCATAACCTAGGGGACTGGGAGGATGGTAGTGCCCTCCACAGTGCTTCTTAAACTGTGGGTTGCAACTCCATATAGGGTTGTATAACTGAATGTGGGGCTCTTGAAAAAATTGGCAACAGTAAAAGATTTCTGAATGCTCAATGACTAAAAATTAATTCAAAATCAAACATGTAATGAATCCAAAGTGTTTCTGGAAGCGCTTGCTAATGTTGCATTGAGCATCTTCACTGCAGCCTTGGTTCTGAATGCACACTTTGCACTATGAACACCATCATCCCATGCAACACTAATAAACACTACCAGAAACACCTTGACTCAGATTTGAGATTATTGTATGTTATGAACTGCAGTATTTTTACTGTACATGCAAAATTGTTAATGAATTTTGGTTTGGGATTAGAATGGAATTTCCAACGACTTCTGAGATGGCCCTAAACATACTTCAGCCATTTTGCACTACATACTTATGTGAAGCAGCCTTCTCGATCAATACTGGAAAATATTAAAGATGCTCTACCTTCTGCAGTATCAAATATTCCATCAAGATTTAATTCTTTATGTAAAGAAGAAATCTCACACCCATTTCATGAGTATGCAAATTTGCTTTCATCTTTAATAAATGGTAAAATTATGTGTATAGCAAAGAGTTGTTTCAAAATGAATTTCTTTATGATTTGTTATTGATAGAAATCTGGACACTTGAATTTTCCCACAAATTTCCAGAACCCAGCCCTGAGGCACCTGACCTCCCAGTATAATCCTTTCAACTGTCCTTTCCTTTTGGCTCTCTGACCCAACCTAGTCTTTCTGTTACCTCCAGACCACCTCAGGTTACCTGCCACTCCTAGATCCCATCCTGATCTTCCCATGGCCTTTCTATATAAAAATATCAATCTTACCCCATCAAATTACACAGATTCTTAGAATCTGGCCTGCTTGTAGTGGCATCACAAATACCACAGACTCACCAGGAATCTCACTCACCCAACCTGTGTCATAATATACTTGCTACCTGGACTGAAAGAAGACTTGAGTGGTAGGATTTTTTTAAGGCAGATTTGCCCTGTACCCTTACATTTCAGGGATCCTAGCATCCCTAAACCACATCATATTTTGGTCCCCTGAACAGGAATCCTGCCTGATCCCCTCAAGCCCTTCTCCAGTCAAGATTAGAAGATATATAAGCCTCCCCTCTCTCTGTATCTTTCTCACTCTTCAGTTGGGGGCTCCAAGCAGGGCTTGGAGGTGTTATTTTGGGTCTGATGTTCTCAGGTTCCATTTTAGTCATTCAGTTATGAGGCTATCTTAGACCCAGGCACATCTCAGACATTCCACAGAATAGAGGACACCTTATGTGGAAGTGTATGCCCAATTCTCTAGGATACTAGGGAATTGGGAAAACAGCAGGTGCTTTTTCTTTTTCTGAGGTTTATTCCCTCTATACTCTGGGATCCTCCTTCAGAGAGACTCTCTAATGATTGACTTTTACACCAGGACAAATTTAAATTTGAGAGGTCAGTCCTGGTAAATTTTTCCCTAAGCTGTCATTAGTGAAACTTGCTGTTTGAGGTAAAAGCTCATGGGACTATCACTGATTTTGAGTTGTCTGATGGCTTATAATAATCCATCAATAATCATCTACCATTGGAGAGAAATACCATAAGTTACTCAGAGAAAAAGTGATACAGATGGAAGTCTGCATCTGGGAAAAGCTGAGAGGATAATTTTAGCCTCAGTGTAAGATGGGATCCTCCTGGCTTAGGCCCTCCATTGTGTTCCTTTGAAAAAGAACATTATCCACTTGGCTATTTCTGGGCGTGGCTATGAGTTCAAGATGATGAATCTTGTCCCTACTTTATCCTCTTACACAAAATTTCTATAATCGTAGTAAATTAGTACTGTCTTGTCATCTGTCTGCCTGCATAGTCATATGAATTGTTACCCATAGGCTAAGGCTGGGACAATAAAATGTGTGTTTAAGATCTGAGTTATTCAGCCTAAAATGATATTCCTTTCTGTACCCTAAACAGCTTAGTATTTGAGTTATTCTATTAATTACTCAAACTAAATCAGAAACATCTTCAATTTGGTTTGGAGAAGAGAATTTCAGTGCAACCAATTTTCTTAGAGGGATTTGGCTTGTTTGGCCTAGTCATTACTTAAAGATGCTCCTAAGTTTTTTGTTATAGTTGGAGTAAGAGTCCATGTCTGGCAAATTCATTTGTGTAACTATTGAACCCAGGGGTGGAAAACGTCTACCTGCATAAGTATTGTTACTTCCCAATAGCCTCTGATCCTCCTAAAAGAATTGGAATCAGAGTAGAAGCCTGAGAAGTAACAAGATCAGATAATTCTGTATGTCAGATATAAATTACTCAAATGGGACTTCGACTTTCTTTCTTTGTTTTCCACCATTCTGACATCGCTTTTAATTCTCCCTCTATTTGGGCCCTGCACATTGAACTTGCTTGTCACATTTGTGTCTTTCAGAATACAGGCCATTCACCTACAGTTGGTAGCAAATAGTAAGTACCAGTCCATGTTCCCCCATCAAACCCTGGATGTAATCTGTGCTTGGTTCCAGTCAAACTCCTCCTCAGGCACCCCCTCCAGGCAGGGTCAGTTCTATAGCCCTTGCCAGTAAGAAACAATTTCAGAAGCAAAGACCTTCACCCCTCACCCCAAAAGATATTGGGTCTCACTTGTTTGAGGGGGGAAATGATGGGGAAATGGGACCTGGACCCCCCAAAAGGAAAGTTTTCCACAAATTTCAGGAACCCGGTACCTGATTCTTTCCTGAGGCGTCTGGCCCATCCTAGTCAAATAATGCTTTCCACTGTTCTTTCCTTGTGGCCCTACCACTTACCTCCTGCCATTGTCTGCACCTGGCCCACACCAAGCTACTTTCCACTCCTACATCCTATCCAGATCTTCCCACAGTCTTCCTATATAAAAATATCAATCTTATCATTAAATTGCACAGATTCTTAGAATCTTGCCCACTTAACCAGTATCATAATAAATTCACTACTCTGATTGAAAGAAGGCTTAAGAGGTCAAATTCTTTCAAGATAGATCCTCCCTGTACCCTTGCATTTTGGGGGTCCTAGCACCCTAAACCACAAAATTATCAGTAAATGTTGATTTGTATACCTATTTTAGATATCTATATACCCAGGGTGGTGTAAAAATTTTTTCTGGCAAAAAGGGATCACAAGTGGAAAAAGTTTAAGAAGCCTTGATCTATAGTATAAGAGAAGTTTGGAAGGGAGAAGGAATTAGAGACAAAAGTAATGAGTGTGAGGGGTTTGAAAGACAGAAAGATTAGAGCTGGACAAATGGATTTGAAAGTCATCAGGATAGAAATGTACTTAACTTCAAGTGAGCCATTAAGTTCAAAAAGTGAAGTAATACAGAGGGAGAAGAGATGGAACTGCCCCAGTATAAGGAATTACACAATAATGAATATTTGTACACTAATGGGTAGGAAAGAAATCTATCCTTTCAGAACCCTAATATCTTCAAGGAAGAAATAAATAAGACAGAAGAACTAGGAGCTGCTTTGCTATAATTTGATCATCTTAAAAGGAAAAAAAAGACAAGAGATAGAAAAAGGAAAATATCAGGGAAGAAGGGGGTAGAGAGGAATTGCTTGCTGTTTTTCCTTCATTCTTGAAGAGGACCATGATATTAGGCAGGTGGTGCCATGACATGCAAGTAAATTGAATTCAAGTGAGGGAGGACTGTGAAAAGTCACCAGCCTCACGTTTTCTTTCTGGAGACATCTGAGTTCAGTGACCAGATATGGATCAGGGCAAATGGAGAAGACCCAGGACACAGTGAGGAACCTTGACCTTTTCAAGTTAAGGTCTTTAAAATGTCTCAATTTGACTGAGGCAGTACCAATTCAGTGATTTAAAAATGAGGCAAAAAATGGTCTCTTTAAAAAAAATAGATCTGGGAAAGGAAGACCCTCAGGGTTTCTGGCCAAAAGCAGAAACAACTGTCATTGGCATTCAGTCTGAGCCAATCAGGACCCAAACAGTAACCAATACGCACATGAAACATTTCATCTGAACTGAATAAAGTGGGGTAGAATACTGCCCCACACAGACATACACATACACACAGTGCACACACCAAACTTAACTTACTGTTATTTATTCTATCTACTAAGATGCCAGTCTGACTAGTGTCAACAATGAATGCAATCAAACTTTATTAAACAGTGAGGTTTAATTATCTATTCAGCAATACAAACATCAAACCTTGTAGGAACAAACCTTCAGCCTAATTTCTAGGTATCTCAATAATCATGTCTCATACCGGTGTTCACTAGAATTTTTCCTCTCTACCCAACCATAAGCTATGTCTCCTTCCAGGAGACAAATCTGTCAAGTCTCTATTAATCAGCACTACCCTCAAGCAAACATTAGGATTTGTGCAGGATTCTCAAATGCAAGGGAGCACAGGAATCTTTCCTACTCTCAATCTAGGATGAGGCTGATAACTGGGAACCCTCACCAGCTCTTATGATTCTAGCTGGGTGGGTTGGCTAGCTATGCTCAAGTTCTAATTGATGGTCTATTATTCAACTTGTTTACCACATAATTTGATTGGTAGTGATTACATAAACTATTGATGATTTTTCATTTGTCATTCAATATGTCATATGTGAATGTTTTCAGTTGTCTATGAACACATATATATTAGTTTCCTAAATATACCACATGTTTATCTTATTATTGAAAAACAATTTAATCTGATCTACATAAAGTAATAGGAAAACAACTTAATTACACAGTAGAGGCTTAAAATGGAGTTGGTTACACTAAGTTGACAAAACTTGTTCTCACTGTAGATTCATAACATAGAGGTAATAGGGGTAGCAAATCAAATTCTATTATGTTTTTAGTGGGCTCAAAATAATAGCGATAGAAATCATGACTTCAAATGAGGCAAGTAAAAACGGACTTCGTTAAAATACGGAAGGTCCACTATGCTTAAGGAACCACAGAAAATGAACTTAAATCAATATGTAACATATATGAACTAAATGGCATTGCATCTAAATTCTTAAAGGGAAAATCAATTATTTATAGGAAGAAAAAGGTAGTAAAATGATAATATTTGGGTGATCTCAAAGTAATATTTTCAGATCTAAACAAACCTAAATAAAACATAACTGAAAAAGAAGTTAAAATCTGAATAGAATTTTGGGGAAATTAGATATGGCCACAGGATCATAGATCTAGAGCTAGAAGGGACCTTATAGGTCATCTAGTATAATGTCTGGCAGTTACTGAATGATAGCAAAACAGCTTATAAATATTTCTTAATTGTATGTGGTACCTTTGCAAAAAGTTGTTCAAGTAACATGGAATACAAATTTCCCAAGCAAATGAAGAAAAGCAAAACATTGCTGTTTTATTATATTATTATATCATTGAAAGAATGAAATAAAAATTACATTAAGTAAAGGACCTTTAAGAAAGGATTAAAAATTAATTGTAGGCTAAATAATTTCATCTTAATCCTAAATCCTAAAGAAATCCCTAAATCCTAAATTCCAATCCTAAGAATTGGTAAGTCAAAGAACAAATCATAGGAACAATGGAAAGTTTTATTTTTAAAAAATAGCAACTCAATTTATCAAAGGAGAGATTGCCTTCAGTGCCTGCCATCATCACATATGGGATTCACTGTTTCAGTTAAGGAAAGAACAAAGTTCCCTGGTTATACAGGTCTAATCCTGTCTTAGGGCAACAGAGAAAGGAGTCTGTCAATGGACAGCAAATGTCATTGCAATCAAGATACAGTGCAGAAAAGAAAGTAGTTCAAATGCAACTTCTCAGAATACTGTACATTGATTTTATCCCGGATCTATCCCTCCAATTGCATCTCACTCTTCCTGTCCTTCTTGATGTTTTATTCAAAATATACCACTGCACTATACATGAACTCAAACAGGAAATGACTACAATTACCCCAGCTGGTAGCTCTAAGAATAATAATTTATGCCTCATATGTAATTTAAAGGTCAATAGAATTATAAAGCAAAGAATGTATGGTCAGCTTTTAAGCTTTAATCAACACATAGTTAGGATGGGAATAATGTCTTACTCATTTTTTTGATTCTCTCACCTGTCCTGGCAGTTTTGGTGCTTGATTATTAAAATGAACTGAAATGATAGATAGAACCCACTGGCAGGTCTACTTCCAAGGGCTTTTGAAACTCCATAGATTCAAGAATAGACTGACCTTTAGAAAGAGGGAATTCTACCAATACAGAAATGTTTGCATAGGTTTCATAGTAACAGATCTATTTACCCTCTAGAAATACTTTGATCAGCAAAGTGCTGGAGGTAATGTCTCCTTTTAGGGAGCAGTGAGCACTGAGAGCACAACATTATAGTAATAATTACTGAACATATTTACACAGAAACATTTAGATTTAAAAGACAGTTGGTCTAGGGAGCTTCTGCATCTCCATCTTTACGATCATTGGGTAAATCAATGATGGACTTCAATCTTTACGACTCATTTAAGAATCAGGGGCCTAGAATAGTCCATTAAATTAGTCTTCAATATCCTAAAATGTGAGCGTACCTTTCCTAAAATGAGGGAATGCATATCCTCTAGCAGCCCATGTAAAAGCATCTAGACTCCCATTTTTACAAAATTTCAGATAATAATAACAAACAATGATACGTCAACTCAAGTCAATAAATCTTTATGAGATGACAACTCTATTTCAGACACTGTGCCAAGCTCTGGGAACATATACAGGCAAAACAGTTCCCTTCTTCAAGGAGCTTACAGTCTAATGGGAGAGACAACATTTCACAGGATAAATTGGAGGTAATCTCAGGGGGATTAAGGAAGATTGGGAAAGGCTTCTTATAGAAGGTAGAGTTTTAGATGAGACTTGAATGAAGTCAGGGAATCCAGGATGTGGAGATCAAGAGGAAAGAAATCCCAAGCATGAGGGAAAATAAGGGAAATGCATGCAGTCAGGAGATGCAGTGTCTTATCTGAGGTATAATAAAAATGTCAGTGTCATTGAATCATAGAGCACATGGAAGAGAGTAAGAAGACTGGAAAAGTAGGAAGGGACTCTGTAATGGAAGGCACAAGTTTGGTTTTAAAAGTCAAACAGGATTTCACATTTGATTTTGGATGCAATGGGGAACAAGAGTTTGTTGACAACCATGTTAATGACATGGTAGGACATTTGCTTTAGGAATATCACTTTGATATATAAGTATGTCTCTGGACAGAGCATTAATCTGCAAAACCAAACAGAAGGATATGGTAATAGTCCAGGAATGAGGCCCTGAGGATCTATGTGAGGGTGGTGGCAATCTCATAAGAGAGAAAGGAATATGTACAAGAGATATTTCAAAGGTAGAAATGATAGGATTTAACAAAAGATTGAATATGAGAGGTGAGAGAGTGAATGACACCTGGGGGTTGTGAGACTTGAGTGATTGAGAGAAGGGTGAATATGAGTTCAGGGTTAAATATAATTTAGAAATAGGAGCAGCAGTTAAGTCTGTTATAGGGTTGTAGAGCATGTTCAGGAAAAACTAGTACCTTTGGTATGAGGGCTGCCAAGCCCTTTTCAGGGCTAATTTCCACCTTTAGTGTCCACCTGATCACCTAACTCAGAACTGTGCCTACAAGAATCTGTAGCATGCAAGTGGTCACACTGTGGTAAACTCTTTGAGCAGATAGGCTAAAGCAAGTCGAGGGTAACTTAGGGGGTCTCAAACCTATTGGTGAGTTAGGGGGATGTTATGTTGTAGCCAAATTCTAGAGTTTCCACATCAAGGAGAAAATACTGTAAGCAGACAGAAAGAAATGAGTTGAGTATTGTGGAAAGACAATCAGAATAATGCAAGACCTAAAACCAAGAATCACCTATCCAGCAAAACTGAGTATAATACTTCAGGGGGAAAAACTGGCCATTCAATGAAATAGAGGACTTTCAAGCAGTCATAACAAAAAGATCAGAGCAGAATAGAAAATTTGATTTTCGAACACAAGAATCAAGAGATTCATGAAAAGAAAAACAGGAAAGAGCAATCATAAGAGACTTCTTAAAGTTGAACTGTTTATATTCCTACATGGAAAGATAATATTTGTAACTCTTGAGACTTTTCTCAGGATTAGGGTGGCTGGAGAGATTGTATACATATAGACAGAGGATAGAGGGTGAGTTGAATATGAAGGGATGATATCTAAAAAAAATAAAAGAAAGGGGTGAGAGAGAAATGTTTTGGGAGGAGAAAGGGAGAAATAGAATGGGGCAAATTATCTCACATAAAAGAAACAAGAAAAAATTTTTTCGATGAAGGCAAAGAGGGGCATGTGAGAGTGAAAGAGTGAACCTTACTCTCATCAGATTTGACTTAAGGAGGGAATAATATGCACACTTGATTTGGTATTTTACACTACAGGAAAGTAGGGGGAAGGGGATAAGAGGTGGGTGGGGAGAATGATAGAAAGGAGGGCAAATGGGATGAGGAGGTAATTAGAAGTAAATATTTTGAGGAGGAATAGGGTCAAAAGAGAGAGTAGAATAAATGGGGAGCATGATAGGATGGAGGGAAGTCTAGTTAGTCTTTTATATCATGACTATTATGGAAGTGTTTTGCACAACTAGACATGTACAACCTATATCAAACTCAGTGGGGGTAGGTGAGGAGAGAGGAAGAGAGAGAAGTTGAATTCAAAGTTTTAAAAATGAATGTTAAAAATTGTTTTTACCTGCAACTGGGAAATAAAACATACAGGCAATGGGGTGTAGAAATCTATCTTGCCCTACAAGAAAATACAGAGGAAGAGTATGAGAGAAGGGAGAGGTGTCATAGAAGGAAGGGCAGATTGGAAAAAGAGGTAATCAGAATGCATGATCTCTTGGGATGGGTGCAAAAGAGAGATAGGGAGAAAATTTGGAACTCAAAATCTTGTGGAAGTGAATAAATTTTTTTTTAAGTGAATTGGTCAAATTGAAAACAAGGTACAAAAGCTAACTGAAGAAAATGATTCCTTAAAAATTAGAATTGGGCAAGTGGAAGTTAATGACTCTGTGAGTTATCAAGAAACAATCAAACAAAACCAAAGAATGAAAAAATAGAAGAAAACATGAAATTTACTGGGAAAGACAACTGACCTGAAAAATAGATCCAGGAGAGATAATTTAAAAATTATTGGACTAATTGAAAGCCATGATATTTTTTTTAAAAAGAGCCTAAATATCAACTTTCAAGAAATTATCAAGGAAAACTATACCAATATTCTAGAAATTGGAGGAGAGGGGGGACGGAATGCACTGGTCACAATGCACTCCTAAAGGAGATCCCAAAATGAAAGCTTCCAAGAATCTTATGGCCAAATTCCAGAGCTCTCAGGTCTAGGAGAAAATACTTCAAGCAGTCAGAAAGAAACGATTCAAATACTGTGGAAACATGGTCAGGATCACACAAGATTTAGCATCTTCTACAATAAAGGATCAAAGGGCTTAGAATATGTTATTACAGAGACAAAAGAGTAGGATTACAACCAAGCATCATATACCCAGCAAAACTGAGTATAATCCTTCAGGGGAATAAATGGATATTCAGTGAAATAGAGGACTTCCAAGCATTCCTGATGAAAAGATCAGAGTTGAATACAAAATTTGACTTTCAAATACAAGACTCAAGGGAAGCATAACAAAAAGAAAGCATAGGAAAGAGAAATTAGATGGGATTCACAAAAGTTAAACTGTTTATATCCCTACATGGGAAGATGATACTTAAAACTTCTAAGACATTTCTCATTGTTAGGGCAGTTAGAAGAAGCATACATAGGCAGAGAACACAGGTGGGAGATGACTAAATGGGACGTGTGTGAAATAATTTATTGTACCCTTATTGTATTCCAATAAGTATTATTCCATTTAGTGTGATTCTATAGGGGTAGTGATTATTTCTGTTATAAAAGTCTGTTAATATAGACTTAGTTTAATTGACTACTATTAATATATATCTCATATATTTTATATTAGAGGATAATTAGATAAGGTTAGATAGAATCTTTCTTATATTAGGCTTCAAAATTTTAAACTACAGGTTATAAATTTATTTATTCACTTGACTAACCACAGAATGCTGACTAGAGGACCTCCACCCTTTTGGCCTGATGAGTAAGTGACCAAGGTCAGCATGAATGAGAGGACCTCTGGACCTCCACTCTCTTTTGCCTAATCATTGTGACCAAACCCTGCATGGCAGGTATGAACTAATGATATGGAAACCCCCCTAACTTATTTTTGTACTTCTGGACCAACCTCTGTTACCCAATAGGAGGAAGCACTCAGCATCTCCATAGGAGGAGATGACCCTTGCCTTGCCCATCCTGTAACCATCCACAGGGTTGCATCATATCCAGCCCTTTTGAAAAGTGAAGATATAGGTCTGTCAACCAATGAGATTCTATATATTACTCTGCCTTGTCTGTATCATCAGCACTATAAAACTAAGGCCTTGGTGTAAGGGGGCATCTCAGATCATGAGGAAGATCTGAGGTCACATTCATTATAGGGGACCAAGTGTCTTTAATAAATAGTTATTGGCTTGGACTTCTACCTCCGTTATCTTTTATTGCAGATTAGATATTTTTGAAGTCCATAGATGATATCTAAAAAAAAAAAATTAAAGGGCTGAGAAAGAGGAATGTACTGGGAGAAAGGGAAAGGTTAGCATAGGGCAAATTATCTCACACAAAAGAGGTGAAGGGAAAGATGGGAGGTTGGACAGTACTTGAATCTTGCTCTCATTGGGATTGGCTCAGAGAGAATAACATATACTCAGTTGGGCAGAGAAATCTATATTACCATAAAGGAATGTAGGAGGAGAAGGAGAAAAGAGAAGAAGGTAAGGAACTGTAAAAGGGAGGGCAGACTGAGGGAAGTGGTAGTTAAAAGCAAACACTTGAGGATGGATAGGATGAAAGGAGAAAGAGAGAATCGGATAAATGGGGGAAATAAGAAAGAGGGAAATACAGTTTGTAACCATAACTGTGGGGGGGGGGGAATTACAGTCAGTTTCTCTGATAAAAGTTCCATTTTTCAAATATATAGAGAATGGAGTCAAATTTATAAACATAAGAGCCATTTTCAACTGATAGTCAAAGGATATGAACAGGCAGTTATCAGAAAAAGTAATCAAATTACCTATAATAACATGAAAAAAAATGCTCTAAATCACCATCCATTACAGAAATGTAAATTAAAACCACTCTGAGGTACCACCCCACACCTATCAGATTGTCCAATCAGATTGACACAAAAGGAAAATGATAGATGTTGGAAAGGACATGGTAAAATTGAGACACTAATGCATTATAAAAGGAGCTGTGATTCAATCATTCTGAAGAGCAATTTAGATCTATGCCCACAGGGTTATAAAACCATGTATACCCTTTGACCCAACAATATCATTACTAGATCTATATCCCAAAGAGATAAGAAAAAAAAAGAAAAAGGACTTATAGGTACAAATATGTATGTGTGTATACACACACACATACACATGTACATATAAATATATATATATATATATATAATAGTTCTTTTTGTGGTAGCAAAGAATTGGAAATTGAGGGGACATCTGTTAATTGGGGAATGACTGAACAAATTGTGGTGTATGGTTGTGATTGAAATACTATTGTGCCATAAGAAATGATGAGCAGGATGCTCTCAGAAAAACCTGCAAAGACTTACATGAACTGAAATGAAATGAACAGAACTAAGAGAACTTTGTATAGAGAAACAGCAATATTGAATGATGACCAACTGTGAAAGATTTAGCTACTCTCTACAATACAATGACCCAAAACAATTCTGAAGAACTTACAATGAAAAATGTTATCCATCTCCAGAAAAGCAACTGATGGAGTCTGAACATAAATCAAAGCGTACTTTTTTTAAACTTTCTTTTTCTTTTCACAACATGACTAATATGGAAATATGTTTTGCTTGACTGGACATATATAACCTATATCAAATTGCTTGCCATTTCAGTGTAGACAGCAAGAAAGGGGAGGGGGAGGAGAGAATTTGAAATTCAAAAATTTTTTAAAAGAATGTTAAAAAAATGTTTTGATGTGCAATTGGAGAAAAAAAATGTTAAATAAAAAAGAATTTTTTGGAGAAAAAGTGTTTGTTGACTTGAATTGATGCTACTTACCCAGGGTTACTCAGGTACCTAAGACAAGAGGCTAGAAGAGCCAAATCTAATTGCCAGTCAATTTCACATAGAATCATATCATATAAACTTTTAGAATTGGAGAGATTTCTGTGACATATATATCCCATATATACAGGTTAGAGCCATAGTCTAACCCAGGGGTGGGGAACCTGCAGCCTCAATAATAATATTTGTTCTATAAAACATGGACTCAGTCAAAAGACTGCACCCAAGGACCTAGAGGGCCACATGTGGCCTCAAGGCTACAGGCTCCCCACTCCTGGTCTAATCCATATCCCGAAAACAATTATCACTACAACATATCCAACTAGTAGTCATCCATCTGCTTCTTGAAGACCTCTAATTAAAGGGAAGCCACTACATCCTAAGAAAGTCCATTCTATTTTTGGACGTCTCAGATTGTTAGGAAGTTTGTTCTGACCTCAAGCCAAATGTGATTCCTTGCAATTTCTACCTGTAGCTCCTGATTCTGCTCTATTTGGCCAAGGCTATTTCCTCTTCTCCATGATTACTCTTCATATACATAAATACAGCTATCCAACTAGGACAGAATACAGAGAAATTGTCATCTCCACATTCCTGGCAGTTATGCTTCTTTTAATTAATGCAACCACAGAGGAAAGAGTGCTGGGCCCCGAGTCAGCAAGGAGCATCTTTGTGAGTTCAAATCTGGCCTCAGGCATTTACTAGCTGTGGGACCCTGAGCAAGTCATTTAACCCTGTTTGTCTCAATTTCTTCTTCTGTAAAATGAGCTGGAGAAGGAAATGACAAACCACTCCAGTATCATTGCCTACAAAACCCCAAAAGGTATGTGAAGTGTTAGACATGACTAAAAAACAACTGAATGAAGATAGCATTCTTTTTTTTTAATGTAGCAGTACATTATTCACTCATATTGAGCTTAGATATCATAAAGAAGTTAGAGTAAGCTAAAAATTGGGTGCAGGTATATATTTCTTAAGAGTTCTTTGGTTTCCATGTGGCTTTATTCTTGCAGAGATTTCTTTTTAAGTTTTTATTGACTTAGAGGAGGAACAAGGAGCTGTGTCCAGCTGAATGCATAAAACTGTTCTCCAGGAATCCAAGGCAAGTGCATTGTCCAAGCAATTCTAGGAAGGGGAAAATTGAATGAGAAAGGAGATCACTTTATGAAGTCATTCATGGATAAAGGCAAGTGGAGAAATCAATGAGTGATTGACCTTGTCAGAGAAGTACCAACCAGATGAAAAGAAGACTTGCTGCTGACATTGATGAGATGAAGCAAAATTCTGGTTCTAAAGTTTCTTTTTTCTGTGTTTTCTTAGAGCACTTAATGAAAAAGCTCACCAGGTATTGTTTTTTTTAACTCTTTCCTTTCTGTTCCACATAAACCAAGTTTTAAAAGGGCAGGAAGAAAAGGAAAAGTAATCCAAGTCTCTTATTTGAGGCTACAGTTTATTATTTTCTTGAGTTCCTATAACATGTTTTTGTGCTAATAAATCACAGGACCGTTAATAGTGAACCATAGAAACCAATGAGTTTGGGATTGTGATTGAAGTTAAAAATGTAGTCCATGAGAAAGGAACTCAGTAAGTAAAGGAGAGTTTTCCAATTTTGGTAGTTTGGATGTATTGCCTGTCATACCCATAGATTTGCCTTGGAACTAGAGAATGCTTAATCACATTCTAGTTGAGTGTGTCAAGAGCACCATCTAGTGGCTAATACCTCTTTCCACTAGTTAACATTGACAAATCATGTGATAGTCTGCTGCCCTTCTGCCTGGCTGGAAACAGAGTACGGAGTAGTATTGGATGGCTAAATTTATTCTTAAATACATCTTTTAGCACACATTGGCACCCACCACCCCATCATATTTATGAAAATGTATATCTTTAGGGTTGAAGAAGACAAAAAATATTTAATAGCAAACCAAGACACACTGAGGTTTTGGTAGAAAGATTAACTTCCTAGCAAGTTGGGGTCTGGTACAGATTGTTTAAGGATATTGAATCTTCCACAATGAAAACTAAGAACTGGATAGACATCCATTGGATTAGTATGAATCAAGTCAAATTCTATTTGGGGATAAAGTTCTGTAGAGATTCCCCACACTACTTTTCATTTTACTTTCAGAGCTTCATGATAACTGGCTAGAAAAATGTAGAGAGATAGAGATGGAAAGAGAGCTCAATGCTAACAGATAATGTCCTGAATGACATTGTTGCTAATCACCAGATATTAATTTAGCTCCTGCTAATGTGTCAGGTACCATCTACCCTAGTATACTTGGGAACCAAGGAAGAAAATGAAGCATTTCCTGTTTTCAAGGAAATTGGGGTCTATTAGGGAATTTACATGTACACAAAATAAGTAAATTATTACACAAATTATTGTGTAAACTATTACACAAATAAACAAAGCCTATTCAAAAGAAATACATGGTCATTTCAGAGGTAGAAAGTGCTAGTAGCCAGACAGGATCAGGAAAAGCCTCCTATAGGAGGTAATGTTGAGCAGATGAAAAGTTATACTCACTGAGGTAGTCTGATTGAATTTAGTTTTATGGTAAATGCATCAAATACACTCAATTAAGCCAATATACTCTTTTTGAGGTACCAGATTTGTCATACAATAGTTGTATATTGTATGAAATGGTGGGGATACACAAAAAGGTAAAAGGAACCACTTAATATACATACTTGCTAATGTATCAAATTAGTTACTTACTGGATAAAACATCCATACTGAAACAATTCATTTCTCTGCTATGGAGTCACCATGGGTCTTAGAATTTCTAAACTCTAGAATGCAGAGCAGCATGGATGTTATTATCCATATGTATATTATCAGGATCACCAACTGGGAAGCCCTGCTTAGTATCCACGGTCCACACCTGAGACAATTGTGCAATGATTTTGGATGAGTGTTTATATATGTAGCACTGGAGCTTTTTACAGAGGAATATTTACTTCAGAAAATATAATCACAGATAAACTAATTTATACCACCAACATGTTGGAGGCATAATATTTTCACCATCTCAGTATCTAGAAAGGACAAGGGAATTATTTTTATACTCTGCCTTAGTTCTCATAAAACACAAGAGTTCTAAGCCCAAGCCCACCTCAGACTTGAGTCTTGGGCACCCTGAATTTTTTGAGGTTTCTATGTTAGGAAGAGCACCATCCTACCCATAATCCTGGCTCTAAGATTGCCATGACTCAAATTCCCAGTGGCCATCATCTCTGGTACCTGAAACTAAGGAAAACAACATGGAACAGAAAAAAAAATACTCTCAGGTCCATTTCTTGAAGTCAAAGTAAAAGAAGAGCCCAGGAAGGCACATCCCTCTCCTCTTACCAGTTCAGCTCGTGGCATTCATGCTGGGCACAGTAGGAGGTCCCCCCCCAAAAATGGTGAAAAAGTGAGCAATCATCACAGTCTCGCCAGTTTTAAATAAAGATAGAGGCAAAAAAAATTAAGGGCATCAGTCAAAGGAGGCTATCCCACCCATGTGGTAGGGGATCATTGGGCCCAAGTTACATGTATAATTAAGTAGCATGAGTTAGTATCAGGCTTAAGAACAATCAAACACTGCAGTATAGTTAATGTCAAGGCCTGACCAATCAGCATACAATAATCATTACTGGGCAAAGTCAGACAAAGTACTCGAGTCTGTGAAACGGTAGCAGTCTATCTTGGACAGTTTTCATTGATGTCCATGTTCTACACTGAACCAGTATCTGAACTGGTACGCTCTTCTTGGGGACAAACTCCACGTACCACGGAGAAGGGAACTCGTTTAAAGATATACCATATCATGTGTCATGATTTGCTAATAGATCCTAACCTATTTGCTAAGAATCTCTGATTTAGAAGAACATTGGCAATAATAATTTTCAACATGAAAGACGTCAGAATCTCAAGTCCTCAAACAAATGTTTTTCAGCAATGAGTAAAACATATGAGAAAATACTGAAACAACTATGGCAAAAGGGGGAGTAAAAGGAATAGCAGATACAATCAGCGAGGAGCAGAGAGAAAAGAAAGAGCGAAGGATTGAATAGACATTGGATTTCTATTTAGTCACAGCGTATTCTGTGTTTCCAATGCAACTGAGTAAACTGACTAAATATAAGCAAAGAAGGAAAAACTTATTCTAGTTGTAGGATAGAGGGAACTTTCTCTTACAAAAGGACTTTGACCCTGGATTCAAGAAACCTGGGCTCAACCTTAGAGGGACTAGGTCTCTAAAAAAGGGATCAAATTTTTCTCAAGGTGACTGTCCCTATAGCAGAGTAAAACTTCAGGAAAAAAATCTCTGAAGTAAATAATGGAATTACTTATTTCTTGGGCCTACCTGTTAAAAGTCTCTTTTAGAAAAAAACACTCAGTAGAGCAGTCATAGTAGTAATATTGGGTATAGGACAGCTACCTGTTTCTTCTACCATACACATAAACTACTTAAAACAGAAAAGATTCCTAAGTGAGAATTTTTAAATGCTTTTAAAAATAATTATTAACATCCATAATTTTTCTCCCAGAAGATAAAGATTCCTACTAGGAGACTTAAGGTACTCCTAAAAGATATTTTGTTGTTATTTGTCCTTCATTCTCCCATCTCAGGGAAGTGATGCCATGACATGTAATTGAATTGGATTAAAGAGAGGGCTGTGCTAAGTCACCAATTTCACTTTCTCTTCTGGAGTCATCTGAGTCCAGTAGCAATATATATAGACCAGGATAACTGGAGATGGCCCTGGAAAAGATATTTTATATTCACCTTGGACTGGTACTCTCTGAGCATCTCACAAAATTCCAGTCCCTGGCTAGCCAAGCATGGTTTGGGCTTACTCGTTCCTTTCATCTAAAACATCCTCCTAGTGGTAGTCTTTTCTTGCCAAGAAGGATGTAATTGCCGGAAGCACAGTCAGAGGAACAAATAGCACTAAGTCAAAAACTCTACTTGAACTTATGAGGTAGACAACAGAGGCTAAAGGTATATGTTGTTGTACAGTTGTTTCTGTCATGTCTGACCTTTCATAACCCCATTTGGGGTTTTCTTAGTAAAGATACTGGAGTAGTTTGCCATTTCCTTCTCCAGTGGATCCATGGATCCATTTTATCAGGTAATCAGAAGTTAAGTGACTTCCCAGAGTGACACAACTAGGAAGTATCTGAGGCTAGATTTGAACTCAAGTCTTTCTCCCTCTGGCCCCAATATTCTATCCATTGAGCCACCAACTGCCTCCAAAAATATCTACTGTTTACATTGTTCAATGATATGCTTAGGAAAAGAAACACAAAAGAGGTAGAAAGAGATCAGTGGTGCCATCTCATGTTTGCCTAAACAGAAGCACTCTATTGCCATGTGCTCTCTATGAGTCACCATGGCTGCTGAGGAGACTGGAGCTAAGAAGAGAGGGAGAGGGAAAAAATACTCTTTCCCTCTTACTAGAAATCTAAAGGAGAATTTCCTGACTGAAAAAGAGAGGGTTTAGAGCTTTTCCACAGCCATTATACACTACTATGCTCTGGCTCAGATGCCAATCATGTTCCACATAGCCTCCAGTCACAGCGACACAGGAGGATCAATGAATTATGCATGTTCTTTAGCAAAGACTCAGAACATAGGTTTATCATCAAGTATATTCCATCAGATGACTCCCAGTTCATAAAGCTCTCTTCAATAATCTATAGTAAAGCTCCCTGAATGTAAAGAAATAACATTCTTTTGAGTTAGCCACGAGAACTAATAAAGAATGACAGAAAACTTAAGGTCTTGGTTTAAGTAAGTACAGAAAGCAAGGGAGTTTTATAGTGACATTTAGTACAATGCTATGTTAACATTTCTGTCGATCTCAAGTAAGAGCTACACGTACACAAAATAGTCAGTTCTGCTATAACTAAACAGGTGTTTATAAAAATCACCATGTTATAAAAAAGCAAGAAATAAAAATAACAGGGCTTGAGGAAAATGGAGTTACAGACATAACATTAAAAAATTTCAATAGTGACATGTTAACAATAAGACAAGAACCTACTCAAAATGGTAGTACACATATGTTAATGGTTAAGAAATAATATAGAGGCAGAGTTAAGATTGCAGAGTAAGAGGAAACATTTTTATCTAGCTCTCCCAGTATATCCTCCACATCAACCCTAGAAAACAATCCAGACTGAATTCTGATTGAGAAAGTCAATAAAAAGTAATCACAGTGAGTCATTTTTCTAGATTATGGCAGCTTGGGAAGACAGAGAGATATGTACACAGAGGGTTAAGGGCTGGCCAGGAGTGAAATGCAGAGGCAGTGGCAGGCCTAGGAGCATTTTAGTTCCCAGGGGTAGAAAGGGAATTGAGACAGAGCACCAGGGCATAAAAAGATCCTAAGGGACTCTGAACTAATGATGAGAGCAGGAACAAAGGCCATTTGGGAGCTCTGCTATACATCATCCATTCTGGGTAACAGAATCAGGGCAGAGGTAAGCATCCATGACTGAACATGAGGCTCTAAGTTGTTGTTGTTTGGTTGTTTCAGTCATATTTGACTTTTCACAACCCCCATTTGGGTTTTCTTGGCAAAGATACTGAAGTGATTTCCCATTTCTTTCAGGGATGGGGAACTTGCAACCCTGAGGCATGTGGCCTTCTAAGGTCCTTGGATGTAGCCTGTTGACTGAGTCCAAATTTTACAGAACAAATCCTTTTATTAAGTGTTTTACAGAACAAATCCTTTTATTAATTTGCTCTATCAAATTTGGATTCAAAGGACCACACTTGAGGACCTAGTGAGCCACATATGGTCTTAAGGCTATAGGTTCCCCACGCCTACACTAGCTCATTTTGTAGGTGAGGAACTAAGGAAAACAGAATTAAGTGATGTGCCCAGGGTTCCACAGCTAGTAAGTGTCTGAGGTCAGATATGACCTCAGGAAGATGAGTCTTCCTGATTCTCTACTTCCTGGCACTGTACCACCTAGCTGTTCCAAAGTACTGAGCACAAAGCAAATTCCAGAAACTTAAATATGTCACTTTGAGCCCAGGAACAAAGCAGTAATTTAGTTTTAACCGTTAGCCCAGCATATAAGCTTATAGTAGAAAAACCTGGGCAAGAGACAAAGACCAAAGAGGAGTCAGCAGTTCAATCAACAAGAACTTTCAGAATCTTCCAGTGGGCTAATATTGACTACATCTAGCAACAATCCACTGAAACGCAACTACACATAAGCCAACATACTAAACCTATGTCAGGAACTTGCACAGTTCAAACCAGGAAGACCTTGAGCAGACCCTGGATTATATCACTCAAAATATTTTTTGAAAACTTGCAGGCCTCCAGACTTAGCTATGAAAACAGAAATGACAATGTCCCTTCCCCCACTCCTCCAGAAGTGAACAGAGCTCAACACTAACATTAAGTCCAAAGTTAAGAAGTAGGTTGGGAAAATGAGAAAAGGAAAAGAAACCTGACTATAAAGAGTTACTCTGGTGATAGGAAAGCTCAAGAGAAAAACAGAGAAGATGATAATTTGAAAAAATCTCCAAGTAAAATCATACAGAAAAATTCAGATTGGATGCAGGAGCAAAAAAAAAACAAAAAAAAAAAAACCCTAGAAGAGTTAAGGCAAAAGCTAAAGACATAAAAAAAGAGCAAAAAAAATGATTTTTTTAAGCCAAATAAAAAAGGGAAAATGCAAAAAGAAATGAGAGCTATCTAAGAAAATTAAGAAAAGCAAATTAGCAGCTTGGTAAAAGAAGTAAAAAGATAAAAACCTTACTGGAAAAAAAACTCCTTAAAAATTAGATTTGGCCAAATGGAATTATTGACTCCATCATGAATCGAGATAATAAAGCAAAGTCAAAAGACTGAAAAAATAAAAGAAAATTTGAAATGTCTGATAGACAAGGAACTGACTATAAAATAGATTGAGAAGAAATAGTTTAAGATTTTTTTTGATCTACCTTAAACTCATGAACCAAAAAAAAAAAGTTTAGGCATCACATTACAAGCAATTTTAAAGGAAAACTACCCACATACCTTAGAATGAGAGGGTAGAAATTGAAAGAATTCAGTTGTCACCTCCTGAAACCCCAAAATGAAAACTTTCAGAAATATTGTTGCCAATATCCAGAATGACCAGATAAAGGAGAAAATACCGAAAGCATTCAGAAAGAAAGAATTCAGTAATAGACTACAATGAGGATCACTACAGCAGCCATCACCATAAAGAAATGGTGAGCTTGGAATATGATACTCTGGAAGGCAAAGAATCTGGAATTACAACCAAGAACAACCCACCAAGTCAAACTGAGTATAACCCTACCAGGGGCAAGGGGGCAGGGTGGAGAGAGAAAAATATTTCCTGAAATAGCAGACTTTTGAGGATTCTTGATTTTTAAAAAAGATTAGAGCTGAATAGAAAATCTGACATTTAAGCACAGGACTCAAGAGAAGCATAGAAAGAGAAATACAATTGAGAAATCATAAGAGATTAAAAAAGGGTTAAACTTTTTATATTATATGGAGAGATAAAACATGCTGTCCCTGAGAATTTTTTCCTCAAAGAGAGCCTATTATTCAGAAAACTTGAGAGTGATTCTATTATGTTTGGATGATCTACAAAGATTAATGGGAGAGGGGAGAAAGGAGGGAAGAAACAATTATGTTAATTCCACAAATAGAAGAGGAAGAATTCAAGGAAGAATTTATACAAAGTGGGTAGTGAAGGGAATGAGACAACTTGAAACCTCATTCTTATCTGAATGGGTTCAAGGAGGGAAGAATACACATACAATTTGGCACAGAAATTATCTTACCCAACAGAAAAGTAGAAGGGAAGGGGGTTAGGACAAAAGAGGGGGGAGAATTAAAGAGAGGGTAGGTTAAGTAAGGCAATGGTCAAGAGCAAAATAGACTTCTAAAGAAGAACAGTAAATAAAAGAGAAGGATATGCCTAAGAAAATAGGATAGAGGGAAATATATAGCAATCATAACTATGAAGGTGAATAGAATGAACTTCCATAAAATGGAAGAGAGTATCAGAGTAAATTAGAAACAAGAATCCAATAATATGTTGTTTACTGAAAACATACTTGAAACAGAAGGATCCAGAGAGTTCAAATAAGAGGCTAGCTGAGAATTTATTGTATTTCAGCTGAGTTAAAAAGGTAGAGGTGGCAACCATGAACTCAGACAAAACAAAAACAAAAATAGACCTATGTAAAACAGATTAAACAGGAAAACTATGTTTTACTATGGATAATTAATCTATATCAATACTGAACACATATGAACAAATGGTATATCTAGATTCTTAATGAAACAAATTAAATGAGTGTAATGTTAATGGAATGGGAAGATCTTTCCTGCCCATTAACAGACCTATGTGACCTGCTTTGAGCTCAGGCCCAGTTGACTGCTGTGATGGAGTCTGAGTCACATGGAGTCTGAGGCACATGGAACCCATGGTAGGAAGAGCTTGCTGAATAGGTGGAGTAGGAAGTGTGGAGCAGGAAGAGAGTGTTGTGTTTGTTTGTCCTTCATTCTCAAAGAGGATCATGACATCAAGATGATGACATGATTTGCAGTTGACTTTGATTTGAGTGAGGGAGGGCTGTGCAAAGTCAGCAACCTCACTTTCTTCTCCTGTGCCATCTTGATCCAATGGCCTGATATTCATCAGGACTGCTGGAGATGGCCCAGGATGCAAAGTAAGACCCTGGCCCTTTCTGGCTAAGATCTTATAGCATTCTCATTTTGAGTGAGATACAACCATTCAATGAATAGGCTTCTTTAATTGTACTGGGATTGTTCAAGGGATGACCTATTTAATCAAAAAAGATCCTCAGGGTTCCTGGGTAAAAGAGAAACAAGTACTAATTAGTATTTAAATCCACTCTGTGCTAGGTGGGTGGGGACTTATTGTCCAGTCTATGAGCTCCAGAGTGAATTGAGCTTGGGGCTTGATCTTCGAGTAAGAGATGTAGCCAGTAAACCCAAAGTGAAGGCAGCTTTTGGAGGTGGAACAGAGGAACAGAGACCCTTTCCTACCCATTAACAGACCTATGTGACCTGCTTTGAGCTCAGGTTCAGTTGACTGCTGTGATGGAGCCTGAGTCACATGGAGCCCATGGTGGGAGAAGCTTGCCGAATGGGTAGAGTAGGAAGGGTGGCACAGGAAGTGAGAATGAGACAGAATTGGGAGAGAGCAGGGCAGAGCTGAGTCAGAGCAGCTAGTGTGAAAGAGAGGAAGGAATTCTGCCTAAGGAAGCTTGTTTGTGGGGAGGTCTAATAAAGGGAAGGCTTGGGGATGTCAGTGCTCCCTGGACTACTGACGTGTACAAACTTCTTTGTTACCATGGTGGAATTGGCTTTCTGGTATTTGAATAAAATATCTTTGAGGAAGAGAGTTATTTATATTTTGCAATTCAAATCTGGAAATACATCTGCATATTCATAGCTGCTGTGGGTATTGCATTGGTGATATAATGAGTTATAGGAAGAAATAAGCAGTAAAATTCTAATAGTGGGGGAACCTTAATTCACCCCACTCAGACCTAGATAAATCTAACCACAAATTAAGGAGGTGAATAGAATTTTAAAGTTTGCTATAATAGGTCTCTAGAGAATATTGAATGGGAATAGAAAAAAGTATACCTATATTTCAGCTGTGTGTCAACTTCACAAAAACTGACAATATATTAGGGCATAAAAATTCACAAACAAATCAGAAAATCAGAAATATTAATAGCATCTTTTTCTGGCCAGAATACGATTAAAATTGTTTTCAGTGAAGGGTCTTGGAAGTGGAGATTAAAAATTAATTTGGAATTAAATAATCTAATCCTAAAGAATGAAAGGGTCAAAGAACAAATCATAGGAACAATCAATAATTTCATTAAAAATAATGTCCACAATAAGACTACATACCAAAATTTGTAGGATACAGTAAAAGTAATATTTAAAGGAAAAATTACACCTTTAATCTCTTATAATGATAAAAGAAAAAATAAGTAGATCAAAGAATTGAGAGCATAACTACATAAATTAGAAAACCAACAAATAAAGAATTCTCAATCAAATACCAAAATAGAAATCCTGAAATATCAAAGGAGAAATTAATAAAATTGAAAATTAAAAAAAAACTTTGTATAAATAAAACTAGGAGTTGGTTGTTGTTTTTATTTTATTTCTGGCTAATTTGATTTGAAAAAAAGGAGAAGAAAGACAAATTAACTGTATCAAAAATGAAATAGATTAGTTCACAACCAATGAACATGAAAAGAAAGCACTTATTAGAAAATATTTTGCTCAACTATTAACCAGTAAAACTGGCAATTTTAATGAAATAGATGAATGCTTACAAAAATGTCAATTGCCCAGATTACTGAAAAAGGAAATAGAATATTTAAATAACCTTATCTTAGAAAAAAAATTGAACAAATCATAACTACGTTCCCTAGGAAGAAATTCCCTAGGACTAGATATACAAGTGAATTCTACCAAACTTTTAAAGAACAATTAATTCTAATAGTAAATAAACTGTTTGAAAAAGTAAATACCAATATCCTCTTATGACACAAATATGGTCTTGATACTTAAACCAGGGAGAGTCAAAACAGAGAAACAAAATTATAGACTTATCTCCTTAATGAATATTGATGTGAAAATCTTAAATAAAAAATTATCTAGGAGATTAAAGTTATATATCACAAAGATCATACACTATGACTAGGCTAGATTTATGCCAGGAATGCATGGCTAGTTTGATATTAGGAAAACTATAAGCATAAGTGACTATATGAACAACAAAACAACAAAAATCATACAATTATTTTAATAGTTGCTAAAAAAGCTTTTGACAAAATACAACACCCATTCCAATTAAAAACACTAGAGAGTATAGAATAAGCACAGCTTTCCTTAAAATGATAAGTTGTATCTATCTAAAATGAAAAGCAAGTATTATCTGTAATGGGCTAGAAGCTTTCCCATTAAGATCAAGGTTGCGATAACAATATTCCTATAATGGTAATTTAAGGTTAATGATGGGGGAGGGAAGAGTTAAAGATCTTCCTTTCTTATTAATGGGCCTCAATACCTTTTGTTAATTTCTCTTGAGGCACTGGGTCAGAGGGTCCTGCCTTTGGGCTCTGAAAAGTTTATAAATACTCTGAGGTAAGGTTTTGTTTTGGGGCTTAGTTTTTGGAAGAATGTTTGTGTACCAGATGAGACTCTCGGAAGCCACTAAGGAGCCCTATGGCTTTGAAAACCCAGATGTTGGTGCTTCTCCCTCTGGTAACTATGTATGTCTGGTCAGACAGTTGTATTTCTCTGTTGATCTGTGATGTATGTATTGCTGATAGTCAGACAGTTGGAAGCCCTGACTGTTGATCTTTATTTCTCTGTTTGTATCTTCTCTGAAGTTCAGGGTGCTGACTTTTCCCCCTGAATTAGGTCAATGATATTTATGTGCTTGATTAAAGTAGATTGCTGACCCCTCAAATTTGCTTTCCTTTTAGAAAAGCAGATCTAAGAACCTGTACAGTTAGTCTTCCTATGTATGTCAGGGTCCTTTCTGTCACAGTTCCTTATCACCATTACTGTTATAGCAATAAGAAAAAAAAATATTGAAGAAATAATCCTAGGAAACAAAACTATCACTTTTTTCAGATGATATGATGATTTACTTAGAGAACCCTAGACTATCAACAAATAAACTAATTGAAACAACATATGTAGCAAACAACATATAGCAAAACATATATAGCATGTATTGCAGGTTACAAAATAAACTCACACAAATGGGTGTGGATATAAAGGCAGGGATTGAAAAGTGAGAAAAGGAGAAAATCTTGTTTCAATAGTGGGAAGGAGTACCATTGATTAATGTTCCTATGGGAGAAAACCAATCTATAAAGTGAGAGGGAGATCTCACAATGGGTATCTGTGGGAATTCGGTGCTTAGAGAGATCATTCATTCTGCCACAGAGAAAAGGAATCTTAGTTCCTAGGGATAACTGACACCTATAAGAGTGGGATGACATGGATCCAGGGAAGAGATTTTGAGGCAAATGTGTAATAGATGATTAATTGGACCTGTATTTTATTCCAAACAGTATTAATCAGTTTGATATGATTCCATAGAGGTAGTGAGCTTAATATTTGAGCCCTGAGGTATAAACTGCAGATTATAAATTCACTTGTTTAATCATAAGAAGCTAACTAAAGGACCTCCCCCGTTGTTTTTGCCTTGTTATGGTAACCAAGCCCAGCATGATAGAGATGACTAAATTATATGGAAAGTCCCCCAGCTATTTTGTTGCCTCTCCATTTCTTGTCGCCTCTCTATTGCCCAACATGGGGAGATGGCCATGAGCATTTGGTTAAACTTTTATTTTACTTTGTCTCTTCTGTACCATCTGGGTATCAAGCACTATAAAACTAAGGCCTTGGAGAAAAGGGGCATTTCAGATCATGAAGATCTGAGGTCCAGTTCATTAGAGGGGGCCATAAACCTTTCGATAAAATGCTATTGGCTCAGAGTTCTGCTTCAGCTTCTTTTATACTGTGTGTTAATAATGACATATTCTCTCTTTCCCCCTCTCTTCTCAGGGATGAGCTGTATATTTAAGGTAAATATGAACAAACAAACAAATACTGATTGGTGGACCTACTTTCTTCCAGAGGTTTATTTAAAAAAAAAAAAAAAGAACTGTGTACAATTTGTGAGAACAGTTAGTTTCTCCCCTGTACCTTTCAATTATGATTCTAGTTTTAAAATCTTTGTTGCTCATGACTACGGACTCATTTTTCGCTTTAAAACCTTCTTTATCATATAATCAAACAATTCATCCCAGTAGGTTCCTTCTACTTTAGTCCCAAGAGATTTGAGCTCTCCTAATGAATGTAAAACACAAGGTGTGCCCTGAGTGTTCTTCAAATATGCCAAGAATTGAACTGCAGTTTCTCACTGTAAAGAATACTAACTATTTGAGAATCATTGCATTAGCAAAATAATTTTTAATATTCTTGTTGCACTTGTCCAGAAATTTACAGAACATGGAAAAATAATGGATGATCAAATAATAGATTGCAGATCGAAAAGAAAGAACTAGAACTTATTTAGTTCTTTGGTTCAACTTATTTATTCAGTTGTTCCTATTGCTATACAAAAGAAACGACAAAATAAGGAACTTGTTCAAGATGTCCACTGGATCTCATAGCCTGCAGCCACTTCATCTGATAAGGCTCTGCTAAGGTGAGAGTTCTAACTACAATTAATGAACAAACTTAAAAATGGAAAAGGAAAAGAGAAAATAAACAACAGATAAAATTGTTAAATTTTAATTAAATTTAATTAAATATCTGAAAAAATAGATATACACACTCGGGGAAAGGTAGCACAATATGAAATGATCGGTATCAAAAATGGAAAATGTGAACTCACAACAAATGAAGAAGGAATAAAGGAAAAGTATTAGAAACTTTTCTGGCTAATTATATGCAAACAAAAATGACAATCCAAATGAAATGGATTCCTCAAAATATAACATACCTAGATTAATAAAACAAGAAACAGAGAACTAAATTCAATCTCAAAAAAATAAATTGAACAAACCATAAGATTTACCAAAGACCAAAAATACCCCAAAACTAAAATAAAAAAGCAACTAGATTGATTTACAAGTAAATTCAAGTAAATGACAAGTAATATCAAACATTAAAGAAAAATTAATTCTATTATCATAAATGGTATTTAAAAAAATAGGAAAAGGAGTCAAACTAAGTTCTTTCTATGATACAAATATGATGCTGATACCTAAACCAGGGAGAATCAAAAAAGAAAACTGTACGCTAATTACCCTAATGAATATTGATTTCAAATAAAATATTAGCAAGGAGACTACAGTAACATACCACAAAGCTTATATATCTTATGCCCAAGTTGGAATTATACCAGAGGATTCAAGTTTATAAGAAAACCATAAACATAATTCATTATATTAGAATGAGAATAAAATAATATTAAATCAACAGAAATAGAAAAAGTTTTTGACATGATACAACACCCATGCCTATTTAAAATTACTAGAAAGCACACGAATAAATGCATTTTTCCTTAATATTGTAAATAATATATTTAAAGTATGGCATATAATGAGAATAAAGTAGAGGCCTTTCAAATTGGGTCTGAATTAAAGCAAGGATGTCCATTAATAACACTGCTATTTGATAAAGTACATAAAATTCTATTTATTACAATAAAATAAGAATAAGAAATGAAAGGAATAATGATAGACAAAATTATAATTTTTTAAAGATAACATGATGATTTACTTATAAAACCCTAGAGTCAACTAAAGAAATTAATTAATTGAAACATTTAACTTCAGCAAAATCACATATATAAGATAAACCCAAATAAAATCATTAGTATTTTTGTATATCACCAACAAAGCCCAGAAAGAAGAGAGACATCTCATTTATAATAATTTTAGGAGCTATAAAATACTTGTCAAGATACATATACAGGAGTAATGTGAATGTAACCTGAAATAATTTTTACATAAATACAGATCTAAACAATCAGAGAATTATTGCTATAGGTTAGTCAAAGCTAATATAATAAAAATTACAATAAAACCTAAATTAATTTACTTACTTAATGCCATTGCAATCAAACCACCAGAGGATAAATTTGTAGAGTTAGAAAAAAATATAACAAAATTCATCTGTAGGAACAAAAGAATCCCAATAATACTAATTAGAAAGTATTAGGAAGGAACAGGACCTAGCAATATCACATTTCAAACTATGCTACAAACCAATTAACATTTTTTTTAATGGTACTAATTCAAAAATAGAGCGATCAATCAGTGGAACAGACTAGGTACTCTCTCTCTCTCTCTCTCTATATATATATATACGTATGTATACATATATATGCATATGTGTATATACATGCACACATGCACACACACATATATATATGTGTATACACACACACACACATACACAGCAGCTTATTGAGTAACCCCAAAATCCCAGACATTGAGGAAGAATTCACAATTCACCAAAAACTGTTTGGAAAACTGACAATCAGTCTAATAGAACCTAAATATAGACCAGCATCATGTACCTTATACCAAGATAAACTTCAAATGGTACATTACTTAGATGTAAAGAGTGACATCACAAACAACTTAGAGGAGCAAGGAAGAAATTACTTTTCAGATTTATAGCTATGGGAAGAGTTCATGACCAAATAAGGGACAAAAAGAATCACAGAAGGTGAAATGGGTAGTTTTAATTACAAAAAATGACCAATTCAGTTAAAATTAAATCACAATCAGATAAGTGGGAGAAAAAAATCTTTGCAGCATATTTCTCTGATTAAGGTCTCATTTCTGGGATATGTAAGGAACTGATATAAATGCATAAAAAGGAGCCATTCCTCAATTGATAAATGATCAAAGGATATGAATAAACAATTTTCAGAGGAAAAAAAGTCTAAACTATCAACAACCATAAACCACTGGGGAAATATTCATTGCACTTAGTCTAGCCAATATAATAGAAATAAAAGTACTACCTAAATTGATTTACCTAATTTACTTATTCAGTCCTGTACCTAAACTACCAAAGGAATTTTTTATAGAGCTAGAAAAATGATGAAATTTATCTGCAAGATTCAATGGTCAAGAATCCCAAGAGTAATAATGAAAAAAATGGAAGAAATGAAAAAAAAGTAAATTAGTACAACATTAGTAAAAATAGTACTACATGCTGCCCACCAAAAGATTTCAGGTGGCCTATGAAAAATGTTGAGTTTGTAAGAGAAAGTAAAGATGCAATGAGTGCTTTGTCCATGCCCACGTACTCCCCTCCCCAGTGTAACCCACCTTCCACTAGTTACTATTGTCCCCATCTTGTCTGTTACATGACCCAACACAACCAACCATTGTCAATCTGTCTCGGGTCTGAAAGGAGAGTCTTATCTTTTCACTGTGTTTTTGGTCATTACTGGTGTTGAACAGACAAAGTGAGAGTAGCAATGTGCCAATGCAGCTGATGCCCACTAGGCAATGAGCAGCAACCACCCAAGGGTTTCTTCCCCTCCTTCACTGCATAGTCACCCTCCAAGTTACATGAGTGTCTGGTGTTCTCTCCAAGATCAGACTCTCAGTTCAGTATTTCTTTGGATGTGAGCAGTTGCTGTGGAGATTTTTTTGTCTCTAACATTAAAATTTCTGGGGTGACTGTAAAATGGGTGATAAAAAGAAATGGAAGATAGAATCAGAACGTAGAGTGTTTAATCTGGAGTGGAAAAATAGACATTAGTTTACTTAAACGAGAGACAAAATATTGTGCCTTGTTTGCTGAAAATAGCCATTCCAAAGGAATACAATCTTCATCACCATTTAAAATGAAAACATTCTGACTTATGAAAATTGAACACCAATGAAAAGCAAATTGAAGCATTCAAATTGTCGAAAAATCTCAGTGGGGAACAATGGTTTTTCAAGAAAGTAAACTCAGAAAATGAGGCAGTTACTAAGGTTAGTTTTCAGATTTCTAAAGAAATTGCTGCTGCTGGGTAGTCTTTTACTGAAGGTGATTTCATAAAGTGTTTGCTAATTGCAGTTTCTGGATTATGTCCTGATTGTTTTTAAAAATGTTTTTGAGAAATAGTTTGATGATTAATTATATACCTTTACTTGGAAAGTGAGCCACTAAAAACTTATCCGCAGCCCAAAGAAGATTAACCTATTTTAATTTTGGCCCTACCTATTGCCAAGTTTCACAGTTCTGGTATAAGATCGCAAATTGTACTATGAAGGAATAATCACTAAAAAACAACTTTGTTGTGGTTATTGTGGTGATTCTGCATGACCTCATTTAGGACTTTCTTGGCAAAAATGCTGGGATGGTTTGCCATTTCCTTCTAGACAACAATACAATAATCCACTACAGTGGATCTGCTCCACTTAAGGAACTGATAGACTGGGAGATATAAATTGAAGCATGTTTTTTTTTCCCCTTTTAAAATTTTCTTTGCTTTTGGGGGGGAGATGGGGAATATAGCTAATGCAGAAATATGCTTTGCATGATTTCTTTTGTGCAATGAGTATTGTATTTCTTGCCCTCTCAGTGGATGGGTGAGGGGCTAAAGGGAAGGAAAGAATTTGTAACTGAAAATAAAATTCAAAAACAAAAACAAAAAACACCACCACAATAAAAAAAAACCCTAAAAAAAGCCAAAATGGATACTTGACTCAGATTTTTTTAAAAAAAGATTACATCGTAAATTATAGGAACAAGGAAAAAATTATCTTTAGGATCTATGAAAATGGAAGAGATCATGAAGAATAAATGAACAATTTTGATTATATAAGGTTTACAAGTTGGTGCATAAATAACTCTAATGTAGTTAAACTTAGAAGGGAAATGAGTAACTGGGCAAAAACTTTTGCAGTAAGTTTCTTTAATAAAGATTTCATATTCAAAATTTATAAGAAATTGATTCAAATTTATAAGACTAAGAGTCCAACTGATAGAGAATGAGAGGATATGAACAGGCAGTTTTCCAAGAAATCCAAGCTATCAAGAACCCTAAGAAAAAATTCTCTCAGTCACTAATAATTAGAGAAGTGCTAGTTAGAGCACTCTTGAGGTTCCATCTCACACTCACACACAGACCAGCAAAAGAGATAAAAGGGGGAAATGGCAAACACTGGGGTGAGGGACGGTGGGGGGAAACAAGTACACTAGCGTACAAGTACACCAGTGAATTGCTCCAGCCATCTGGAAAGCACTTTGGAGCTATGTCCAAAAAGATACCATACCCCCACCCCCAAAAGAAAAAAGTCACATGTTTATGTATAAATATTTTTATAGTGGCTCTTTTTGTTTTGCTGGAGGGGAGCATTATATTTCAGAATTAAAATTCAAAACATTTTAAAACTCTGTATGGGGGCAGAGTGGGGGGGGTGTCTCCTAATACAATAAAAAGTTGGTCTGTGGGATGGGAGGCAGCAGAGAAATTGACACGACGTGTAGAAACATTTTTTAACAAAGTAACATTAGAAAAGTAGTAAGCGGCTAGCTTGTGAAGGGTTCTAAGAGTCAGGGGTTTTTTTTATCCCCTGGATTTGTGACGTAAAGCTCCCACCCCCGGCCTCGTCTGTTTCTCCTTCTGTAACTGACATTCGGGGCTGGCTATGTCCAGCTGTGCAGGACAAATCTGAACCCAGGTTCCCGGGCTCCCAAGCCTGGGATCTTTCACTACGCCAACGTCCTCTGGACGTAAGCTAACAGCCAGCTATCCCTAAGTGCGAAGAGCTGCCTCGGAGGCGGCGGGTCACGCTTCGCCGCAGTTTATCAAAGGCTACAGGACATTTTTCCTGGGCAGGAAATTCTGGTTTAGGTCTGGATTTAAGTAAACCGCCGCGATGGCTTCCTGCTCTGCCATTCTCGGAGGAGCTGGTGCTGAATGGAGGAGGGAATTCCATTAGGACGGATGACGCTCCCACCGTCAGCCCTTTAAATTTTTTTATATGAAATAATTCATTGAAGCCAGCCCTCCCTCCTGTTTCCCCTCCCCCCACTTAAAGGGTTCCTTAGAGGAGCAGCAGCGGCGCCCCGGGTTACACTCGGCTCGCTGGGAGGGGGCGCTCCTGCGTCTCCTAGCAACGCCTCCAGAGCCTCGCTGATTTGCCGGCTTCCGCCCTGCCGCCATTTTTCAAACCCCGTAATGTGCTTCTTCCTCACCAAAAGCCCTTTCCCTCCGCGGAGGCCTCAGGCCGGGCCCTATCTCCTTCTCCTCTCCCCAGCTCTGCGGAGCCGCAGCGCCGAGATCTTTCCTTTAACCTGCCGTCCTTCTTCCACGGCCATGGAGGTGGAGCCGACGCCGGCCATGGAGGAGGAGCCGACGGCGGCGGCGGAGACCCCGGTCCCGGAGCCCGAGCAGCCCCGGCCTCGGAGGCGCGGCAGCCGAGCCGCCGGCTCCCGCACGGATAGCACCGACGAGCCGGAGGCCGGGCCGGACCCGCGGAGAAGGTGGGCGCGTTGGAGGAGCGTCTGGGGTGGAGAGTGGAGGGTGGCCTCGGGCCGGGCCGGGGTGGGGGGAGCCTTGTTTACCTTTAGGCAGGGCCCTCTCCCCCCTCCCTCCTCGCCTGCCTGGGGGGCCGAGGGTGAGCAGGCACCCCCCACCCCCACCCCCAAGAATGAAGGAGCCCTTAGCAGAGGCACCGACGAGCCCAGCCGGGAACTGTCCGGACCTGGGTTTGGATTCTGCTGTAGAGCGTTGCTTGGCAAGTCCCTTAGCTTTTCTCAGCCTCAGTTTCCTCATCTGTAAAATGAAAGCGTTGGACTTGAGCTCTGAGGTTCCTTCCATCTCTTTTGAAATACAAGATTTGGTGCAGAATAGAACCTTACATGCTTTGTATCTGATCCAGTGCCTACTTTTTATGCATTATACTTTAACATTCTTTTTTTTAATTTTGGATTTCAAGTGCCCCCCTTGCTCTTGCCCCTCCCCCATTCATTGGAAAGGTCAGCAGTACTCATCTGTACACAGCGAAGCCATGCGCAATATATTTCCATATTAACCATGTTGCAAAAAAAGCAAGAAAAATAGAGATGAGAAAAGTATGCTTCACTGTGCACCCTCTCAGGAGGTGGAGTTTTTCAACCGGAGGGAGCCCTTTGATCAGAGTAACCAAGTTCTTTGCAGTTGATTGTTATGACAATGTTACCACATGCAGTGTTTTCCTGGTTCTGCTGACTTCACTTTGCATCAGTTCATAGGAGTCTTCCCAGGTTTTTCTGAAGCCATTCCCCTCATCATTTCTTATAGCACATTAGTATTCCAGTCATAATCATATACCACAATTTATTCAGCCACTCCCCAGTGGATGAACATTCCCTCAGTTTCGAGTTCTTTGCCACCACAAAAAAAGAATTGCTATAAATATTTTTGTACATATAAACCCTTTCCTCTTTGCTTTTGTTGGTCTGTAGACCTAGTAATGGTATTGCTGGGTTAGAGGTATGTATAGTTTGGACATAGTTCCAGGTTGTTTTCCAGAATGGTTATACCACTTCACATTAATCCACTAATAGTGCATGTGTCCCTATTTTTCCACATCCCTCCCAGCATTTGTCATTTTCCTCTTCTCCCATGTTAATCAGTTTGATAGATGTAAGGTCATAACATCAGAGTTGTTTTAATATTCATTTCTCTAAACCTTAATGACTTAGACCATTTTTATATAACTATTAATAGAGTTGATTTCTTCTGAAAACTACATGCTCATATCCTTGGACTATTTATCAATTGGAAAACTAATTGCTCTTATAAAAAATTTGGCTCAGTTCCCTATTTATTTGAGAAATGAGACATTTATCAGAGAAACTTACTGCAAAAAAAAATTTTCCCTCAGTTTCCTGTTTTTCTTCTAATTTTGTCAAAACCTTTTTAACATCCTGTATTCATAATTATCCTCTTTATGGCTTGTGATCTTCAAACTCTTCCTTTATCCATAGATCTGACAGGTAAAATTTTCCATGCCCCACTAATTTACTTATGATATCATCTTTTATGTTTAAATCATCTACCTATTTTGACCTTTTCTTTGTATACAGTGTGAAAAGTTAGTCCCTGCCTAGTTTCTGTCAACTGCTTTCCAGTTTTCCCAGCAATTTTTATCGGAGTGAGTTCTTGCCCCCAAAGCTTGGATCCTTGAGTTTATCATGCATTACTGCGTGACCCTAGGCAAGTCACTTAACCTCTGTTTGACTTAATTAACTGGAAAAGGAAATGGCAAATCTCTTCAGTGTCTTTGCCAAGAAAACCACATTAGTGTCATGAAGAGTAAGATTTGACTCAACAAGATTACCATGGTAATTTACTACTGTATGTTATACCTAAATCTGTTTTGCTGGTCTACCACTTTTTTTCTTGGCTAGTACCGAATTGTTTTGATAACTACTGCCTTGTAATATAGTTTGAAATCTGGTACTGTTAGGCCACCTTCCTTAATATTTTTTCATTGATTCCCTTGATATTTTTAACTTTTGTTCATTCAGTTGAATTTCATTATTGTCTTCTAGCTCTATAAAATAATTCTTTGGTAGTTTGATTGGTATGATGCTAAAAAATAGGTGAAATTGACACTCATATTTATTTTTTTTATTTGGTTTGGCCTATTCATGAGCAATTAAAATTTCTCCATTTTTATTAATAAATTTTTATTTATTTTAATTTATTACTTATTTGATAATTATTAATTTAATATATTAATATATTTATAGCTATATTTTGACCATTTTTGAAATTTTAGTATTTAATAACATGAATTTGATATTTAATATTAATGTATAATAGCATATTCACAATAAATTATTTATTTATTTTAGTTAGTATTTCTCCATATTCAGATCTGACTTTGTCTGAAAAATGTTTCATAATCATGTTCATATAGTTCCTGTGTTTGTTTTGGCATGTAGACTCCCACATATTTTATATTGTCTGCAGTTATTTTAAATGAAATTTCTCATTCTGTATCTTCCTGCTGGGTTTTATTTTCTCTCTGTCTTTCTTGTCTTTCCCAAAACCTTAAATCCAGTGCACTCTGAAGCCCATAGATTGAACAACAGTAGGTCCCTTCCCAAACTCCATTTAATGGCTGTTTATTGGTCTAAAGAGTGATTATCAATGGTAACTGTTGCTCTTTCCCTCCCAGCTTGATTTAATTATATTTTTTCTTTTGCTCATGAAAGGGGCAATTCCCTGACTACTTCTTACAGAACCCTATTCACTGAATGTTTGTAACCTCACTCTAAGTGAGTCCCTGGATAGACCTTAGCCAAAAAAGTCCAAGGTCTCCCATTGCATCCTGGGCCATATCTAGTCATCCTGATGAATATCTGGTCAACTGGATCCAGATGACTCAGGAGGGGAAAGTGAGGCTGGTGACCTTGCACAACCCTCCTTCAAAGTCAAGAAGTCAAAACCCAAATGCAAATCATGTCATCATTTCTTTGATGTCATGGTCTTCTTCTAAAATGAAGGACGAACACAACAGCAGCTGAGTTTTGTTGCTAATATATAGAAATGCTGATGATTTATATGTGTTTATTTTACATCTTGCAACTCTGCTAGTTATCTATTGTTTCAGCTAGTTCTTCAGTTGATTCTCTAGGGTTCTTTAAGTGACATCATATCATTTGCAAAGACTGATAGTTTTGTTTCCTTGTTACCTATTTTTATTCCTTCCATTTCTTTTTTCTTGTGTTATTGCCATGGCTGGCATTTCTAATACAATATTCTAATTAACAGTAGTGATAATGGCCATCCTTGTTTCACCTTTGATCTTACTGGAATGGTTTCTAAGTTTATCCTCAAGAGCAAGATAATGCTTGCTCTTCGTTTTAGATAGACACTAATTTATGAAAGGCCCCATTTATTCCTGTGCTTTTTAATGTTTCTAATATGGTACTCCTTTTTTACATATGAGGAAATTGAGGCCCAGAGAGAAGATTCCATATAAGGAAAGGTTTTCAGCTTAGGAAGATGAGTGACCTTGGATTAATCCCTTCATTTCCTCAAGAGTAAAATGAGAGGATTAGACTTGACCTCTTAACTTCCTTTCAGCCCTATGATCCTATCATCTTATGGAATAGAAGACTTAAGGCAGAATGGGACTTTTTACTACATGTCATTTGATCCAGAACCTTTTTTTTACACATGAGGAAACTGAAGCCATATAAAGAAACTTCCATATTAGCTTAGGAAGATCCTAAAGTAGAATGGCATGAAGCATAGTAAAAAGATAGGGGGATTTGGAATTGTAGTACTTGGGTTCCATTTCCAGCTCCTATACTTGCTTACTTGAATGACCTTGGATAAATTCCATCACCTTTCTGGGTCTTATTTTCCTCATCTCTAAAATGAAAAGGTTGGAATTGATGATCTCCAACTAGCCTTTCCAACTGTAAATCCTGGTCAGTTGTGATAGTATCATTAGAAGCTTTCAGAGACTGGATGACCACTTGTCAGGGATGTTACAGAGCACACTTCTAAGAAGGTTCCTCAGAGTTGGACTCATGAATGAATGAAAAAGCATTTATTAATTTTAAGTGCATAATATGTGCCAGTCACATAGGGTTAGGGATACAGATAGAAAGGTTAAGATAGTTTCTGTTCTCTAGCGGGTTATTTTTAAACAGAAGGAGATAGCACATACTAGAGGGTAAAGGCCCAGTGGTCCTTACAGTATTAATGCTGATAGTAATGCATCTGTCTACTTTAGTGTAATTTCTGTTAAGAAGACATTCCATTTCTGACATAGACTCTTTGACAGTGCTAAGGAATTTGGTGTCAAGAACTTTCGTTTTTCAATCTTAAGTAGCTGTGGATGTTGAGGAGGTGGAGTACCTGCAAAGATAGTTGTCTTCTTAAGTCTTTATTGGGTATGTTCCCATGGAAAATGACTGGGGGATAGAGCTGGTGGCTTGGGGGAATGCTGCTGTTCCTAGGGCTCTTGGGAGGGGGTCCTGGACTGCTTCTACCATTGTGTGTTATACTGGGGACTCCTTTTGTGTATAGGTTGCACTTGATGATCAGAGTTCTCCTGCACTCTGAAATTCTTGGATACTGTTTTTATAAACATTTATAAATGGTATAAAGTGGTATTTATAGATTTATGATTTCCTTTCCCCTTCAGTACTAGGTTGAGTATCCATACTTTTCAATCCATGGGACAAAGAAATGGGAAGCAGTAATAATAACTGATTATTAATGAGTTGACATTTTTATAGCGGTTTAAAGTTTCCAAAGCACTTTACATTAACTATCTCATTTGAGCCTTACAACAGTTCTATTAGCTAAGTTTTGCTAGTATTATTATGCCCATTTTGTAGAAAGTACTCAGCTCTCACAAATTCCCCTCCAAATAACTTAAAACAATACCTCAAATGGAGTTTTAGAATGACAGAAGTACTAAGAAGTTGGCCTGAAGCAGTCATCCAGCCTGACAACATAGAAGGATGTTGAGAAAGATCTGATGATCTTACTGGAAGTGAAATACAAATACTGCTATGTCAGTAAGCAGAAGACCTTGGGGTCAGCTGCATAAATGGCTATTTGGGAGATGTTTGTCCTGGGGAAGGGAAGCCCGGTGGCATAATTTCAAGAAAGATAACAGGGCCCTCTGTTAACACCAGATGCAGGGCCCAGTTGTACTGACTAGTCTGATCCCAGGCTGTGGCTATTAAGAGTGAGTATGATAGCAGAAGGTAGAGCACTGGATGGAGAGGACTAGTTGTATTCACCAACAGGAGTCCGAAGTCCCTAGTTTCAGTTCCAAGGCAGAAGGGTGAACTGAAACTTGCAGCTTATGAAAAGCAGAAACCAATGATGTGTTTCAGGGACTATGGGGAGCAAAAGTATTTGCAGTGATGGGTGGTTCAGGGGGGCCCTAGTTTTGTCTCAGGGCTAGATAGGAGTATCAGAGGTTATTCATAAGCCAAACTGGAAGAGCAGATCTTAGATTATAGTGCTTTGGAAGAACCAAAAAGCTAAGGACCCACAATTAGAGCTCTGAAAATAGCATGAAAAATCTGAAGCATGAGACATCTCTGACACCACAGAAACAGAGCCCTATCCTAACATAAAATTAACAACTAATAAACAGGCCATTTTTTAAAAAAAATTAATAAATAACAGAAAAAACAACTTGATTGAAGTTATCATGGTAATAGAGAAGATCAGGGTTCAAACTTAGAAGCCAATGAAGTCAAAACAGCTACTTGTAAATCTTAGAAGAAAAATGTAAAAGAGTTCCTAGAAGAACTTTAAAAAGACTTTAAAAATTAAGAAAGGTAAAGGAAAAATTGGGGGGGGGGGGGGAGGAATGAGTAATGTAACAAAATTATGAACAATTGGAAAAAAGAGGTCCAAAAACTTACTGAAGAAAATAACTCCTTAAAAATTAGAATTGGGCAATAAGACATCAAGAAATAATAAAACAGAATAAAAAGAATGAAAAATAGAAGAGAATATGAAATATCTCATTGGAAAAAACTGACCTGGAAAACAGATCAAGAAGAAATAATATTATAAGAGGTGTTGGACTACCTAAGTTATGATAAAAAAAAGAGTCTAGACACTATACTTAAAGTAATTATTAAGGAAAATTACCTTTAAGTTTTAGAACTACAAGATAAAATAGAAATAGAAAAAAATCCACCAATCACCACCTGAAAGAGATCCCAAAATGAAAACCCACAGAAACATTATTACTAAGTTTTAAAGGTCCCAGGTCAAGGAAAAAATATTATAAACAACTAGAGAGAAACAGGTCGAATACTATGGAGTTATAGTCAGGTTAACATAAGATTTAATAGCTTCCAAAATAAAAAGACCGAAGGGTGTGGAATATGATATTCTGAAGAGCAAAGGAACTGGTTTTGTAACCAAGAATAACCTACTCAGTAAAGCTGAGTTATAACCTCACAAGGGAAAAAAAATTAATATTTAATTAATTAAAGGACTTGCAGCAATTCTTGAGGAAAAGACCAAAACTGAACAGAAAACTTAGTTTTCCAATATAAGTATCAAGAGAAACATAAGGAAGTAAACATGAAAAGCTAATCATAAGGAATTTACTAAGATTAAACTGACTTGTCTCGTGAAAAATTATATTTGTAACTCTTAAGGATGTTTTCATTATTGGACTAGTTGAAAAGAATATTCATAGATACAGGGCTTGAGTTTGAGTTGATTATGATGGGATGATCCTAAAAAATAAAATTGGATAGAGAGAGGTAAAATGAAGCAAAAGGAAGCATGAATTGAAGAGCTTTTACAGTGGAGGATGGAGGATAGGCAGTGTAGGAACTTTCCTCTCTCCAGAACTGAGTTAGGAGGGAATAACATATATATTTAGTTGGGTATGAAGGTCTTCATAACTTACAGAAAAATAGAAGGTCATGTGGATAGGACAAGGGAGGGACTCTTAGAAGAGTATGCAGATTAGGGAGGGATTGGTCAAAAGTGAACTAAACTTCTGAGGAGGGGAGGGGTAAACAGTTGAGGGGAAATAGGATGGAGGGACATGGACAACTATTAATTATAATTTGAATGTGAATGGGGTGAACTCAACCATAAAATGAAAATGGATAGCAGAATGGATCAAAACCTAGAACTTGATGATATGTTGCTTACAAGAAACACCTTTAAAAATGAGACACAAAATAAAGGGCTAAAATATAATGTATTTTGCTTCAGCTGATATTTTTAAAAAGATAGCAATGATGATCTCAAAGTTAAAAGTAAAACATATTTAATTAAAAGGTAATCGGTGAAGCTACATTATGTTAAAAGGTACCACAGATAATGAAGTGATATCAGTATGAAAATATATGCACCAAATGCTATAACATCGAAATTTATCAAGGAAAAGGTAAATGAATTACAGGTCAAAATAAGTAGCAAAACTATAATAGAGGGGGATCTCTTCTTTCCCTCTCAGAGTTAGATAAATCTAACCAAAAAATAAATAAGAAAGAAGTCAAGGAGATGACTAGAGTCTTAGACAAGCAAGATATGATGGACATCTAGAGAGAACTGAATGGGAATACAAAAGAATATACCTTTTTCTACCAAACATTTAAAGATAAATTAATTCCAATATTAAATAAAGTATTTGGAATAATGAACAAAGGAGTCTTATAAAAAAAAAAACTCCTTTTATAAAATAAATATGGTGCAGATAACCTAAATTAGGAAGAACAAAATTTCAGACAATTTCACTAATGAACATTGATGCAAAAATCCTAAATAAAATACTAGCAATATACGAGTGTTTATTTTTGCTTTGTCAGAAAGCATGATTGCAGTTCTTGCTGTTTTAGATTCATTTGATGCATTTAAATATTTTTTCATTCCCTCAGCTTTAATTTGCTAGTATCTTTGTTTTAATATTTTTCTTTTCTAGCACTATTTGCACAGTCACTCATTTCCCCTCCAACTCACTGGTCTAGGTAGGGAAGTTGGAATGCCCCTTGCTTTCCATTGCCACTTCCAGGCTTTCCCTCTACCATCGTCACTCAGTAACTTTTCTTCCTTTAAAGTTCATTCTATCCATTCTATCTGCTATCAATAAAAACTGAACTTATTCAACTCTACACCATCCACTTGAGTTTCTCTTAAATAATAGATTGTAGGGTTTTGTTTTCTTGTCCAATCTGTCACTTTTTTGTTTTATGCCATTATTTAAACCATACATTTTTGAAGCTGTGAGAATTAGGTTTATCTTTTCCTTCATTTGTCTAATATTATTTGTTATGATTTTCCCC
>CM053770.1:166294946-166312970 GCA_028658325.1 Potorous gilbertii
TTTTACTTTAATCTTTTTTATTTATTTATTTATTTATAAATGTTCTACAATCACTTCCTTAAAATTAAGATTTTATCCCCCTCACACCTTCCCCCCGCTATCCTCCTCCCTCCCCATGACAGCATACAATACTGTATAGGTTCTACATATACTTTCCTATTGAGCACATTTTCACTATAGTCATGCTATGTAGTCGCACTAAAATAAATGGAAGAAATCATATAACGAATCAAAACATAATACACTAAAACCCACACACACACACAAACATCATCTGCTACATTCTGCGAATGACTTCCATATTTCTTTCTCTGAGTGTGGGAGGCATTTTGCCTTAGAAAATCGTCATTGGAAATTTTTTTTTTCAGTAAGTTCTTGTGTTATTGCAAAGTTCCAAGTCTACCAGAAAAAACTCTCGCACACTGTGGTCGTTGCTGTGCACAAAGTTTTCCTGGTTCACTTTAATCTTTTTTAAGGTGGCCCTATTCCCATTTGTTTTCTTCCCCTCACTCCTGATGAACCCACTTCTGTTTGTTACCCCTTTCCCTTTGGAGTTTTGCTTATTGGTTCTTTTTTCTTTCCTGCTTTTATCTGGTTATTTCTTTTCTTTTTTTCTTTTCATATAGTCAGGTAGATTCCCTCTTTTCCCTTTCAACTTGCCCTACTCATTGTGGTTTTTTTTTCATTTCTTTTTTTATATCCCTTTCCAGAGATTTCTTTTTGTTGTCTATTTTTTATGTGCACTCTAGACTGTTATGCTATGATCTGTAACCCTTATGCTTATGTCTCTATTCTCTTCATTCCTCAAGGAATCAAAACTTCCAGGTTACCCTTTCTCAGCCCACTAAGCAGTTCCTATCACTGTTTCATAGACTTTGCCTCATTTTTTGTTCTTTAGTCGTTTTTAATTGTGTCTGACAGGGCTGAATGCCTTCCTCAAGGTCACACAGCTAATAATTCTATGAAGCCATATTTGGACTCATAAAGAGGAGTCTTTCCCTGTAGATTCCCCTTTTCCATTGCACCTCACTCCCAGAAAAATGCCCGTTTCTACAGGAATGAGGACATTACCTCAATGCAGGAAAACTTCCTTTCCTCCTAACATGTCCCGTATTACGCAGCCTATCCCTGGTCACCATATTTCCCCGTTGCCTTACAGTGTCCTCCCTTGGTCCATGCCCTCCCACTTTTCCAGGCACTTTTTCTAGATAGATAATACTACCCTCTCCTAGGCAGGATAGTGGGTTTTTCAAGGACTAAATCGCTCCAGACAGTGCCCAAGGCAGGGTCCCCATTCTTCGTGGAACATCTGTCTTCACACAGGAGCATTCATCATGGAACATCCTACCACTCCAAAACAAAGCCTTACTCTTCCTTCTCTGTTTTTAGTCCTCTCTACCTCCTCACCTACTCTCTTCCTGAGAGACAACAGGAATCACTTCCCTGATTTGAACAGGTATTACCACACACTACTTCTATCCTTTGCCTTCTCTCCCACTTTCCATGCACCCTAAAAATGTAATTGTCCCATTTCACTCCTGCCTTCACCCTGTTTGCTTGTGTATATTTAGAAACACGTCTTTTTTAATAGTCTTTCTGCTGTCACTCTGTTGATAACTGCCTTCCTTGCTTGCTATATTCATTCATTCTTGCTGTATTTCTATTGTCTTGGATGTTCAAGAAGCAAATAATTTCTCTTGGCTTTCTTTTTAAGAATGTTTTAAGTGCCTCTTTATTATTGAACATCCATCTTTTTTTCATTTATAGATAAGCTCAGTCTGGGCTGAGTCCTGAAAGTGTTATTCCATTCCCTCCTATGTTTTCTGGTGAGTTCAGAATAATCTGTAGTTATTTGAATTTCCTTTTCTTTGATCTTGAAAGATTTTCTTCTGATCACTTGCAGAGTTTGTTTCCAAAATGAATTGTTAAGTTTAGCCCCTATATGTCAAGTTTTCAGTATTAAGAGTTTTTTTTCCCCTGGAGGCAATTTATGTATTCTTTAAATTGGCATTTCATTTTCTGTATTCAGAAGTTCTGGGCAGTTTTCTTGTACAGGCATACTTTATTTTATTATGCTTTGCTTTATTACACTTCACAGATACTGCAGTTTTTTACAAATTAAAAGTTTGTGGCAACCCTGCATCAAGCAAATCTGTTGGTGCCATTTTTCTAACAGTGTGGACTCTCATTATGTCTCTGTGTCACATTTTGGTAATCCTTTCAATATTTCAGACTTTTCCATTATTATTATGTCTGTTGTAGTGATCCATGATCAGTGATCTTCGGTGTTATGGTTGTAATTGTTTTGAGGCTCCACCGACTGTGCCTGTATGAGATGAGGAACTTAATCTATAAATGGACTTCCAACTCCCTGAGACACAATATGGAAATTAGGCTAGTTAATAACCTTACAGTGACTTCTAGGTGATCAAGTGCAAGGAAATGGATGAAGCAGATTTCATTATTTTATTTTAAGAAATTGCCATAGCTATCCTAACCGTCAGCAACCACCACCCTTATCAGTCAGCAGCCATCAGCATCAAGGCTAGACCCTCCACCAGCAAAAAGGTTAAGATTCACTGAAGGTAAAGTATTTTAAAATTAGGGTGTGTACGTTTTTCTAAGACATAATACAGTTGCACACTTCATAGACAATAGTGTAAACATAGCTTTTACATGCACTAGCAAACCAAGAAATTCATGATTTGCTTTATTGTGATACTTACTTTCTTGTGATAGTCTGGAACCAAACCTGCAATGTCTCCAGTATTATTATTGTAATGTTATTAGTTGGTTATTATTGGACTGAACAACCACAACATCTTGAAGAGGATACCTGTTTTAAGTGCTTGAAGATCTTTCAATTGGAGGAGGGATAAAATTTGTTTTACTTGTTCCAGAAAGCAGACATGCGAGCAAGGGATACTGTTTTTCTCCCTGAATTTTTGTGATATTTTTCTCTCTTGATGCCCTGGCATGTTTGTATTCTCCCAGGATGGTTCTCCCATGTAAGAGTCCTTTTCTTTCTCTACTCTTTACTGGTGACCCCTTACCTAGTCAGATACATGGTACAATGAATAGAGCTCAGGGCCTGCAGTCAGGAAATTGTTGTTGAACTGTTTGGGTCATGTCTGACTCTTTGTAACCCCATCTGGGGTTTTCTTAGCAAAGATAGTGGAGTGGTTTGCCATTTCCTTTTCCAGTTTATTTTACAGATTGGAAAACTGAAGTAAATAGGGTTAAATAGCTTGCTAAGAGTCACATGGCTAGTGTCTGAATTTAAATTTGAGTTCAGGAAGATGAGTCTTCCAGACTTCAGGCCCAGCAGCTCTTTCCACTGCACCACTCCACAGGAATCCAACCAAGCTTCAGACACTTAGTAGCTGTGTGGTTCTTTCGGCCTCAATTTCCTGATATATATATGTATATACATACATATATCTATATATATATATGTATGTATATATGTATGTATATACATATATATTATAATTATTATATATATAATTCCCACTATAAAGTGGGAATAATAGCGGCATGTATCTTGTAGAATTGTTGCGAAGATCAAATGAGATATTTGTGAAGTGCTTAGCACAGTGTCTGGTTTGTAGTAGGTGACATATAATTGTGTATTTCCTGCCCCTTCCATCAGCTCTCATAGATTCCATTGTTATCTCTATAGAAATGACTCATAAGTTGGCATATCTTTACATCATCTTCTGAGCCCATGCCCACTTATCTGCCAACTAGTCAACTCCTTCTTGATGTCCCATAGGCACCTCAGGTTTAACAAGTCCAAATCTGACCTCATTATCTTTCCTCCTAAAACTAGCCTTCCTCCTAACCTCCCTATTTCTGGCTAAAGCATTGCCATGCTTCCAGTCACCCAAGTATACAACTTGAGTCATCATTTCTTTCTTCTCTCTCACTTCCCATATCCAACCGGTTGTCAAGCCTTACAGATTTTTTTCCTCACATCCATTGTATCTTTCCTCTTCATTCTCACTACCTCCACTATTTCAGACCTCATTGTCTTTCACGTCAGCTACTGTAAGTGTATCCCCATTGGTCTTTCTGTATCCAACCTTTCCTTTCCCTAATCTATCCTACTCAAAGCTGGAAAATTGATATTCCTTAAGTGTAAATATGACCATATCTTCTCATATTCAAGAGACTTTAGCAGCTAAATAAAGAGATCACTAAAGGAAAATTTTATTAAAAGTAAATGGAAAAACTATTGAAGGTCCTAGAAAAGAAGAAACTAAACATACCTACTTCCTCATGTCAAAGAGGTGTGGAAACTAGGGCAGACTATCATTTACGTTTCCTGCCAACGTTTCTGTATCTAATGTTTTTGCTTATTTCTTTTATTTGTCCTAAAGCTGGATTCAAAGGAAGAATAATTGCAATGTAAAAAACAAAAGACATGAATAAATTAATTTTTTTAAAAGAAGCTTTAAAGGTTCTCTATGACCTTTTGGATGAAATATAAACTCTTCTGTTTGCCATTTAAACTTCTGCATATTCTGGCTTCAACCTGTCTTTCCAGGCTAATTACCTATTATTCTTCTGGTTCCACAAGGACAAACCTGTCTGGTCATTCTTGACCATGACCTTCCATTTTCTGTCTCTTTGTCTTTTATGTTATTCCCCATTCCTAGGACTCTCTGCTTCACACCCCTCTGTCTCTTAGACTTAACTTTCTTTAAGGACCAGCTAAAGATCATCTCTTACAATAGACCTTTCTTGCTTGTCCCAAGTTGTTAGGTTCCCTCTTTTACTCCACCCATATATTTGTATTTATTTTGCATATATTTATCTGTACATCTGTTGTTTTCCCCTGGTAAAATATACCTTTCTTAGTACAGGACTCATTTTTTTTGTATATACTCTCTATACCAGGCCTGTACAATTTGCATCCTATGGCCTTCAGGGTATGTACTGCATGCCAAGGGATATCCTCTACAAAGGATGTTTTCTTGTACATTTTTCATGGGCTACCAGAAAATCTTTGGTGAATTGCAAGTGACAGGAGGGCTACAAGTGAACTGTGGCCTACAAGTTGTATAATCCCGCTCTATTCTCTTACACTTTGTATACTCTTGAGGATATTCTTTGTGTCCCTGCTGTCTAGAATATAGTAGTCACTTGATCACTACTTGTGGAATGAATATATGATTTGTGACATGGCTTTGATGGACACTTAGGTCACTTCAGATTTACATATGTGGGAGATGCCAGGGATCTGCTCCTAGTAGAAAATATACTTCATTCAAGTCTTTAACTCTATCTCAAGGAGCCACAGTTCAGTGATTAAGCTGTTTTTCTCTCATGTACTAACTTGGGAGGGTGCGGGGGAGGAGAACATCTTTTCCTTTCCTCTTAAATCCTGTGGCCCCAGGAAACAGTGTTGGGATTTTTCACATTCTTTTCAGTTTTACGCACGGAGGGTAAAGTTCTCAGACCCAGAAGGTTAAGCCATGATATCCTTGGATCCCAGGCTTCCAGGTCAGATATTAACTCTATAACAGAGTTTGGCAAACCATTCTTAGCATGAAGATCATACAAAAAATAAAAAATACTTTAATTCTTCTGCACAGCATGAGTATAGTGAAAATGTATTTAATAGGAATGTATGTGTAAAACCTATATAAAATTGTATGCCTTCTTGCGGGGGTACCAGGGAGGGAGGGAGGGAGGGGAAAAAAATCTAAGTTATATGGTAGTGATTGCACAACACTGAAAATAAATAAAATTAATAAAAAAAATTAAAAAGTAGAAGGCCATATTTGCCTCTTGACCTATAGTTTGCCAGCTTGTGCCTTACTGAACTGAATTAAGCCATGAACCTAATCCCCCTCCCCTTTGCAGAGAACAATGCCCTCGCTGCCTAAAAGCCAGGTTTGTTATGTTTCATCTCTTCTTCCCAGTTCTCCAGTATCCAGTAGGTGTCTAGTCTCTGCCATTGGCTCAAACACCTACTGATTGTGTTCCCCCAGTTTTTAGAATCCAGTCACTTAGCTTTTACAAAGGAATGTTTACTTCAAAGGTAGAGCAGGAATAAATATAATAAACATTCCTTCCCTCCCCACCCTGGCATCTTAATCTTTTCTTACTCTTTCTTGGACTCTGGAGAGTAGAGAGAGTGGATTTACAACTTAACTCCATTTCTGTGTAACATTAATCCAATCAGGTTCCTAGTCCAAATTCCCACCTCTTGGGGTTTGCATCCCAACAGCCTGGCTTCTCAGGTCTTCTCTCCTGGGCTGGCTTCAGTAACTGGCTTAGAATCTTAGGCTTCAAGGTTAACATGTGCAAACTCCCAAGTTCAGGGATTCCATGTTGTGCATCTAGAATTGAAAAGGACAAAGGAAACAGACTAGTACTCCAAACTTTTTTGGCACCACAGGGCCTAAGGAGAAAGGAAAGGTGGCAGACATGGTGCCCATGATGTAGGTGAATGAGACCTTCACTCCTTGATGCCTCTGTCAGATAGATTTACAAAGTCAAGAAGTTCTGGCTATATAGTCAATGAAAAGAAGTTGTTCCTACCCACAGGGTAGGGGAACTCACAATGGTTTCGCCCAGAAATAGGTCCCTGGCATTTCCCTGGCCTCCATTTTAGATTATGTGGATCTGTTACATAAGAGTAAATCATTTAATTTGTCTGAAACTCATTTTCCTCATCTGTAGCGTTGTTTTACGAATTTTATGATACTATACAGTTATTATCTGTGATACACTGTTTTATTTTCATGTTTTGCCTTAAAAAAGGACACGAATTCTGCATTAGTGGAGAGAGTTTTTACAGTGGGAGCACCAAAGAAGTAACCACTATAAATTAACAACCACCGGTCAAAAAAACCACCCTAGAAAACATTCCTTACTGTGTAGTTGTAGCTATTAAAAGAATGACTTTAATCTCTAGCAAATTATAAAGGCTAATTTTTAAAAATAGAATATTCCTTCTAAATTTACTTTAAGATTGGTAGTTTTATGACTTAAAGTTCAGGGTATAATAAGCAGTAGTTTAGACTGTCTCTAGGTGGCAGTAGAAGTTAATTTTATACAAAATGAAGTCAAAGTTGAGAAGCTCTTCAATTTTGTTATTGTTCTTTCCTCCACAGTTTGTAAGAAAGTAGCTTCTTTCCTTCCTTCCTACCTTCCCTCCTTCTTTCTTTCCTACCTACCTGAAATTAAAAAAAAAAGTACAATATAATATTAGCAGACATTAGCAATTGAGTGATTTCTTTCGTTAATTTTTTTGGTTAAGGTTAAGGATTCCACATCTGTTGAGTTGTGTCTTCTTTTAAGTGGCAGATTTGTTCTTTTTAATTTTTCAATGACCAATCCATATTCAGATAGACATAATAAAACATTTTTTAAAAAAATAAAAACATTTGGAGCCAAAATGATATAATAAGCAGTAAATTGCTGTAACTCCCCCATATTTACTTCCAAACAACCATAAAATAGTGCCCTAAAACAGATCCCAGAAGAACAGAACCAGAAAAAGGCGGATTGAAACAGTCTTTTAGCCCAAGAAATTTGGGTGAATGGCAAGAAAGATAGTCCAGGACAGGAAGAGTCCAAGCAAGCCAGCAAGCCCCACCTTAGCAAACAGCAGGGGATTCTAAACCCCAGTGCAGTGGAGCAGGCAGGTGCCAACACCAGCACCCCTGATGTGCCTTAGCACATCCAGAGAAAGAGGCAGACTCCAATTCAGAGAACAGCCAAGTGCTTCAGCATAGCCCTAGGCAAACAGGCAGTCTCCAATGGCCAGATCTCCATGTGGTTCAGGATACTTAAGGAAACAGGCAACTGCCAACTCAGCCCCACCCTTTGCCCCTCATGTGCTTTTGTGTATCCTTGGTGAAATGCAGAAGCACCCCATCAGCCTCAGCGCATGCCAGATACCAGCACTAGGACTCTGGCTCAGCACCAGGTAAGCTGTCAGACCCCATGGCCTCCAGCAGTGCCAGCTACCACCCCCAACCCCCTACCTCCTTAGCATAACACCAGACATAAGGGTTGCCTGTGGGCCTCAGGGCAGCATCAGTGCAGCACCAGGTAAAAAAACCAGAGGAGGATGCAACCCCTGGTACAACAAGCCTGAGACCGTGCCCCTGCCACCCAGGAGCAGAGCTCATATTTAAAAGAAAGGAAAGAGGCCAAAAACAATGAGCAAAAAAGCAGCAACAAAAAAAGAATCTGACCATAGAAAGTTATTATGTTGACAGGGAAGACCAAGACACAAACTCAGAAGAGAAAAAGTGTCAAAACTCCTATGGGCAACACCCCAAAGAAAAAAGGGGCATGTTCTCAAGCCCAGAAAGAATTCATGGCAGAGTTTAAAAAGGAGCTTAACAATCATATAAGAGAGATAAAAGAAAAATTGGCAAAAGAAATGAGAGTGATGCAAGAGAATTATGAAAAGAGACTCAACATTTGGAAAAAGAAAAAAAAATTACTTAAAAAGTAAAACTGGCCAAATGGAAAAGGAGATACAAAAATCCACTGAAGAAAACAACTCCTTGAGTAGTATAGGTGGCCAAAAAAAAATAAAAGTACAAAAGCTAATTGAGGAAAACAGTTCTTTAAAAGTTAGAATTGGGCAAGTGGAAGTCAATAACCGTGAGACATCAAGAATCAGTAAAATTCAAAAGAATTAAAAAATAGAAGAAAATGTAAAATACCTCATGGCAATTCACTTGGAAAATAGATTCAGGAGAGACAAGGTCAGAATCATTGGAATACCTGAGAGCCATAATCAAAAGAAGGACCTGGACAGCATCTTCCAAGAAACTGTCAAGGAAAACTGCCCAGATATCCTGGAACCAGAGGGCAAAATAGGCTTTCTCAAGAAAGAGATCCCAAATTAAAAACTCGGGAACAATGTAGCCAAATTTCAGCGCTATAAGTTAAGGGAAAAGTATTGCAGGTGGCCAGAAAGAAACAATTCAGATATCAGAGAGCCACAATCAAGATTATGTTGAAGGATCCGAGGCTATGGAAGATGGTATTCCAGAAGGCAAAGGAGCTATGATTGTAACCAATAATCACCCACCTGGAGAAATTAGGCATAATACTTCAAGGGGAAAAATGGTCATTTAATAAAATAGAAGGATTTCAAACTTTCATAAGATCAGAATTTAACAAAAAATTTGATCTCCAATATCAAGACCCAAGAGAAGGTAAAAAGAAAACATAAGGGATTCAGTGGAGGTGAACTGTTTACATCCATACATGGGAAGGTGACATTTGTAATTCTTACAAATTGTATCACTAATAATACAGCTAGAAGGAATATTATGTCAATAAAATATATAGATATAAAGTGAATTTGAGGGAATGACAAAAAAATAAGGGATGAGAAAGAAAAGTACACTGGGTGCAGAAGGAAGAGAGAAGTAGAATGGATTAAATTATTTTACTTAAAAGAGGTGTGAAAAACCTATTACAGTAGAGGGAAGGATGGGAGGATGGGTGATGGGAATCACTTGAACCTTATTTTCATCAGTATTGACTCAAAGAGGGGATAATATACACAATCAGTTGAGTATAGAAATCTGTCTTACTCAACAGGGAATTAGGGTGGGAGGAGATTAATTAAAGGCAGCAGGGAAACCAGCAGAAGAGAGGGCAAACCTGGGAAGGTAGTAGAAACAAAACAGTCAAGGAGGGAAAGGGTGAAAAGTAAGGAAACTACACTATGTCAGCCACATATATCAATATTATTTTGGACTATTTAAAACAACCAGACAGTATAAGGTGAGAGTATTGCTGTGGTATAGGAAGTCACGTGTAGGTGGACTTAGAAAAATATAGAAAGACCTGGGCTAATGAAGGAAGAAGTTATCCATCCTTAGAAAAATAGGATAAATAAGTATAGTACATAGATGCATATGAATGTATATGTCTGTATAAGACTATGATTATTGATATCTAAGTATACATATGTAAATAAGTATGTATGTATGAGTATATGTGTGTATGTATATGTATCTATCTTTGCGTGTAATGTATATATGTGTGCATGTATATATGTGTGTACACACACACACACACACACACACACACACACACACACACGCATAATTGTAGCCTGGGGAGGAGAAAAGGGGGAAAGAGAACAAAGTAAAAAGTGCATGGCAGAAAACAAAAGAAAACTTTACAAAGAAGCAAAAAAAAAAAAAAGGCCAAACAGTTCCCAACATAATGTGTAGTATTTATTATATAGGCTTTCTTGAAATGAAAATTTATTGCTGTATATTTTGAATCCTCTCACATTCTGTTCTGTACATGATAGTGCTTTCTTTCCCTTTTCTTATTTTGTATTTTATTTTTAATATTTAAGTGTGTTTCTTATTTTTCTTTTCTTATTCTGTGTTTATGTTAAAAAAAATTTAACCAAAAATAAAAAAAGAAAAACTAGGGGGAAAAGATGTAAAGGAAGGAAATCAGACCTTATAAGGTGAGAGCATTGCTGAAGTGTATAATTGATCATTTTTATTGTTTTTAAATTAAAATTTTCTTATATAAATAAAACCTATGCAACCAAGAATAGAAGGAATGCAGAAAATTGGAGGGAAAGTTTCACAGGTTTGAATATTGTAGGAAATGAGGAGCAGATTGATTTAGAAAAACATGTAAAGACTTAAGACTTTTGAAAGAAGATCCTATCCACCTTAAGAGAAACAGATGACAAGCAGAAACAAGCATAGTGTGGTCTTACATATGTGTGTATGAGTTAATCTGTGTATGTTTATAGATATCTCTATATATGTATATCGTGTGTTTGTGTATGTATGTGTGCTTAATTATAGTCTTCTTGGGAAGGGAGGGGGAAAATAAAAGTACACAACACAGAACAAAAGAAAACCTTCAAGGAAGCAAAGAAAAGCTGTATAGCTTTGAAAAAACAATATGTAGCATTATATAGGTTTTCTTGAAATGAAAATTTGTTTCATATTGAATCCTCCCAGGTTCTGCTGTGTACATGATTCTTTTTTCTTTTCTTATTTTGTACTTAAGTTTAAAATGAATTTTAAAACTTAAAAACAAACTTTTGCACAGACAAAACCAGTGCAGCCAAGAGTGGAAGCAAAGCCAAAAGCTGGGAATCAATCTTTAGAGCAAGTGTCTTTGATAAGGACCTCATTTCTCATATATGTAGAGAACTGAGTCAAATTTATAAGAATATATTTCCCAGTTGATAAAGTCAAAGAATATAAACAGGCAGTTTTCAGATAAAAAAAAACAAAGCTTTCTATAGGTATAGGAAGAAGTTCTCTGAATCGCTCTTGATGAAATAGAAATTAAAACAGCTCTGAGGTACTACCTCACACCTTTCAGATTGACTAATATGACAAAAAAAGGAAAATAATAAATGTTGGAGAGGATGTGGTAAAATTGAGACATTAAGAACTGTTGGTGGAGTTGTGAACTGATCCAACCATACTGGAGAGCAATTTGGAACTATGCCCAAAATGCAACTGAACTGTGCATACTCTTTGATCCAGCACTACTAGATCTGTATCTCAAAGAGATCATAAAGAATTAAAGAAAGGACCTACATATGCAAAAAATATTTAGAGCAGCTCTTTTTGTGGTGGCAAAATATTGGAAACTGAGGAGATGTCCATCAATTGGGAAATGGCTGAGCAAGTTCTGGTATATGAATGAAATGGAATACTGTTGTACAATAAGAAGTAATGGACAGATTTCAGAAAAGCCTGGAAAGATTCATATGAACTGATGTAAAGTAAAATGGGCAGAACCAGAAAAGCATTGTGTATAGCATTGCAACATTGTGTGATGATAATATGGATGACTTAGCTCTTCTCAGCAACACGATGATCCAAGACAAATAAAAAAGACTCACGAAGGAAAATGTCCTCATCCAAATAAAGAACTGATGGACTCTGAATGCAGAGCAAGGCATACTTTTTTCACTTATTTTATTCTTTTTCATGTTTTTTTTCTTTTGATTTGTTTCATCTTTCAAAACTGTGACTAATCTGGAAACATGTTTTGCATGATAGCACATGTATAACCTATATCAGATTGCCTACTATTTTCAAAAGAGGGGTGGGCAGGAAGGGATGGAAAAAATTTGGAACTCAAAATCTTGTAAAAATGATTTGCTAAAAATTGTCAACGTTTAATTGGAGGAAAATACTATTAAAAATAGAAATATATGGATGTACACAGACACAGATAAAGCTATTTTTTCTAGGAAAAAAATCAGTTTTTATTTAATTTTCAAAGATAAAGTGATAAATTATCTTTTGGAAAAATTTTTATGAACAAAGTTTACGATGGTTTGTTTATTATAATTTATATCCACACAAGACATAGCAGTGTTTTATATTTTCCTTAATGGAGTGGCCACCTTTTTCTGATTCATAATCTATATATTCCATTTAGCTAAGAATTTTATAGCACAATCTTGGGAGGCAAATAACAGCTTTATGATGACCCCTAGGTTCTTAGATATTTAAAGTAGGATACTATAGCACTTGATGCTTTACAGCTCATGATGGGTGGGGGAAGCACATGAAAACTTACACTTTACTTATACAGTATGAGCTCACCTGTAATCCATGATGATGCAGAACCTTGTCATGTTTTTCAGACTTGGTTCTCAGATGCTAATTATATGTCTTCTGGCATCTTTAGGTTAGCATCCAAATCTTAGGAAAATGTTCAGAGTAGGAAATTACCAGAAACTGTTTGCCCAACTATAAGACAATAAAACTGATGATCTAAATGAAATAAATGAACATTTAATATAAAATGCTCAGATTAACAGTGTAAAAAAGAGACTCAATCCAATCTCAGAGAAAGAAATTAAATTATAAATGAACTCCTAGAAAAAAACAAAACAAAACTAAAGGTCCATCTAAAGAACAGTTCTTTTTGATATTACATAAACTTTGAAAAATAAGAAAAGAAGAGGTACTACCAGAATCTTTCCATTATCCAGTGCCATGTGATTGTGCTCTATCCTTCTATCTCTTATCCAACAGTTCAGCTATCCTGGAGTCCTCAGATTCTAATTGATGAACATTCACCATAATTGTCCAAACCCAGACCACCACATTATGTTGCTGCTTCCCAGCCATCTTCATGCCATTTTATCCTACCTGTATTCCACTTCTAGTTCTGTGAATAGTAATGAAGTGAATAATGCCACTCCTGGAAAAGACCGAGTCGATTAGTTGTCATATGACTACATTCACCCTCCCTTTGATATCTCTGACCAAAAATACCCCTCTCTGGCTACCGCTCCTTTATATGTTCTCTTCCTCTATGAGATTGTAATCTCCCTGAGGGGAGGGACTGTCATGCTTTTTATATTTGCATGCCAGCTCTTATCCCAGGGCCTGATGCATAATAATAAATATTTGGTCATGTAATCATTTGAGAATCAAAGCATCATATAATCAGCAACAATGAATGGAATTGGCAAAGAAGGATATTTAATATAGGGAAAAAGGTCCCAACAATTAAAACTTTCCCCAAGTAGACTGTGTAGCCTTTCAATGTAATACATTTGACCTCGTTGGAGAACTTTGAGGAGATGAGTACTTATCGGCTATGTTATAGTAGGATTTCTTTCTGATGTAAGTTAGACTAAATGGCTGATAAAGTCACTTCCAACTCTAAAATTCTGTGATTTTCTATGGGCTGTCCATTGGTCAGCTGCTTTTTGCTATATGCCAGCTCACTTCTTTTTCCTATTCTGCTTTTTGTTGTTGTTGTTGTCATATCCTTCATGATATTCCTGTATGTTATTGGTGATATATTGCAGTATACTCATACCCACCGTGCACTTCTTCATTGTTCTTTGAATGATCTTCAACTTCTAATTCTTTAGAAACTGTGATGTACTGTTATCTTAATCCATTCATTTTTAGAGATTATGATGTTCCATGACTTACAACTACTTAGTATCTTTGGATGAATATTACCATCAAAATGATCAGCCTTCATTAAAAGTACTACAGAACTTCCCAAAGGCAATCTAGTTATAAATGTAGACACTTTTCTTTTTTGGATTTTTAAGTGCTAGAAACAGGAAGAGAATAAACTGGATAACCATCTCTGATCCCTGCCAATTAAAAAAATATATGGTAAGAAACCATCTACTTACTATGCTTTGTTTTAATAACACTAATCTTATTTCCGAAAATATATTGGCCAACTTGGGGAAGACAGAATAAATGGAGGTGAGGTTTTAATTCTGTTGTTAAATATCTTAACTATTCCTTCAGAGTACTTCAAAAGTATCACAAAATTATAACCAACATTTTCTTTAGCTGCTGCTATAGCTCTGTATCTCATAAATTTATTTAATGTATTTTGTATTAATAGATGCTCCCTTCGGAGAGGCAATTCCTTCACATTTTTAACGCCTGGGCCACACTGGGATTTCACTTTGGTGGGTAAATGCCTTTTATATATTTAAAAAAGTTCTTTAAAATGGGTTAGCATTTGGAATCCTATAGATTTGACATTCTTCATGAAGTACATACTGAAATATTATTTCAATTACTGTGGCATAGTTTTGAATAGAAATAAAACAGCCATGGAAGGCAAACTTAATTGGCATGTAGAAGTAATAAATCAAGAAGCCTATTTCGATTTTTAAAAAAACTGAAACTCAAATGATAAATTTTTAAATCGTTTGTAGGTTTTTTGACCCCTTGGTAAGCCACTTCAACTGTACACTGTTTTCTCTTTCCTCCAGTCCTATGCTTCCTTTTCCTGTAGATCTTGCCCTACTTTGGATTACTTGAATTGAGAGTGCTGGGACTGGAGTCAGGAAGACCCATGTTAAAATTCTACCTTAGATAACGTAATTGGCTGTGTGACCTTAAGCAAGTCACTTAACCTCCACCTTCTTTAGTTTCCTCAATTGTAAAGTGGGGATACTTAGGTACTCAAAATCTTTCCTCCCCCTGTGGTTGTTAGGGGTCAAATGAGATATTTGTACAATTATTGTCACATACTAAGTTTTTCAGAAATGCCTGTTTCATGCTTGTTTAACAGCTCCCCCTTCTCCACCCTCTTATTTGAGAACCTTGCTACATATTTCACTGAAAAGTTGAGGCCATTAATGGATTGGCCCTATCCTCCCCTCCTCCTCATCTAATATCTCCTTGATACTTTCTGCTACTCTCTCTTCCTTTGCCCATTCATCTAAAGACATAGCCCTTCTTCTTGCCAAACCAAACCCTTCTACCTGCATTCTTGATTCCAGTCCAATCACATTTCTCCAGGTGATTGCACCATCTGTTATTCCCCCTCTCTCCTTTGTCTTTGATTTCTCACTTTCTGTTGTCCTCTTTCCTACCTCCTACAAACATGCCCTTGTCTCCCCTATCCTCAAAAGTCCTTCATTCGATCCATCCATCTCTGTTAGCAGTCATCCTATATTGTTGCTCCATTTCATGACTAAACTCCTTAAGAAGGCTGTTTATAGGCTGTGCCTCTAGTGAGTCAACAAATATTTATTAATCACGTAGCACACATGAAGCACTGTGGGGATACAACTTGTGTTTGTCTTTCATTCTCAAAGGACATCAAGATGATGACATGACTTGCAGTTGACTTTGATTTGAGTGAGGGAGGGCTGTAAAAGGTCACCAACCTTACTTTATCCTCCAGAGTCATCTGGGTCCAGTGGCCAGATGTTCATCAGAACAACTGGAGATGGCCCCAGGATGCAGTGGGGGACCCTGACCATTTTAGGCTAAGGTCTTATCAGATCCTCACTTTGAGTGAGATACACACATTCAGTGAATAGGCATGTTTAAGTAGTTGCTTGAGGGATGGCCCCTTTAATAAAAAAAAATAAATAAAATCAAACTAGGAAGAGAAAACTCTCAGCGTTCCTGGGTAAAAGAGCTATTGGATGAGACAGTGAGACTGGTGACCTTGCACAGCCCTCCCTCATTCAAATCAAAGTCAACTGCAAGCCGTGTCTTCATCTTTATGTCAAGGTCCTCTTTGAGAACAAAAGACAAACACAATCTGTGAATAGCAGCTCCTCTTCTTTCTCTCCTTTCCTCTCCCTCCTTGCTTGGGGTGCTCTGCCCAGGGGACGGTACACTTTGATGGCCAAAAACTGCCTTTTTTTCTTTTGGTTTTACTGATTAGATTTCTTGCTCAAAGACCAAGTCTTAAGCCCAATTCACTCTGGAACTCATAGGTTGGGCAACAGGTCCCCTCCCTCCTAGCACAAAGTGAATGTAAATACTAAAAAATAGTAAGTGGGGATAAAAGTACAAGCGAAATGAAGACATTTCTCAAGGACCTTAATTCTAATGAGGAAAGACTACATAAAAAGGGACCTGAAAAACAGGAGGAATAGAAGGAAGAAGTGAAGAAACTCAGTATGAAGGATGACTGGGCCATTTCCTTTCCTCTTGCCATTTTATTAACTTTCTGTAACCTGGCTTCTGACTTCATCATTCAACTGTTTTCCCTCTCTTAATCCCATTTGTGGCCTGCAGTCTCACATCTTCAACTTTCTATTTGATGTTTTAAACAGGACGTCATGTACACAAATTAAACTGACTTGTCCAAAACAGTTCTATTTTTCTTCCAAACCCTCTTCTGAACTTCCCTGTTCCTGTCAAGGATTCCCAATCACCCAGATTTGAGTCTTAGGTGTCATCCTTTCCTCTTCAATCTCCTTTCCCCCATATCTAATCAGTTACTAAATCCTAGCTACCTTGGAGATATTTCTCATGTGCACCATCCTCTCCTCTAACACTACCACTACCCTGCTGTAGGCCCTTGTCTCCTACCACCTAAAGTATTACAATATCTTGCTGCTTGATCTGCCTCCTACAAATCTTTCTCTACCCAGCACATCATATATCAAAATGGTCTCACAGGTCTGCCATGTCAACCTCTATTGAGAAAGCTCCAATGACTCTTTATTATTTCTTGTTTTAAATATAAAATTCTCTTTCTAGCCTTTAAAGCTCTTCATAACCTAGCCCCTTGCAGTTTTCCATATACTGTGCAATCCAGTGACACAGGCCTTGCTGTTCCTTGCCCAGGACACTGCCTCTCTTGACTACATATATTTTTACCGGTTGTCTCTCATACCTGGAATTCTATCCCTACTCTTCTCTGCCACCAACTTCCTTTGAGTCTCATCTGAAGTCCCACTTTCTTCAAGAAGCCTTATCTGCTTCTACTTAACTTCCTTCCTTCTTAAAGTATCTTCATTTAATCCCGTATATATCTTGTCTGCATGTAGTTGTCTGTGTGTTGTCTTCCCCATTAAGACTATGATTCTCTTGAGAGTAGGAACTGTTTTGTAGTTTTTGTTGGTGGTGGTTTTGCTGCCTTTCTGTCCCCATCACTTAGTAAAGTGCTTGCCACATAATAGACGTTTAACAAATGCTTGTTAACTTGTCCGAATTTGAAGAGCATGGGTGATGATTTATAATCCAGTCTGTATACATGTACTTGCTTATACAGTATATCCTATTTTTTCTTATTCTTTTTAAAAGTTTGGTTTTTCTTTAAAGCAATAGACATATTCTAACTTGTAGAGTAGTGTACTTTCCAGGGATGTACATATTGACAATGAGGTTGATGCACGCATTACCAGAGCTAGCTCAGTGTTTGGGAGGCTCCAAAGAAAAGTTTGGGAGAGAAGAGGTATTAGACTGACTACCACACTGAAAGTCTACAGAGCCATTGTGCTGACCTCATTGTTGTATGCCTGTGAAACATGGACAGTCTACCAGTACCATGCCAGGAAACTGAATCGCTTCCATTTGAACTATCTTAGGAAGATTCTAAGGATCACCTGGCAGGATAAGGTACCAGACATTGAAGTCCTTGCTTGAGCTGAACTGTCAAGCACTCAAATTACTCTTCAGAGAGCACAACTCCAGTGGGCTGTTCACATTGTTCAAATGCAAAATGTACACTTGCCAAAAAGACTATTTTATGGAGAACTCACATGGGGCAGGTGATCACATGGTGGTCAGA